>RXID01014981.1:0-49568 GCA_005019695.1 Trichopus zeylanicus subsp. travancoricus
ACTGCTACGACTGCTAATTCTATTACTACTACTACTACTACTACTACTACAACTGCTACTTCTACTATAACTACTGTTGCTACTACTTCTACTGTTACTACTTTGGCTATCACATCAAACCTACTACTTGTACTAATACTACTAGTACTAGTACAACCACTACTACTACTACTACTACTACTAAAATAACAATAACTACTGCTGCTCCTACTCCTACCACTACTACTACAACAACTACTACTAATACTACTACTATTACTGCATCTACAACTACTACTACACCAACACATACTTTTACAACAACTACTACTACCACTACTCCTATGACTTTCGCTACTGTTTCCACAACAATTACAGCTACTACTTTTAGTAACTACTACTATTACTACTCCTACTACTATTACAATTACAAATACTACTGTTACTTCTCCTACTACTACTACTACCACTGCTAATACTACAACAACTACTACTACCACCACAACTACTACTACATCTGCAACTTCTACTACTCCAACTCCAACTTTTACAACAACAACAACTACTACTACTCGTGTGACTTCTGCAACTGCTACTACTACAATTACAACTACTACTTTTACTACTACTAGCACTACTACTACTACTACCATTACTACTACTGCTAATACTACTCCAACTACTATTACTATTATTACTACAACTGCAACTTCTCCTACTACTACTACTACTACTATTGCTATTACTACAACAACTACTACTACAACAACAACAACTGCTATTACTACTATTACTACTACTACTACTTGTGCGGATACTCTTACTGCTACTAATACTACTACAACTATTGCAACTACTGCTACAACCTTACATGTTCAACAACTAATACTAGTACTAATACTACTACTATTGCTACTACTACTACTATTGCTACAGTTACTACTACTACTACTACTTCTGCTACTACTTTTGCTACTACTACTACAACTAATACTATCAATACTACTAGAACTACATCTACTACACCTACTCTTTCTGCTACTGCGACTACTTCTTCTACTACTACTAGTACTACTTATACTACGGCTCCTCCTACTCCAATTAATACAATAACTACTACTACTACAACTACTATAATTACTACTAACTCCTAATACTCCTACTTCAACTACTGCTACAACAACTATTACTACTACTACTACAACAACAATAGCAACAATAATAACTACTACTACTTCTACTCTTGCAGGTACTACTACTCCAACTACCATTACTAGTACTACTACTATTGCTACCACTTCTACTACAACTACTACTACAAATACTACTACTACTGCTACTTCTTCTACTACTACTACAACTGCTACTACTATGTCTGCACCTACTACTACTCTGACCCCTACTGCTACAACTACAACTACTACTACTAATCCTACTACAACTACTAATACTACTAATACAATTACAACTACTACTATTACTACTATTACTACTCCTACTACTAATGCTACTACTGCTATTACTACTACTACTACCATTGCTACTTCTTCTACTACTACCACTACTGCTACTGTTATTACTACTATTACTACTATAACTACTACTGTTGTTGCTGCTACTTGTATTACTACTACTACTATCACTTCTGCTACTACTATTACTACTGCTTCTACTACTACGACTACGACTACTACTAATACTACTACTAGTAGTAGTACAAATACCACCACTACTGCTTCTACTGCTTCTACTGCTTCTACTACTACAACTATTGCTACTTCTGTGATGGCTACTACATCTACACAACTACAACTACTACTACTGCTACTGCTACTGCTACTGTTACTACACGACAACTACTACTTCTACTACTACTGCTGCTGCTGCAACAACTACTACTACTAGTACTACTTCGGCTACAACATCTACTACTACTAGTAGTACGAATAGCACTAGTACTAGTAGTAGTAGTTGTAATAGTAGTACGAATACCACAAGTACTACAACAACTGCTACTACTATTGCTACTACTACTATAATTATTTCTACTACTACTAATACTATTACTACCAATGCTACTATAACTACAACTACTACTACTCCTACTTCTACTACTACTTCTAGTATTGCTACTGCTACAACTAGTACTGCTACTTCTACTACTACAGCTACTGTTACTGCTACTGCTACAACCACTACTACTACTACTACTGCTACTAATGCTACTGCTACTGCTACTGCAATAACTACTGCTTCTGCTACTACTTCTGCTACATTACTACAACTACTACTGCTATTACTACTACTAATACTTCTACTAATACTACTACTAATACTACTACTACTACACTACTACTACTATTACTACTATTGCTACTGTTGCTACCAATACTACTACTAGTCCTACTACTTCACTTACAATAACTGCTACGACGACTACTCGTACTACTACAACAATAAGTACTATTACTACTATTGCTACTACTCCAACTACTACCCCTACCATTACTACTATAGCTACTACTACTAATACTATAGCTACTACTATTGCTACAACTACTGCTAACTACTACTAATACTACGGCCAGAACAACTGAAACTGCTACTACTACTACTATTACGACTACTGCTACTTTACTACTTCTACTACTACTTATACTATTGCTACTGCTACAACAAGTACAACTACTTCTACTATTAATACTACTAGTACTACTGCTACTATGACTGCTACTACTACAACCACTACCACAACTGCTGCTACGACTACTACCACTGCTACTACTATAGCTACTGCTACTAACGCTACTGCTATTACTATTGCAACAACTTCTGCTACTACTATACCTTCTGTTGCATTACTACAACTACTACTGCTATTACTACTACTAATACTACTACTAATACTACTACTACTACCCTACTACTACCACTATTACTACCACTGCTACTACTACTACTAGTAGTCCTACTACATCACTTACAACAACAACTACTATGACTACTCGTACTACTACAATAATAACTACTATCACTACTACTGCTACTACTCCTACTACTACTCCTACTATTACTATTGCAGCTACTACTATTAAAACTGCAACTACTACTACTACAACTACTACGACTAGAACAAATACAAATGTTGCGGCTGCTACTACTACTACTACTAATACTACTACTACTACTATTACTATTATTACTACTAGTACTACTACTACTACTATTACAACTGCTACTACTATACTACTACTCCCACTAGTACTACTACAACTACTGCTACTACTACTCCTCCTACTAATATTGCTACTACCAATACAGCTACTGCAGCTACTACTCCTACTACTCGCACAACTATTACTACTTCTAGTGTTGCTACTACTGGTGCTATTGCTGCTACTACCACTACTGCTACTGTAACAACTACTTCAATTGCTACTACTACGACTACTACTACTGCTGCTACTGCCATAACTGCTGCTACTGCTGCTACTGCTACTACTACTGCAACTTCTGCTACTACTGCTTCTACTGCTACTTATGCTACTATTACTACTTCTACAGCTACTACTATAGCTACTACTACTACTACTACTACTACTACTACTACTATTGCAACTACTAACTACTACTACTGCTGCTACTTCCACTACTACGACACTACTACTACTGCTACAACTCCAAATGCTGCTAGTACTACCACTATAGTTACTATTACCGCTACTACTGCTATTAGTTCAACTACACCGACTACTACTACTCGTACTACTACTGCTACTATGACTTCTCTTACTACTGCAACAACAACCACTACTACTATTATTGCTACTGCTATAATTCCTATAGCTTCCCCCACTACTACAACTTCTACTACGACTGCTACTACTCCCACTACTACTCCTAGAACTACTATTACTACTACTACTACCAATACTACAACTACTACTGCTACTTCTACTACTACTACTACTACTACTTCTACCGCTACTACTACTGCAACTACTACTACTACTACTACAAGGAATAGTCCAACTACTACTTCCACTACTACTACAATAATAATAGCAACAACTACTGCTACTGCAACAACTTCAACTACTATGGCTACTACTACTACTACTCCTTTGACTGCTACTTCTACTACTACCGCTACGACTACTCCTGCTACTCCTCCTACTACATCTCCTACAACTACTATAAAAACTACCACTATTTCTCCTACTCCTACTGCTATAACTACTACTACTGCTACTACTATTTCCACAATAGCTACTACTACTACCACCACTACTACTATTACTGCTACTACTACTACTACTACAACTACTGCTACTACTTCTGCTATTACTGCTACTACTGCTACTATTATTACTACTACAACTACTATTGCTGCTACTACTGCTACAGCTACTACTGCTGCTGTTGTTGCTACTTCTACTACTACAACTTCTACAACTACTACTATACTACTGCGACTACTACTATTACAACTACTTCTACAATGGCTACTATTGCAATTATACTTCCATTCCTACTACTACTCATACTGTTGCAGTTGCTAGTACTCCAAATAATCTTGAACTACTACTATTATACTCCTACCTCCACTACTTCTACTGCTGCCATGACTCATCATGCCAATCCTACAACAACTACTACTACTATTGTTACAACTACTGGTACAACTACTACTATGACTACTACTTTAACTACTACTCTTAATACAACAAGCTCTACTACTGCTACTACTACTACTGTTATTACCATAACTTCTACCACTATGACTGCTTTTACAACTACTACTGCAACTGTTGCTGCTGCTGCTACCAATACTACTACTACTCTCACTCCTACTACTACTACTATTACTGCAACTCGTGTTGCCATAACTACACCTAATGCTACTACTACTGGCACAAATACTACCACTACTACTACAATAACTATTACTATTGCTACTGCTGCTACTACTACTACTACTATTACTACTCCTATTGCTATGTCTATCGCTACTGCTACTACTACTACTTCAACTACTACTGCCACTACTACTAATACGACAGCTACTACTATTGCTGCTACAACTACAACTAATACTACAGCTGCTGCTGCTATTACTACTACTACTACTAATGCTACTACTACTACTATAACTACCACTCCTGCATCTATGACTACCTCTACTTTGACTACTACTGCTACTCCTACTGCTACGACTACTAGTACTACTACAACTATTGCAACTACTATTGCTAATTGCTGCTAGTACTACTACAGCTATTGCCTATAGTAGCAACCGAAGCAGTCATAGCAGTGGTAGCAATAGTAGCTGTGGTAGCAATAACAGTAGTAGTAGCAGCAATAGCAGTAGTAGTGTAGCAGTAATCGGAGTAAAAGTAGTAGTAGTAGTACTAATAGTAGTAGTACTATGACTAGCAGTAGCTGTTATAGTGGTAGTAGAAATAGTATTAGTAGGAGTAGCGGTAGTAGCAGTAACAAAAATAGTAGTAGTAGTAATAGTTGTGGGAGAGGTATTAGTAGCCAAATTAGTATTAGCAGTAATAGAAGAAATAGTATAGCAGTAGTAGTTATACTAGCTAAAGTAGTAGCGAAAGTAGTAGTAGTAGTAATAGAAGTTTGAGTCATCAGAGTAGTAGTAGTGCTTGTAGTAGTCATAGTAGCAGTAGTTGTAGTAGTTGCAGATATTGAAGTAGTAGTAGTAGTAGTAGTAGTAGTAGTAGTAGTAGTAGTAGTAGTAGTAGTAGTAGTAGTAGTAGTAGTAGTAGTAGTAGTAGTAGTAGTAGTAGTAGAGTAGTAGATAGTAGTAGTACGTAGTAGTACTCAGAGTGTAGTAAGAGTGCAGGCCGCCGGAGGAATTAGAGTATGAAGGCAGTAGTAGGAGCAGGAGTAGTAGTAGTGGGTGGTGTAGTAGTGGTAGTACCAAAGTAGCAGGTAGTAGTTTTAATGTGTAGGAGGCAGTAGTAGTAGTAGTATAGCAATAGTCCATCGAGGCAACAATAGTATTAAGCAAAATTGATATTATTACTTAGTTATTATTATTATTCTTATCGTCAGTCTTGAGTAAGGAGTAGTAGGAGTCGTAGTAGTTGTGGTAGTACGTAGTAGCTATAGGAGCCATAGTAGCCTAGTATAGTTTGGAAGTCAGCGTAGTAGTCCCGTCGTCCATGGTCGTCGTGGTAGTCGTCAGTCGTCCTCTCGTCGTTCGTGGTCCTACTCGTGGCAGTAGTGTGGTGGGGCTAGTAGTCTAGAGTATATGGTAGTAATAATAGTTATACTAGCAGTAGTAGTAGTATTAGTAGCAGTATAAGTAGCAGTAGTAGGAGCAGTAGCACTAGTAGTAGTGGTGGTAGCTACAATAGCACTGGTAGTAGCAGAAGCAATAGTAGCAGTAGCAGTTGTAGTAGCAGCAAAAGCAATACCTATTGTACTAGTCATGGTAGCAGTAGATACTGTAGCACTAATGGGGTAGTAGTAGTAGTGGCAATAAAAGTTATTGCAGGTGAAGAAGTTGTGGTTGTAGTAGTAGCATCCTCGGCAACAACATTAGGAGCTACAGCTATAGTAGCAGCAAAAGTAGTGGAAGTAGTAGTCGTAGTATCAATAGTAGTATTGTACTAGTAGTAGCACCAGTTGTAGTAGTAGCAACAACAGTAGTAGTAGCAGTAGCAGTTGTACTAGCAGCAATAGTAATGGCAGTATCGACAGAAGTAGTTGTAGTAGCAGTATTAGTAGTAGTCATAGTAGTTGGAGCATAAGTAGTATTAGTGGCAATAGTAGTAGTAGTAGGTGAAGTTATGGGAGTAGTTGTAGCAGTAGCTGTAGCAGTGACAATAATAGCATTAGTAGTAGTAGTTGTAGTAGTAGTAGCAGCAACAACAATAGTAGTAGTGGTAATAATAGAAGCTGGAGTAGTAATAGTTGTTGTTCTAATAGTAGTAGTAGTAGTAGGAGTTGGAGCAGTTATAGTAGGCGCATTAGCAGTTATGGTGGTGGTGGTAGTAGTAGCCGCAATAGTTGCCAAAGCCACAGTAGCAGTAGTATTAGTAGTAGTAGTTTTAGTAATAGTATAATTAGTAGTAGTGCTAGAAGTTTGAGTCATCAGAGTAGTAGTAGTGCTTGTAGTACTCATAGTATCAGTAGTAGCAGTAGTTGCAGAAGTTGAAATAGTAGTAATAGTACTAGTAGTAGTAGTAGTAGTAGTAGTTGTTGTTGTTGTTGTTGTAGTAGTAGTAGTAGTAATACTCGTAGTGGTAGTAGCAGCAGCAGTAGTAGTAGGATTAGGAGTAGAAGCAGTAGTAGGAGCAGTAGTAGTAGTAGTGGTAGTTGTAGTAGTAGTAGTAGAAGTAGCAATAGTAGTAGTTGTTGCAGTAGTTGTAGTAGTAGCAGTTATTGTTGTTGTTGTAGGAGTAGTAGTAGTAGTAGCAGTAGCCGTAGTGGCAGCAATAGTAGTAACAAAAGGCATAGTGGTAGTTGTATTAGTAGTAGTAGTGGTTGTAGTAGCTGTAATAGCCATAGTAATATTTGGAGCAGGAATAGTAGTAGCAGTAGTCTTGGTAGTAGTGGTAGTAGTAGTATTAATTGTAGTAGTGGTGCTAATAGTGGTAGTAGTGGTGGTGGTGGTAGTAGTAGTAGTAGCAGTAGTAGTGGTAGTAATAATAGTTATACTAGCAGTAGTAGTAGTGGAAGTAATAGAAGGAGTAGCAGCAATAGTGGGAGCAGTAGTAGTATTAGTTGCAGTATGAGTAGCAGTAGTAGCAGTAGTTGCACTTGTAGTAGCGGTGGTAGCTACAATAGCACTAGTTGTAGCAAAAGAAATAGTAGCAGAAGTAGTTGTAGTAGCAGCAAAAGCAATACCCGTAGTACTAGTCGTGGTAGTAGTAGATATTATAGCATTAATGAAGTAGTAGTAGTGACAATAAAAGCTATTGTAGGTGAAGCAGTTGTCATTGTAGTAGTAGCATCCTCAACAACAATATTAGGCGCTACAAGGATAGCAGCAGCAGAAGTAGTAGAAGTAGTAGTAATAGTAGTAGCAATGGCAGTATAGTACTAGTAGTAGCACTAGTTGTAGTAGTACTAATAGTAGTAGTAGTATTAGCAACAGTAGCAACAACAGTAGTAGTAGTAGTAGCAGCCATACAAGCAACAACAGTAGTGGCAGTATCGGCAGTAGTAGTAGTAGTAGCAGTATTAGCAGTAGTCATAGTTATTGAAGCAGAAGTAGTAGTAGCAGCAGTACTAGTAGTAGGTGAAGTTGTAGGAGTAGTAGTAGTAGTGGTTGTAGCAGTGACAATAATAGTATTAGCAGTAGTAGTGGTAGTAGTAGTAGCAGCGGCAACAATAGTAGTAGTAGTAATAATAGAAGCTGGAGTAGTAGTAGTTGTTATTGTAATAATAGTAGTCGTGGTAATAGTAAAAGGAGTGGGAGTAGCAGTTATGGTAATAGAAGTAGTTGTTGTAGTATAGTTGTAGTAGTAGTAGTTATTGTAGTAACAGTAGTAGTAGTAGTAGTTATTGTTGTAGTAGTAGGTGTAGTAGTAGTAATTACTATAGTAGTAGTTTGAGTTACAGGACTAGGAGTAGGACTAGTAGTAGTAGTTTCATTGGTAGTAGTAGCAGTTTGAGCTGGAGTCATAGTAGTGGTATTAGTAGTAGTTGAAGGTGTAGTAGTTGTAGTACTAGTAGTAGTAGTAGTAGCAGCAGTAGTGGTTGCAGTAGTGGGAGTAGTAGTACTACTCGTAGTAGTAGTAGTTGTTGTAGTTGTTGTAGTAGTAGTAGTAGTGGTAGAAGAGGTTGGAGTAATTGTAGAAGTTTTAGTAGTAGTAGCAGTAGTTGTAATTGTCATAATAGGAGTAGCAATAGTAGTTGTATTGCTAGTAGAAGTAGTAGTAGTAGTAATAGTAGTAGTTGTAGCAGCAATAACAGTAGCTGTAGCAGTAGCAGTTGAAGTGTAGTAGTCATACTAGTAGTAGTTGTTATTGTTATAGTAGTCAGAGTAGTAGCATCAATAGCATTAGAAGTAGTTGTAGCAGAAGTAGTAGTGGAAGTAGCA
Source organism: Trichopus zeylanicus subsp. travancoricus (assembly GCA_005019695.1). Lineage (NCBI taxonomy): Eukaryota > Viridiplantae > Streptophyta > Magnoliopsida > Dioscoreales > Dioscoreaceae > Trichopus > Trichopus zeylanicus. The sequence continues at coordinate 9,053 of RXID01014981.1, forward strand.
GTAATAGTCATCGTAGTAGTAGTAGCAAGAGTAATACTAGTAGTAGTAGTAGTAGTAGTTATAGCAGCAAAAGTAGTAGTGGCAGTACTAGTACTAGTTGTAGTGCTAATTGCTATACTAGCAATAGTAGTACAAGTAACAGCAGGAGCGGCATTAGTAGTAGCAGTAGTAGTAGTAGCAATAGCAGCAGCGGCGGTGGTGTCAACAGTAGCAGTAATACTAGTAGGAGAAATTGGAGCAATAGTAGTAGCAGTTGTACAAGAAGTGGTAGTGGCAGTTTTAGTACTAGTAGCAGTAACAAAAGTAGTTGCATTAGTAGTAGTGGTGGTGGCGGTGGTGGCGGTGGTAGTAGTAGTAGCAGTAGTAGTAGTAGTAGTAGTAGTAGTGGTGGTAGTAGTAGTAGTAGTAGTAGTAGTGGTAGTCGTAGTAGTAGTGGTAGTAGTAGTAGTAGTAGTAGTAGTAGTAGTAGTAGTAGTAGTAGTAGTAGTAGTAGTGGTAGTAGTAGTAGTAGTAGTAGTAGTAGAGTAGTAGCGTAGTAGTAGTCGTAGTAGTAGTAGTAGTATAGTAGTAGTAGTAGTAGTAGAGTAGTAGTAGTAGTAGTTTAGTAGTCGTAGTCGTAGTAGTAGTAGTCATAGTAGTAGCAGTAGTCGTATAGTAAGTAGTCGAAGTAGTAGTCGTAGTAGTTGTAGTAGTCGTAGTAGTAGTAGTCGTAGTAGTCGTAGAGTAGTAGTAGTCGTAGTAGTAGTAGTCGTAGTAGTCGTAGTAGTAGTAGTAGGTAGTAGTAGTAGTAGTAGCAGTAGTAGTCGTAGTAGTAGTAGTAGTAGTAGTAGTAGTAGTAGTAGTAGTAGTAGTAGTAGTAGTAGTAGTAGTAGTAGTAGTAGTAGTAGTAGTATTGGTGGAATTAGTAGTAGCAAGAGTTGTAGTGGTAGTAGTAGTAGTAGCAGAAGCAGCAGTAGGTATGGTAGGCGCATTAGTAGTTGTGGTGGTAGCAGTAGTAGTAGCGGCCAAAGCCACAATAGCAGTAGTATTAGTAGTCATAGTTTTAGAAATAGTATAATTTGTAGTAGTAGTAGCATTAGTGGTAATGGGAGTTGTACTAGTAATCAAAGTAGTAGTCATAGTAGTAATAGTAGCAGAAGCAGAAGAGCAGTAGTTGTAGTAGTAGTTAAAGGAGTAGTAGTAGTTATAGTAGTAACAATGGTAATAGTTGTAGTACTAATAGTGGCAGTAGCAGTAGTAGCAGCAGTAGGAGTAGTCATAGTTGTAGTATTCAGACTAGTAGTAGGGGTAGGAGTTGGAGTAGGAGTTGTAGGAGTCGTAGTAGTGCTCGTAAGAGTAGTCATAGTACTAGTAGTACGAGTAGGAGTAATAGTAGTAGCATTAGTCGAAGTAGTAGTAGTAGTAGTAGTAGTAGCAGTAGTAGCAGCAGCAGCAGCAACAACAGTAGTAGTAGCAACAACAACAACTATAGTAGTAGTTTTTGTAGTAGGTATAGCCAAAACAGTTGTAGTAGAAATTATGGTAGTTGTAGTAGTAGTAGTGGTAGTATTAGTAGGGGTAAAATAAATAGTAGTACTAGAAGTTGTTAGAGTTGCAATAGTTATAGTAATAGTAATAGTTGTAATAGTAGAATTACTAGCAGTAATATTAGGACTAGGCATAGTAGTAGCAGTAGTTGTAGTAGTAGTAGTAGAAGTAATAGTAGTACAAGTGGTAGAATGATTAGTAGGTGTAGTAACAGCAGCAGCAGTAGTAGTGGTAGTAGTAATATTAAAAGTAGTTGGAGTAGTAGTAGTAGAAGCAGTTGTAGCAATAGAAGTAGATTTAGGTGAAGTAGTAACAGAAGTAGTAGTAGTAGTAGTAGTAGTAGTACAAGAAGTAGCAGTTGTAGTGGCTAGCAATCAAAGTAGTGGTGGAAGCCGTAGAAGTAGTAATAGTTGTGGTAGTAGTGGTAGTAGTAGTTGTAGTAGTAAGAGCAGGAGTAGTTGCAGTACTAGTACTAATAGTCATAGTAATAGTAATAGCTGTAGTATTAGGAGTGGTAATCGTAGTAGCAGGAGAAGTAGTAGTAGTAACTGTTGTTGTACTAGTAGTATTAGTAGTAGTAGTAGTAGTAGTAGTAGAGGTAGTAGTAGTAGAGGTAGTAGTAGTAGTAGTACTAGTAGTAGTACTATTAGTAGTAGTGGTAGTAGTAATAGTAGTACTAGTAGTAGTAGTAGTTGTAGTTGTTGCTATAGTAGTAGTAGTAGTAGCAATTGTAGGAGTAGTAGTGGTAGCCATTGTTGTACTAGTAGCTGTGGTTGTACTACTAGTAGTAGTAGTACTAGTACTAGTACTAGTAGTCGTAGTGGTAGTAGTTATAGTAGTACTAGTAGTGGTTGCCGTAGGATTGCTTGTAGTAATAGTAGTAGTAATAATAGAAGTAGTAGTAGTTGTAGTAGTAATGGTATTACTGGCAAGAGTAGTAGTAGTAGTTGCAGTTGTAATAAGAGTAGAAGTAGGTGTAGTAATAGTAGTAGTAGTAACTGTGGTAGTTCTGGAAGGAGTAGTGGTGGAAGTCGTAGTAATAGTAATAGTTGTAGTATTAGTAGTAATAGTTGTAGCGCTAGTAGTAGTGTTGGTAGTAGTAGTATCAGTAGTAGTAGTAGAAGGAGGAGGAGTAGTAGTAGTAGTCGTAGTCGTAGTAGTAGCAGTAGTAGTAGTAGTAGTAGTAGTAGTAGTAGTAGTAGTAGCAGTAGTAGTCATAGTGGTAGTAGTTGTAGTGTAGTAGGAGGAGTAGTAGTTGTTCTTGTTGTTGTTATTGCTATTGTAATAGTGGTAGTACTAGTAGGAGTAGCAGTAGCGCCAGAAGTAACAGTAGCAATAGTAGTAGTAGCACTAACCGCTATAGTAGCAGCAGTAGTGGCAGGACTACTAGTAGTAGTGTAGTAGTAGTAGCAGCAGTAGAAGCTATAGGAGAAAATACAGCAGTCGCAATAGTCATTGCCGTAGAGGATGTAGTAGTAATTGTAGCAGCAGGAGCAAGAGTTGCAACAATAGCAGTAGTAGTTATAGTAGTACTAGTAATAGTAGTAGTAGTTGTTGTTGTTATTGTAAAAGCAATAGCAGTAGTAGTAGTGGTGGTAGTAATAGCAATAGAAGTAGTAGTAGTAGTAGTAGTAGTCATAGTCATAGTGGTAATGGTAGTAGTAGTAGCAGCAACAGTAGCACTAGTAGTTGTCGTAATAGCTGCTGTAGCAGTAGTAGTAGTTTTGGCAATAGTAGCAGTAGCAGTGGTAGTAGTAGTGGTGGTAGTACTTGTAGTAGTTGTTGTAATAGCAGTAGCTATAGTAGCACTTGTTGGAGCGGTAGTAGCAGCAGCAAAAGTAATGCCAGTAGTACTATTAGTGGTTGAAGTAGATGCTATAGGATTAGTAGTATAGTTGTAGTAGTAGTAGTTATTGCAGTAACAGTAGTAGTAGTAGTAGTTATTGTTGTAGTAGTAGGTGTAGTAGTAGTAATTACTATAGTAGTAGTTTGAGTTGCAGGAGTAGGAGTAGGACTAGTAGTAGTAGGTTCAATGTTAGTAGTAGCAGTTTGACCAGGAGTGATAGTAGTTGTATTAGTAGTAGTTGAAGGTGTAGGAGTTGTAGTACTAGTAGTAGTAGTAGTAGCAGCGGTAGTGGTTGCAGTAGTGGGAGTAGTAGTACTACTCGTAGTAGTAGTTGTTGTTGTAGTAGTAGTAGTAGTGGTAGAAGTGGTTGGAGTAATTGTAGAAGTTTTAGTAGCAGTAGCAGTGGTAGTAGCAGTAGTTGTAATTGTCATAATAGGAGTAGCAATAGTAGTTGTATTGCTAGTAGTAGTAGTAGTTGTAGTAGTAATAGTAGTAGTAGTAGCAGCAATAATAGTAGTAGTAGCAGTAGTAGTTGAAGTGTAGTATTCATACTAGTAGTAGTTGTTGTTGTTATAGTAGTCAGAGTAGTAGCATGAATAGCATTAGAAGTAGTTGTAACCGAAGTAGTAGTCATCGTAGTAGTAGTAGCAAGAGTAATAGTAGGAATAGTGGCAGTAGTAGTTATAGCAGCAAAAGTAGTAATGGCAGTACTAGTACTAGTAGTAGTGGTTGTAGCAGCAATAGTAGTAGTGCTAATTGCTATAGTTGCAGTAGTAGTACAAGTAACAGCAGGAGCGGCATTAGTAGTAGCAGTAGTACTAGTAACAATAGCAGCAGCGGCGGTGGTGTCAACAGTAGTAGTAATACTAGTAGGAGAAATTGGAGCAATAGTAGTAGCAGTTGTACAAGAAGTGGTAGTGGTGGTATTAGTACTAGTAGCAGTAACAAAAGTAGTAGCATTAGTAGTGGTGGTGGTGGTGGTGGTGGTGGTGGTGGTAGTAGTAGTAGTAGTAGTAGTAGTAGTAGTAGTATTGGTGGAATTAGTAGTAGCAAGAGTTGTAGTGGTAGTAGTAGTAGTAGTAGTAGAAGCAGCAGTAGTTATGGTAGGCGCATTAGTAGTTGTGGTGGTAGCAGTAGGAGTAGCGGCCAAAGCAACAATAGCAGTAGTATTAGTAGTCGTAGTATAGTAATAGTATAATTTGTAGTAGTAGTAGCATTAGTAGTAGTAGTAGCAGTCGTAGTAGTGCTCGTAGGAGTAGTCATAGTACTAGTAGTACTAGTAGGAGTAGTAGTAGTAGCATTAGTAGAAGTAGTAGTAGTAGTAGTAGTAGTAGTAGTAGTAGTAGTAGTAGTAGTAGTAGTAGCAGCAACAACAACTATAGTAGTAGTTTTTGTAGTAGGTATAGCCGAAACAGTTGTGGTAGAAGTTATGGTAGTTGTTGCAGTAGTAGTGGTAGTATTAGTAGGGGTAAAATAAATAGTAGTACTAGAAGTTGTTAGAGTTGCAATAGTTGTAGTAGTAGTAATAGTTGTAATAGTAGAATTACTAGCAGTAATATTAGGACTAGGAATAGTAGTAGGAGTAGTTGTAGTAGTAGTAGTAGAAGTAATAGTAGTACAAGTGGTAGAATGATTAGTAGGTGTAGTAACAGCTGCAACAGTAGTAGTGGTAGTAGTAATAGTAAAAGTAGTAGGAGTAGTAGTAGTAGAAGCAGTTGTAGCAATAGAAGTAGATTTAGGTGAAGTAGTAACAGAAGTAGTAGTAGTAGTAGTAGTAGTACAAGTAGTAGCAGTTGTAGTGGTTAGCAATCGAAGTAGTGGTGGAAGCCGTAGAAGTAGTAATAGTTGTGGTAGTAGTGGTAGTAGTAGTTGTAGTAATAGGAGCAGGAGTAGTAGCAGTACTAGTACTAATAGTCATAGTAATAGTAATAGTAGTAGTATTAGGAGTGGTAATCGTAGTAGCAGGAGAAGTAGTATTAGTAGCTGTTGTTGTACTAGTAGTAGTAGTAGTAGTAGTAGTAGTAGTAGTAGTAGTAGTAGCAGTAGTAGTGGTAGTAGTAGTAGTAGTAGTAGAGGTAGTAGTAGTAGAGGTAGTAGTAGTAAGTAGAGGTTAGTAGTTAGAGTCGTAGAGTACTATAGTAGTACTAGTAGTAGTTAGTGTAGTAGTAATATTAGTACTAGTAGTAGTAGCAGTTAGTTGTTGTAGTTGTAGTAGTAGTTGTAGTTGTTGCAATAGTAGTAGTAGTAGTAGCAATTGTAGGAGTAGTAGTGGTAGCTATTGTTGTACTAGTAGCTGTTATTGTACTAGTAGTAGTACTAGAACTAGTACTAGTTGTAGTAGTGGTAGTAGTAATAGTAGTACTAGTAGTAGTTGCTGTAGGATTGCTTGTAGTAATAGTAGTAGTAATAATAGAAGTAGTAGTAGTTGTAGTAGTAATGGTATTACTAGCAAGAGTAGTAGTAGTAGTTGCAATTGTAATAAGAGTAGAAGTAGGTGTAGTAATAGTAGTAGTAGTAGCTGTGGTAGTTCTGGAAGGAGTAGTGGGGAAGTCGTAGTAATAGTAATAATTGTAGTAGTAGTAGTAATAGTTGTAGCACTAGTATTAGTATTGGTAGTAGTAGTAGTAGTAGTAGTAGTAGTATCTGTAGTAGTAGTAGAAGGAGGAGGAGTAGTAGTAGTAGTCGTCGTCGTAGTAGTAGTAGTAGTAGTAGTAGTAGTAGTAGTAGTAGTCATAGTTGTAGTAGTAGTTGTTATTGTTTTAGTTGTAGTGTAGTAGGAGGAGTAGTAGTTGTTCTTGTTGTTGTTATTGCTATTGTAATAGTGGTAGTACTAGTAGGAGTAGCAGTAGCGCCAGAAGTAACAGTAGCAATAGTAGTAGTAGCACTAACCGCTATAGTAGCAGCAGTAGTGGCAGGACTACTAGTGGTAGTGTAGTAGTAGTAGTAGCAGTAGAAGCTATAGGAGCAAATACAGCGGCCGCAATAGTCGTTGTTGTAGAGGATGTAGTAGTAATTGTAGCAGCAGGAGCAAGAGTTGCAACAATAGCAGTAGTAGTTATAGTAGTACTAGTAATAGTAGTAGTAGTTGTTGTTGTTATTGTGAAAGCAATAGCAGTAGTAGTGGTGGTAGTAATAGCAATAGAAGTAGTAGTAGTAGTAGTAGTAGTAGTCATAGTCACAGTGGTAATGGTAGTAGTAGTAGTAGCAGCAACAGTAGCACTAGTAGTTGTCGTAATAGCTGTTGTAGCAGTAGTAGTAGTTTTGGCAATAGTAGCAATAGCAGTGGTAGTAGTAGTGGTGGTAGTAGTTGTAGTAGTAGTTGTAATAGCAGTAGCTATAATAGCACTTGTTGGAGCGGTAGTAGTAGCAGCAAAATTTATGCCAGTAGTACTATTAGTGGTTGAAGTAGATGCTATAGGATTAGTAGTGTAGTAGTAGTAGCAATAATAGTTGAAGTAGGTGAAGTAGTGGTAGTTATAGTTGTAGCAGCAGCAGCAATAATTGCAGGAGCAAGAGCAGCAGCAGCAGCAGTAGTTGTAGTAGTAGTAGTCGTAATGGCAGTGTAGTACTAGTAGCAGTAGCAGTTGTAGTATTAGTGATAGTTTTGGTTGGAGTAGTAGAAGTAGTAGTTGTAGTAGTATTAGCAATAGCAACAACAACAGTAGTAGTAGTTGTAATATGAACAACAGCAGCAGCAGAGGTAGAAGTGGTCATAGTAGCAGCAGTACTAGTCATGTACTAGAAGAAGTAGCAGTATTAGTAGAAGTAGGAATAGAAGTAATAGTAATAGTAGTAGTTGTTCTAGCAGTAGTAGTTGCTGTGGCAGTCGAAGTAGTTGTAGTGATAGTAGCAGTAGTAACTGTAGTAGCTGTAGCAGTAGTAGTAGTAGTCGTAGCAATGGCAATAGCAGTAGTAGTAGTAGCTGAAGTAGTAATAGAACTAGAAGTAGTAGTAGTAATAGTTGTAGTAGTCGTAATACTAGTAGTAGTAGTAGTAGTAGCGGCACTAGTATTAGTTGAAACAGTAGTAATAGTAGCAGCAATAGTAGTAGTAGTGGTAATTGTACAAGCAGTAGCAGTAGTAGTTGCAATAGTAGCAGCAACTATAGTAGTTGTAGTTGTTGTTGCGGCAGCTGTAGTAGTAGTAGTGGTAGTAGGAGTAGCAGTAGCATTAGTTGCAGCTGTTGTAATAGTACCAGTAGTTGTAGTGATAGTAGCAATAGTAGGAGTAGTAATAGTAGTAGTAACAGTAGCAGTAGCAGTTGTAGCAATAGTAGTAGTAGTAGCAGTAGCAGTAGTATTGGTAATTATAGTAGTAGTAACAGTAATAGCAACAACAGTAGTAGAAGTAGTAGTATTAGTAGTAGTTGTACTAGTAGTTAGTAGTAGTAGTAGTAGTAGAAGTAGTAGTAAGTGTAGTTGTTGTTGTAGTAGTAGTAGTAGTAGTTGTAGTAGTAGTAGTAGTAGCAGCAGCAAATTAGTTATAGTAGTAGTAGTCATAGCAGCACTAGAAGTAGTAATATAAGTGGTTTAGTGGTATTAGTAGTAGAAGTAGTAGTTGTAGTGGTATTAGTAGTAATATAAGTGGTTGTAGTGGTATTAGTGGTTGTAGTTGTAGTAATATAAGTAGTAGTAGAAGAAGTAGCTGTAGTTGTAGCCGTAGTAGTTGTAGCCATAGTAGTAGTAGTAGTAGTTGCAGTAGCAGTGATAGTACAATTAGTAGTCATTGCAGTAGTAGTAGTAGCAGCAGCTGTAGTTGTAGCAGTAGTATTAGAACTTTGTGAAGTTGTATTAGTAGTAGTAGCAGCAGCAATAGTAATAGTAGTATTCGTAATAGTTGTAGTAGTCATAGTAGTAGTAGTAGTGGGAGTTGAAGTAGAAGTGGTAGCTGAAGTTGAAGTAGTAGTAGCATTAGTAGTGGTTGGAGTAGTAGTAGTTGAAGTAGAAGTAGTAGTTGTTGTAGTTGTTATAATCGTAGCAGCCATAGTAGCAGAAGTAGTAGTAGTTGTAGCAATAACAGTCCTACTATCCGTAGTAGTAGTAGAAGTAGTAGCAGAAGTCGTATTAGTAGTAGGAGTAGGAGAAGTAGTGGTAATAACATCAATAGTTGCTGCAAAAGTAGTAGTAGAAGTAGTAATTGCAGGAGCAGTAGTAGAAGGAGTAGGAGTAACAGTAGTGGTATTAGTAGTGGAAGTAGTAGTAGCAGTTGTAGTAATAGTAATAGTAGTAGGTGTAACAAGAGCAGTTGTAGTAGTAGAAGTAGTAGTTATAGCAGTAGTAATTGGAGTATCAGTAGTAGTAGTAGAGGTTGTAGTAGTTGTAGAAGTAGGGGTAGTAGTTGTAGTAGCTGGAGTTATAGTAGTAGTGTTGGCCATAGTAGAAGTTGTAGGAGCAGGAGTAGTAGTTGTAGAAGTAGCAAGAGCAGTGGGAGTACTAGTAGCAATAGTAGTAGTAGTTGGAGCGATATTAGTAGATGTAGTAGTAGCAACAATCATAGTAGTAGGAGTAGTAGTAGTAGCAATAGTAGTAGGAGTAATAGCAATTATTGTTGGAGCAGTAGCGGTAGTAGTAGTAGTAGCAGTTGTAGTAGTAGTAGCTGAAGTAGTAGTTGTCAGAGTAGTAGCAGGAGTATCATTACTGAAAATAATAGTACTTGTAGTAGTAGTAATCGGAGAAGTACTAGTAGCAGTAATTGTTGTATTAGTCATAGAAAAAGTAGCATTAGTAGTAGTAGTAGCAGCGATAGTAATGGTAGTAGTAGAAGCATCAGTAATGGTAGTAGTAGTAGCAGCATTAGTAGTAGGAGCAGTAGTAGTCGTATTAGTAGTAGTAGCAGCGGTAGTCGCAGCATTTGAGGAAGGAGCAATAGTAGTAGTTGTAGTAGTAGTAGAAGTAGTACTAATAGTAGTAGTAGTAGTAGTTTGAGAAGTCATAGTAGTAGTAGCAACTACAGTAGCAATCGCAGTGGCAGTAGTAGTAGTAGTAGTAGTAGTAGTAGTAGTACTAGTAAAAGTAGTAGCAACTGACATAGTAGTAGTAGTAATCATAGTAGTGGTAGTAGCAGTGGCAGTATAGCAGCAGTAGGAATAGTAGTCGTTGTTGTTGTAGTAGCAGTAGTAATAGTAGTAGCAGTAGTATCAGTAGTAACGATAATAGCAGTAGAAGCAGTAGTAGCAGTAGTAGTTGTAGTTACAGTAGTTGGGGTAGTAGTAGTGGTAGTTATAGTAGTCATACCGGCAGCTGTAGCTATAGCAGTAGCAGCAGTAACAGTAGTAGCAGTAGTTGGCGTAGTAGAAGTAGAAGTTGTAGTAGTAGTGGCAGTAGTAGCAGCTGTAGTAGAAGTAATAGTGGCAGTAGAAGTAGCAATTGTATTAGTAGTAGTAGTTATTATTGTTGTACTAGCAGCAATAGTAGAAGCAGCAGTTGTAGCAGCAGCAACAGCAGAAGTAGTTTTTGTAGTAGTAGTTCTGGTAGTTCTACCAACAGCAGCAACAGCAGTAGTAGTAGCAGTAGTAGTAGTACTAGTAGTAGAAGTAGCAGCAGTAGGAGTAGTAGTAGCAGTAGTAGTAGTACTAGTAGTAGAAGTAGCAGTAGCAAGAGTAGTTGTAGTAGTTGTAGTAGTAGTAGCTGTAGTAGTCATAGTTTTAGTAGTAGTAATAGTAGGAGAAGAAGTCATAGTAGTAGCAGTACCAGTAGCAGCATTAGTTTTGATAGTAGTAGTTGTTGTTGTTATAGAAGAAGTAGCAGTAGTTGTTGTAGTACCAATAGTTGTTATAGTAGTCGTAGTGGTCATTGTACTAGTGGCATTTGTAGTAGTAGTAGTCACAGTAGAAGTTGTAGCTGTAGCAGCAGTAGTAGTGGCAGTAGTAGTACTAGAAGTAGAAATAGAAGTAGTAGCAGTAGTAGCAGTAATAGTAAAAGTGGTAGTAGCAGTAGGAGTAGTAGTAGTAGCAATAGTGGTAGTAGCGGTAGCAGTAGTAGCAATAGTTGTAGTAGCAACAGTAATAGTAGTAGTAGGAGTAGTAGTCGTACTAGTAGTAGTAGTTGTGATTGTAGTAGTAGTAATAGTAGTAGAAGAAGTTGTACCAATGGTAGTGTTATTAGTAGTGATTGGTGTTGTAGTAGTACAAGTAGTAGTAGCAACAATAGTAGTAGTTGTAGTAGTAGTAGTTGCAATAGTAGTAGTAGTCGGTGTAGAATTATTAGTAGTAGTAGTAGTATTAGTATTGGTAGTTGTAGTTATAGTAGCAGGAGGAGTGACAGTAGCGGTGGTAGCCATAGTTGTAGTAGTTGCAGTCATAGTAGTAGTAGTATTAGTAATAGTAGCCAGAGAAGTCGTAGTAGTTAAGAGTAGTAGTGGTAGCAGTTATAGCACTAGTAGAAGTAGCAATAGTAGTAGTGGTAGTAGCAGCAATACTAGAAATATGAGTAGTTGTAGTTGTAGTAATACTTCTAGCAGAAGCAATAGTAGTAGTAGTAGTAGTAGTAGTAGTAGAAATAGTTGTAGGAGCAGTAGATGTAGTAGTAGTAGCAGTAGTAGTAATTGTAGTAGCAGTAGATGTAGTAGTAGATGCAATAGTAGTAGTAGTCGTAGTAGTAATAGTAGTAGGAGTGGTAGTACCTATAGTAGTTGTAGTAGTAGTGGAGTTGTAGTTAAAGCTGTAGTTGTAGCAGTAGAGGCAGTTGTCGTAGTAGTAGTTGTAGTAGTTGTTGTAGTTGTCATTATAGTAGTTGTTGCAGGAGCAGCAGTAGTAGTAGTAGTAGAAGTAGTAGTTAAAGTTGTAGTAGAAGTAGTTGTAGTTATTATTGTTGTTGTCGTTGTAGTAGTAGTGGTAGTAGTAGTAGTGGTAGTAATAGTAGCAATAGTACGAGAAATCGCAGCTGTAGTAATAGTAGTGGAAGTTGTAGTCATTGTAGTAATAGTAGTAGTAGTAGGAGTAGCAGCAGAAGTAGTAGTAGGAGTAGTAGTAGTAGTATTTGTTGTTATTGTTGTAATAGTAGTAGTAGTTGCAATAGTAATAGTATTAGTCATTGTAGTAGTAGTAGCGGGAGTGGTAGTAGCAGCAGCAGCAGTAGTTGTTGTAGTTTAAGCAGTAGTAGCAGGAGTAGTTGTGGTAGTTGCCATAGTAGCAGTGGCAGCAAGGGCAGTAGTAGTAGTAGTAGTTGTAGTATTAGTAGTAGTTGCAATAGTAGCAGTAGTAGACGCAGTAGTAGTTGTAACAAGGGCAGTAGTAGTAGTAGTAGTTGTAGTAGTAGTAGTAGTCGAAGTAGTAGTAGTACTAGTAGTTGCAGAAGTAGTAGCAGCAGTAGTAACAATATCAAAAGTTGTAGTAGTCATAGCAGTAGTAGTTGTTGTTGTAGTGGTAGTATTAGTAATAGTAGTAGTAGTAATTGCAGTAGTAGCAGTTGTAGAAGTAGTAGCAGAAGTAGTAGATGTAGTAGTAATTGAAATAGTAGTAGTAGTTGGCTAAGTAATAGTAGTAGTAGTAATCGGAGCAGTAGGAGGAGGAATAGTAGTAGTTGTAGTAGTTGTAGTTGTTATGGTAGCAATAGCAGCAGTAGAAGTAGAAGCAGTAGGAGCTGTAGTTGTAGTAGCAGTAGTAGCAATATTAGCAGTAATAGTAGTAGCAAAAGTAGTAGTAGCAGTGGTAGTAGCCATTCTAGTAGTAGTTGTTGTATTAGTAGTAGCAGAAGGAGTTGTAGTAGCAGTAGCAGTCGCAGTTGTAGTAGCAGTAGTAGTAGTAGTCGTAGTAGTTGTTGTAGTAGTAGTAGTAATAGTATGATTTATAATAGTAGTCGTAGCAGTAGGAGCAGTAGCAGGAGTAGTAGTAGTGGCAGTAGTAGTAATAGTAGTATAACTAGTAATAGCAGGAACAGTAGTAGCAATAGTAGTAGCAAAAATAGTAGCAATGATAGCAACAATAGTTGTAGTAGTAGTAGTAGTAGTAGTACTAAGAGTAGCCGAAGCAATAGCAGCAGCAGCAGCAACAACAACAGTAAAAGTAGCAGTCATAGTACTTGTAGCAGAAGCAACAATTGTAGTTGTAATAGTAGTAGCAGAAGTATAAGTAGCAGTAGTAGCAGTTGTAGTTGTTGTTGTTGTAGCAATGAAAGTAGTAGTAGTAGCAGTTGTATTAGCAGTAGCTATAGTAGTAGTAGTTGTTGTTATTATTGTTGTTGTTGTTGTAGTAGCAGTAGTAGTAGAAGAAGTAGTGGTATTAGTATTTGTAGTTGTACAAGGGTACTAGTAGTAGTAGTTGTTATTGTAGTTGCAGTAGTAGCAGTAGTAGTAGTTTTAGTAGCAATTATAGTAGTAGCAGTAGCAGTGGTTTTAGCAGCAGTAGTAGTAGTAGTAGTAGCTGTAGTAGAAGATGTTATCATAGTAGTAGTAAACAACAACAGTTGTAGCAGTGGTTGTGGTAGTAGTTGTCGTAGTACTAATGGTGGTCGTAGTAGGAGTTGTAGTAGTAGTAGTTGCAGCAACAGTAGCAGTAATAGTAGGAGTAGTAGTAGTAGGAATAGTAGCGATAGTAGTAGTAATATTAGTAGTAGCAGCAGGAGTCGTAGCAGCAGTCATAACAGTAGCAATAGTTATAGCGGTATTAGTAGCAGAAGTAGCGGTAGTAGTAGCAGTAATAGCTGCAGGCGCAAGAGCTGTAGTAGTAGTAGTACTAGTAGCAGTAGCAATTGAAGCAGTAGTAGCAGTAGTATTTGTAATAGGGTTAGAAGTAGCAGAAGTAGCAGCCACAGAAGTAGTAATAGTAGTAGTAGTAGTAGTAGTAGAAGTAGCAACAACTGTAGTAGCAGTACTAGCAATAGTATTAGGCGTTGTAGTTGTAGTAGTAGTAGTAGTAGTACAACTAGTAGTAGAGTAGCGGTAGTAGTAGGAGGTGTAGTTCTAGTAGTACATGCAGCTGTAGTAGTAGTAATATTAATTTTAGTAGAAGAAGTAGGAGTAGTAGTAGCAGCAGTAGTAGCCATAGCGGTAGTAGTAATTACAGTAGCAGTAGTAGTAATAGCAGCAACAATAGTAGTAGTAATAGTAGCGGCATTAATAGTAGCAGTAGTAGTAGGAACAGTAGTAGTAAAAATAGTAGTAGTACTTGTAGTAGTATTAATAATGGTAGTAGTAGTAATAGTTGTGGTGGTAGTAGTAGTAGTAGTAATAGTAGCAGTAGTAGTAGTAGTAGTAGTTGTTGTTGTTGTTGTTGTTGTAGTAGTAGTAGTAGGAGTAGTAGTAGGAGTAGTTGCTATAGCAGTTCATATAGTAGTAGTAGTACGTGTAGTACTTGTTGGAGTAGGGGTCGTAGTAGTAGTAGTATAGTACTTGTTGGAGTAGGGGTCATGGTAGTAGTAGTAGGAGTAGTAGTAGGTGCCATAGTTATTGGAGTAGGGGTCATAGTAGTAGTAGTAGGAGTAGTAGTAGCAGTAGGAGTTGGAGTTGGTATATTAGTGGTTGTAGTAGCTAATAGTAGTAGTAGTAGTAATAGTAGTAGTAGTAGTAGTAGTAGTAGTAGTAGTAGCAGCAGTTGTAGTAGTAGCATTAGTAGTCGCAGTTGTAGCTATAGTAGAAACAGCTGCAGTAGTCGTAGTGATAGTAGTAGTTCTAGCAGTCAGAGGAGTAGTAGGAGTATGAGTTGGTGTAGTAGTAGTAGTAGTAGTAGTAGTAGTAGCAGCAGCAGCAGCAGCAGCAGCAGTAGTAGTAGTAGTAGTACTCGTAGTAGAGGTAGTAGTAGTAGTAGCAGTAATAGTCATTGTTGGAGTTGGAGTAGTAGTAGGGGTAGTAGTAGTTGGAGTAGTTGTGCTTGTAGCAGCAGCAGCAGTAGTAGTAGTAGTAGTTGTTGTTATTGTTGTTATTGTTGTTGTTGTAGTAGTACGAGTTGCAGTAGGAGCTTAAGTAGCAGTAGGAGTTGGAGTTGGAGTAGTAGTGGTAGTATCTATAGTAGCAGCAGCTGCAGTAGTAGAATTAGCTATAGCAATAGTTGTTGCGTTGGAAGTTGCAGTTGTAGTAGTAGTGGTATAGCTGTAGTGGCAGCTGTAGTAGTAGTTGTAGTAGTAGTGGCTATCATAGCAGGAGTAGCAGTGTTAGTAGTAGTAGCAGTTGAAGTAGTAGGCGAAGTAGTACTAGATTGCGAAGTAGTAGAAGTTGTTGTAATAGGTGAAGCACTAGTAGGAATAGGAGTATTAGATGTAGTAATCGTAGAAGCAATAGTAGTGGCAGTGCTAGTAGTGGTGGTAATAGTAGTAGTTGAAGGAGTAGTAGGAGTTGTAGCTATAGTAGTAGTAGTAGTGGTACGAGCAGTAGTGACAGTAGAAGACATGGTGGTGGTAGTAGTAATAGTAGAAGTAGTTGTAGTTATGCGCTAAATATTGATGTCCACCACAACTTACACTGTAGAAATAGAACAAAAAAAGGAAAAGATAGCAGACAATAGATTTATGTGGCAAAGACGATCGAGAGGATATTGTATTGATGAGAAGAGGAAGAGAAGATTATAACGATGGAGGTGAAAGTCCAATATCACCAACTCTCACAAAAGACTAAGTAGCCTAGCCATCACAAGACGTCTTGAGAGTATTAATCTATGTCTCTCTCTTACTGTGTATTGAAATCCTTATATGAATAGGGTATTTATAGATGTGGCCTAAATGTGTTTGAGTAAAAGTAGAAGACTGACTTAGATAAGACTTCTACTAATTTAATTCTCTTAGTAGAAGATAAATTCAGATAAGGATTAGACCCACTAAATTACTTTCTAATATAATTAAGACTCTCTAAGAAATTCAAATTCGAGACACAATTAAGCCAACATAGAAGTAGTAGGAGTTGTAGTACCGGTAGCAGTAGTAGTAGCATTAGTGGTAGTGGTAGTAGTAGAAGTGGTAATAGTAGCGGTAGATTATGTAGTAGTAGTAGCCGTAGATGATGTAGTAGTAGTAGCAGTTGCAATAGCCATACTAGTAGTAATTGTGATAGAACTAGTAGTAGTAAGAGAAGTAGTAGTAATAGTAGTAGTAGTTGTTGTCATAGTAGTACTAACAGTAGCAGCAGTAGTAGTAGTAGTGATTGTAGTTGCAGTAGTAGTAGTAGTAGCAGTGGATGTAGTAGGAGCGGTAATAGCAGTAGCAGCAGTAGTAGTAGCAGTGGTAGTGCCAGTTGTAGTGGGAGCGGTTATAATAGTAGTATTGGTAGTAGTAGTTGTAGTGGTAGCAGTAGTAGTCATAGTAGCTAAAGTAATAGTTGTAGTCGTAGTAGCATAAGTAGTAGAATTAGTATTGGTAGCAGTAGTTGTTGTTGTTGTTATTATTGTTGTCGTAGTTGTAGTAGAAGTAGAAGTAGTAGTTGTTGTAGTAGCCTCAGTATTAGTAATAGTAATAGATGTACTGGTAGTTGTAGTAGTAGCTGTAATCGTAGTGGCAACAACAGAAGCTCAGTACTTCTAGTAGTAGTTGTTGTTCTGGTAGTAGCAGTTGTTGAAGTTGTAGATGTAGTAGCATTTTCAAAAGTAGCAGCTATTGTAGCAGTAGCAGGAGTAGTAGTGCCCAGAGAGCAATAGTAGTAGTAGTAGTAGGAGTGGTAGGAGTAATAGTGGTGGTTGTGGTAGTTTTAGTAGTAGAAGTAGTTGTCGTAGTTGTAGTGGTAGGAGTAGTAGTTGTAGTAGTAGCAGCAAAAATAGTAGAATTTGTAGTTGCAGTACTAGTAGCAATAGTAGTAGTAGTAGTAGTAGTAGTAGCATTAGTAGCAGTAGAAACAATAGTATTACTAGTAGTAGCAGTAGTAGCCGTAGAACTAGTGGTAATAATAGTACTAGTAGTAGTGGTAGTAGTAGTAGCTGTAGTAGTAGCAGTAACAGTGGTGGTAGTAGTAGTAGTAGCAGCCGTAGCAGCAGTAGCTTGTAGGAGGAGTAGTAGTAGTTGTCCTTGTTGTTGTTGTTGTCATAGTAGTAGTAGCTATTGTTGTTGCTATAGTAGAAGTAGCAGTAGTAGCAGCCGAAGCCACAGTTGTAGCAGTAATAGTAGCGACCGTAGCAGCAATAGTTGTTGTTCTTGTTGTTGTAGTAGTAGTAGCCGTGGCAGCAGTAGTATTAGTAGTAGTAGTAGCAACTGTAGCCGCAATAGTAGTTGTAGTAGTAGCAACAGTTGTGGCAGTTGTAATAGTAGTATTAGTAGCAACAGTAGCAAAAGTAGTTATAGTGGTAGTAGTAGTTTATGACAGTTGTAATAGTAGTATTAGTAGCAACAGTAGCAAAAGTAGTTGTAGTGGTAGTAGTAGTTTATGGTAGTGCTAGTTGTTATCGTAGATTCGGTAGCAGTAGTAGTTGTAGAAGTAGTGGTAGCGGCAGTAGCAGTAGGAGCAGCATTAGTAGTAGCAACAATAGCCGTAGTAGTTGTGGCAGCAGCAACGGTAGTTGTCGTAGTAGTATTAGTAATAGTAGTTGTCGTAGTAGGATTAGTAATAGTAGTTGTAGTAGTAGTAGCAACAACAGTAGTAGTAGTAGTAGTAGTAATAGGCACGGTAGTCGTAGTGGCAGTAGCAGTGGTAGTAGTACTAGAAGAAGTAGTAGTAGTAGTGGTAGTAGTTGTAGTAGTTGTAGTAGTAGTTGTAGTGGTAGCAATAGTAGTAGTTGTTGTCGTAGCAGAAACAGTAGTAGTAGTTATAGTAGTAGCAGTAGCAGTAATAGTAGCATTAGTAGCAATAGTATTAGTAGTAGTAGTACGAGTAGTGGCAGTACGAGAACTTGTTCTAGTTCTAGTAGTAGTAATAGGAGTAGTAGTAGGAGTAGAAGAGCGAGTAGTAGAAGTAGTGGTAGTAGTAATTGTATTCGTAGCAGTAGTAGCAGGAGTACTAGTAGTAGCCATAGTAGAAGTAGCAGCAATAGCAGCAGCAGTAGTAGTAGTGATAGTAGCATTAGTAGAAGTAGTGTTGGTAGTAACAGTTGTAGTAGTAGTAGTAGTAAAAGTAGTAGCAGAATTAGTAGTAGTAGTAGTAGTAGTAAAAGTAGAAGTTGTAGCTATAGTAGTAGTAGTAGCACTAGTAATTGTGCTAGTTGCAGCAGTAGTGGTAGTAGTAGTAGTAGCATGAGTAGTAGTAGTAGGAGAAATAGTATTAGTGGTAGTAGTAGTGGTAGAAGTAGCAGTACTAGTGGTAGTGGTAGTAGTAGCAGTGGTAGTAGTAGTAGTAGTTTTTAAGTAACAGTAATAGTAGGAGGAGAAGTAGTAGTTGTAGCAGTTGCAATTGCAGTAGTAGAAGTAGTACTAGTAATATCAGTATAAGTACTAGCAGTAGAAGCAGAGTAGCAGTACCAGTAGTAGCAGTAGTTGTAGAAGTAATTGTAGTCATTGTAGTAGTAGAAGAAGTAATATAAGTAGTAGTAGAGAAGTAGTACTAGTGGGAGTAGTAGTAGTAGTAGTGGTAGAAGCAATAGTATAGGTGTACTAGCAGTAGGAGTAGTAGTAGTCCAAGAAGGAATTGTAGTAGTAGTAGCAGTATTAGGAGCAGGAGTGGTATTAGTAGTAGTAGTTATACTAGTTGTAGTAGTAGTAGTAGTTGTCGTCATAGTTGTAGTGGTAGTAGAGGTTGTAGTAGTGGTAGGAGTAGTTGTAGTCGTAGTAGTAGCTGTAGCAGTAGTTATACTAGTTTTAGCAGTAGTAGTACTAGTAGTAGTAGCAGCAGTAGTAGTAATAATAATAGTAGAAGTTGTAGCAGTAGTAGTAGATGTAGTATAAGTAGTAGCAGCCGTAGTAGTACTAGCAGCAGCAGCAGTAGTAGTAGTACTAGTGTAGAGCAGTAGGAGCAGCAACAACAACAACAGTATTAGTAGTATTAGTTGTAGTAGTCATCGTAGTGGTCGTAGTAGTAGAAGTAGTAGCAGCAGTAGTAGTAGCAGCATCATTAGTTGAAGTTGTAGTAGTAGCAGTAGCAGCAACAACCATAGTTGCAGAAGTAGTACTTGGAGTAGTAGTATTTGTAGTAGTGGTAGCCATAGTAGTAGTTATAGTAGTGGTCGTAGTAGAAGTGGAAGCAGTAGTAGCAGTGATATTAGTAGAAGCAGTACTATTAGTAGTAGTTGTACTAGCAGTAATCATAGTATTATTACTAGCTATAGTAGTAGTAGTAGTAGGAGTAGTAGGAGAAGAGTAGCAGAAACATCATCAGTAGTAATAGTAGTCGTAGCTGTAGTACTTGGAGTTGTAGCAGTACTAGTAGGAGAAGTAGTAGTCAATAGTAGCAACAGTAGTAGTAGTAATAGTAGTTGTAGTAGTGAGAGTAGTAGCAGTAATAGTAGCAGTAGCAGCAAGAGTAGTAGTAGTAGTAGTTGCAGTAGAAGTAGTGGCAGTAGTAGTGGTAGAAGGCAAATTAGTAGAAACATTAGTACTAGTAGTAGTAGTAGGAGAAGTTGTAGTTGTAGTAGAAGTGGTAGTGGTGGTAGGAGTAGTAGTTGTAGTAATATTAGCAGCAGAAGTAGTGGTAGTAATAGTAGCCGTAGTAGTGGTAGAAATAGTAGTAGTAGTAGTGGTGGTAGTTGTCGTAGTACTAGTAGTAGTATTGGTAGTAGTAGCAAGGGTAGTAATTATAGTGGTTGTTGTAGTTGTAGTAGCAGTAGTGGTAACCGTTGCAGTACTATTAGTAGTTGTAGTAGTAGTAGCAGTAGTAGCGGTAGTAGTAACAGTAGTAGTATCAATAATAGCAGTAGCAGTAGTAGTAGCAAAAGTAGTAGTTGCACGAGATGTTGACTAGCAGCAGCCAAAGTAGTACTAGCAGCAGTAGCGGTAGTAGTGGTAGTAGTAGCGTTAAAAGTGGCAGTAGTAGTAGTACTAGTAGTTGGAAAAGTAGTAGTTATAAGCGAAGCAGCAGCTATAGCAGTTGCAGCAACACTAGTAGTTGTATTTGTAGTTGTTGTTGTTATAGTGGTTGTTGTAGCAGTAGTAGCAGTATCAATAGCTGCAGTAGTAGCATTAGTAGTAGTAGTTGTTACAGTAGTAGTAGTAGTTATAGTAGTAGGAGAACTTGTTGGAATTGTAGTTGTAGTAATAGGAGTAGTAGTAGTAGAAGCAGAAGGAGCAGTAGAAATAGTAGTAGTAGTTATGGTAATAATAGTTGTAGTAGAAGCAGTAGTAGCATTAGCAGTTGTAGGAGTAGTAGTAGCAATTGTAGCAATTGTAGCAGTAGTAGAAGTTGTAGTAGCAACAGTAGTGGTAGTAACAGTAGTAGCAGTAGTACTAGTACTAATAGTAACGGTAGTAGTAGCAAAAGTAATAGCAGTAGTTGTTGTAGTAGTAGTAGTAAAAGTAGTAGTAGTTGCAGTAGTAGGAATAGCACTAGCTATAGAAGTAGTACTAGTAGTAGAAGCAGTGGTATACGTAGTAGCAGTAGCAGCAGCAGCAGTAGTAGTAGTTATAGTAGTCATTGTAGTCGTAGTTGTTGTAGTAATCACAGTAGTTATAGTGGTAGCAGTAGTAGTGGTTGTAGTACTAGTAGTGATAGTAATTGTAGCAGTAGTAGTAGCAGCAGCTGTAGTTGAAGTAGTAGTAGTAGTAGTTGTTGTTGTTGTTGTAGGAGCAGTAGTTGTAGAAGTAGTACTAGGAGTAGCAGGATTTGTAGTTGTGGTAGCTATAGTAGTTGTAGTAGTAGTGGTAGTAGTGGATATGGTAGCGGTAGTAGTAGCGGTATTAGTAGAAGTAGTAGTATTAGTAGCAGAAGTAGTAGCAGTAGTCATAGTAGCTATAGTAGTAGTATAAGTAGCAGCAATAGTAGTAGTAGCGGCAGTAGTAGTAGTACCAGTTGAGGTAGGATAAGTTTAGTAGCAGCAGCAGCAAAAGTAGTAGTAGCAGCAACAACTGTAGTAGTAGTAATAGTGGTTGCAGTCGTAGTTGTAGTTGTAGTACTAGGTGTAGTAGTAGTAGTAGTAGTAGTAGTAGTAGTAGTAGTAGTAGGAGAAGTAGTATTCAATAGCAGCAACAATAGTAGTAGTGATAGTAGTTGTAGTAACGATAGTAGTTGCAGTAATAGCAGTAGTAGTAGTGATAGTAGCAGTACTAGTACTAGTAGTTGTTGAACTAGTAGTGGTACTATTGTTTTGGTAGTTGCAGTTGTAGTAGTACTAGCGGTAGCAGGAGCAAGTGTAGTGGTAGTAGTAATGCTAGTGATTGTAGTAATAGTGGCAGTAAAAGTAGTAGTAGGTGAAGTAGCAGAAGGAGTTGTAGCCGAAGTTGCAATAATAGTAGCAGTTGGAGTAGTAGTAGTAGCAGCAATAGTAGTAGCAAGAGTAGTAGTTGCAGTAGTAGTAGTAAGAAAGCTAGTAGTACTAGTAGAAATAGTAATAGTGTATGTAGCAGCAGCAATAATAGTAGTAGCAGGAGTAGAAGAAGTTGAAGCAGTAGTGGTAGCAGGGGTAGAAGTAGTGGTAGTAGTTGTAGTGGAAGAAGGAGTACTATTAATAGTAGTAGTTATCGTAGTTGTAGTTATATGAGTAGTAGGAGTAGTTGTTGTTGTTGTTGTTGTTGTAGTAGTAGTAGTAGCAGCGAAGTAGTAGTAGCAGCAGCAGCAGCTGTAGTAGTAGTAATAGTGGTTGCAGTCGTAGCTGTTGTTGTAGTACTAGGTGTAGTAGTAGTAGTAGTAGTAGAAGAAGAAGTAGTAGTCAGTAGCAGCAACAGTAGTAGTAGTGATAGTAGTTGTAGTAGCAGTAGTAGTTCCAGTAATAGCAGTAGTAGTACTAGTAGTGGTGCGATTGTCTTGGTAGTTGCAGTTGTAGTAGTACTAGTGGTAGCAGGAGCAAGTGTAGTGGTAGTAGTAGTGCTAGTGCTAGTAGTAATAGTGGTAGTAAATGTAGTAGTAGCTGAAGTAGCAGAAGGAGTTGTAGCATAAGTTGCAGTAATAGTAGAAGTTGAAGTAGTAGTAGTAGCAGTAGTAGTAGTAGCAATAGTTGTAGTTGCAGTAGTAGTTGCAATACTAGTTGTAGTAGGAAAGGTAGTAGTACTAGTAGAAGCAGTAATAGTACAAGTAGTAGCAGCAATAATAGTAGTAGCAGTAGTAGAAGAAGTTAAAGTAGTAGTGGTAGTAGGGGTAGAAGTAGTGGTGGTAGTAGTAGTGCAAGAATGAGTACTAGTAATAGTTGTAGTTATCGTAGTGATAGTTATATGAGTAGTAGGAGTAGTAGTAGTAGTAGTAGTTGTTGTTGTGATAGTAATAGTAGTAGTAGTAGTTGTTGTTGTAGTTGTAGTAGTAGTAGTAGTAGCAACTGCAGAAGTATTAGTAGCAGCAGCAGCTCAGCTGTAGTAGTAGTAATAGTGGTTGCAGTCGTAGTTGTTGTTGTAGTACTAGGTGTAGTAGTAGTAGCAGTAGTAGTAGTAGGAGAAGTAGTAGTCAGTAGCAGCAACAGTAGTAGTAGTGATAGTAGTTGTGTTAGCGGTAGTAGTTGCCGTAATAGCAATAGTAGTAGTACTAGTAGTTGTTGAACTAGTAGTGGTACTATTGTCTTGGTAGTTGCAGTTGTAGTAGTACTAGTGGTAGCAGGAGCTAGTTTAGTGGTAGTTGTTGTGATAGTGCCAGTAGTAACAGTGGTAGTAAATGTAGTAGTAGCTGAAGTAGCAAAAGGAGTTGTAGCATAAGTTGCAATAATAGTAGTTGTTGAAGTAGTTGTAGTAGCAATAGTAGTAGTTGCGGTAGTAGTTGCAATACTAGTTGCAGTAGGAAAGGTAGTACTACTAGTTGAAGCAGTAATAGTACAAGTAGTAGCAGCAATAATAGTAGTAGTAGTAGTAGAAGTAGTAGTAGTAGAAGAAGTTAAAGTAGTAGTGGTAGTAGGGGTAGAAGTAGTGGTAGTAGTAGTAGTGGAAGAAGGAGTACTAGTAATAGTTGTAGTTATCGTAGTCATAGTTATATGAATAGTAGGAGTAGTAGTAGTTGTTGTTGTTGTTATTGCTGTTGTTGTTGTTGTTGTTGTAGTAGTAGTAGCAGCAACAACAGTAATAGTAGCAGTGGCAGCTGCAGTAGCAATAGCAGTAGTAATAGTAGTACTAGTACTAGTAGTAATAGTTGTAGTAGTACAAATAGTTGTAGTGGTATTAGTAGTAATAGTAGTAGTTATAGTAGTAGTAATTGAAGTAGAAGTTTTAGTAGTAGCGGTAGTAGTAGTTGTTGTTGTAGTAGCAGCAGTAGTACTAGTAGCAGTTGTGGAATTAGAAGTAGTAGTAGTAGCAGTAATCGCAATAGTAGGAGTATTAGTAGCAATAGAAGTAATAGCAGGAGTATCTGTCGTACTAGTAGTAGTAGCAGTAGTATTCTTAGTAGTAGTCGTAGGAGGAGTAGTAGTAGGAGTAGCAGTAGTAGCATTAGTATTCGTCGTAGTTGTAGTAGTTGTTGTTGTTGTTGTAGTAGTAGTAGTAGTAGGAGTTGTGGTAGTAGTAGCAGCAGTGGTAGTTGTCACAGTTGTAGTAGCAGTAGTAGTAGTAGTCGTAGTTATAGCAGCAGCAGCAGTAGTAGCAGCAGCAGCAGCAGTAGATGTAGTAGTACTACTATTAGTAGGATTAGTGGTTGTAGTAGCATTAGAAGAGTTAGGAGTTGTAGCAGTAGTAGGAGTAGTAGAAGTAGTAGTTGTCATGTAGTAGTAACAATAGTATTAGTACTAGCAGTTCTAGTAGGAGTATTAGAATTAGTAGTAGTAGTAGTAGTAGAAGGTGCAACAGTGGCAGTTGTAGTAGTAGTAGTAGTAGTAGTAGTAATAATAATAGTAGTAGTACTAGTAGAAGAAGTAGTAATAATCGTAGTATTAGTAGTAGTAGTAGTTGCGGCTGTTGTTGTCATCATAATGGCAGTAGTACGAGTGGGAGTAGTAGTAGTAGCAGTACTAGTAATATTAGTAGTAGTAGTAGCTATCATAGGAGTAGTACTAGTAGCAGTAGTAGGAGTAAGACTAGGAATAGTAGTAGTCATAGTAGTAATAGTAGTAGTAATGATAATAGTTGTAGTAGTAGTAGAAGTAGTAGTAGCCGTCGTAGGAGGAGTAGTAGTAGCAGTAGTAGGAGTAAGAGTAGGAATAGTAGTAGTCATAGTAGTAGTATTAGTAATGATAATAGTTGTAATAGTAATTGTAACAGTAGTACTAGTAGTAGTAGTAGAAGTAGTAGTAGCAGTTGTAGGAGTAGCAGTAGTTGAAGAAGTATTTGTAGTTGTACTAGTATTAGCATTTGTAGTAGTACTAGTAGTAGTAGAAGTAGTAGTAATAGTAGTAGCAATAGTAGTAGTCAAAGAAGTAGTTGTAGTTGTACTAGTATTAGTAGTTATAGTGGTAGTAGAAGCAGTTGAGTAGTAGCTGCAGTAGTAGCAGCAGCAATAGTAGTGGCAGCAGCAGTAGTAGTAGCAGCAGTAGCAGCAGTGGTAGTAGTAGTAGTAGCAGTCGTAGTAGTGGTAGTAGTAGCTGCCGTAGTACTACTGGTAGTTGTAGTAGCAGCAACAACAACAACAGGATTAGGAGTATCTGTAGGAGGAGCAGTAGTACTAGTAGTAGCAAGAGCACCAATAGGTGTAAAAGTAGTAATAATAGTAGCATTAGTAGTAGAAGTGGTAGTAGTAGTAGTAGGAGCAGGAGAAGTAGCAGTAGTAGCAGTAGCAGTAGGAGGAGTAATAGTAGTAGCACAAGTAGGAGTAGGATTAGTACTAGTAATTCTGCTGCTGCTACTGCTACTACTACTACTACTACAACTGCTACTATTGCTACTACTACTACTCCTACTACTACCACTTATGCTACTATTGCTACAAAATCTTTTTTCTACTACTACTAAAACAACCAGTACTATTACTACGACTGCGGTTACTGCTACTACCGTACTACTACTACTTCTACCACTACAACTACTCTAATTGCTTCTACTACTACTGCTACAACTACAATTTTTACTACTGCTACTACTGCTGCTGCTGCTCCTACTACTACTCGTACAGTACTACTACAACTACTACTACTAGCACTGCTACTACAACAACAACTACCACTGATACTAATGCTACTACTACTATTACTACTATTATTTTTGATACTACCACTACAACTATTACGGCTACTACTACTACTTCTACAACTACTCCTACTACTACTATGCCTACTACTGCTACTACTACTACTACTGCTCCTACAACTAATACTACTACTACAACAACAACAACAACAACTTCTGCTATTGCTACAACTACTACTCCTCCTACTACTATTACTACTGCTACTACTACTACTACTACTCCGACTAGTACACCTCATGCTACTCCTAATACTACTTCTACTGCTAGGGCAACTACTACATCAACTATTACTGCAAGTACTACTTCTACTATTACCACTACCACTATTATTCTTGAAACTACTGCTACTACTACTGTTGGTACAGGTACCACTACTACTACTCCTATTACTACAACTAGTACTGCTGCTACTGCTTCTACTGCTGCTACCACTCCAACTACTACCAATACTTCTACTCTTACTGCGATTACTGCTACAACTTCTGTGACTACATATACTCCTACAACTACTACTACTAATACTCAAACTAATACACCTAGTAATACTAGTACCACTACTATTTCTAATAGTACTTGTACCACTACTACTACTAATACAACTACAAGACCAACTACTACTACTACAACTATTGCTACTATAGGCTCTACTACTACTACTAGTACTACTAATACTACTACTACTACTAATACTACTGCTGCCAATACTAGTACAACTCCTGGCACTAGTACTTCTTATACTACTACTACTATTAGTACTTCTGCTACTACTACTACAACTACTACTATAATAACAATTACTACTACTACTCCCACTACTACTACGACGGATCTTCTACTAATCCGACCAATACAAAAACTACTACTGCTACTGCTGCTTACATCTAACTACGAGCAACTACTACGACTGCTGCCACTACTACGAACTACTGCCCATCCGCTGCAACTACTACTATTACAACTACTACTACAACTGCTACTTCTACTGCTACTGCTATTCGTAGTACTACTACTACTACTATAACATCTACTTCTACTACTACTATAACTTCTGCTTCTACTACTACTACTTCAAACATTGCTACTATTACTGCTAGTACTATTACTACTACTACTACTACTATTACTACTTCTACTATTATTACTGCTACAACTACTACTGCCACTACTTCTCCTACTCTTGTTGCTACTACTACTACTAGTACTACAACTACTACAACTACTACTCTATTACTACTTCTACTACAACTTGTATGACTACTACTACTATAATTACTACTACTTCCACTATGGCTACTACTTCCACTACTACTACTATTGCTACTACTACTACTGCTACACTGCTACTGCTACTACTATTGCTATTGCTACAGCTGCGTCTGCTATTACTCCAACCATAGCTACTACTACTACTACTGCTACAATGACTCCTACTGCTATTGTAATTGTTACTACTACAACTACTGCTACTACTGCTATTGCTGCTGCTGCTACTGCTACAACTAATGTGGCTACTACTACCACTGCTACTACTTCTACTGCTAGTTCTGCTTCTGCTACTACTGCTGCTGCTACTTCTTCTACTACTATTGCTACTAGTATTGCTACTACTGCTACTACCAATGCTAGTACTACTACTACTACTACTACTACTACTACTACTACAAATACTACTATTACTACTACTGCTACTACTTCAACTACTACTACTACTACTGCTGCTACGACTACTATTACTGCTACCACTACTATTACTACTATGACAACAACTAGTACTGCTACTACTGCTGCTGCTGCTCCAACTACTACTTCTACAATTACTATGACTAAGACAATTATTGCTACTACTGCTACTACTAGCACTGCTACTACTACTAGTACTACAACTACTATACTTCTACTGCTGCTACTACCGCTACTACTACAATGACTGATAGTCTTGCTCCTACTATTGCAACTACTCCTACTACTACTAATATTACTACGACTACTACTACTACCACTATTAGTACTCCTACAACCGCTAGTACCATGACTGCTACTACCACTATTGCTAGTCCTATGACTACTATTGCTACTCATACTACTACTACTACTATTATTTCTACTACTACTACTACTACTACTACTACTCCTAGTACTATTCGTACTCCGACACGTATTTCGACTACTACTCCCACTACCACTGCTACTACTACTACTACTACTACTACTACTACTACAACAACTACTAATGCTACGACTACAACTACTACTACTTCTACTTGTACGACTACTACTACTGCTACTAGTAGTACTGCTACCACTTCTACCCCAGCTATTGCTACTACTACTGCTTCTACTACAACTACAGCTATTGCTGCTATTGCTATTGCGACTATTACTACTGATGCTATTACTACTACTCCTATTCCTACTACTATTACTGCTATAACTACTACTACTAGTACTGCTACTACTACTACCACTACTACTACTGCTGCTGCTACTAATACAACTACTACGACTATAACTATTACTACTACTGTGACTTTTACTACAACTACTACCACTACTGCTACTACTACTGCAACTACTACTACAAATACTACTACAACTAGTACTACTACAGCTGCTGATGCTGCTGCTACTACTTCTACTACAATTTCTGCTATGACTACTACTACTACTATTCCTACTACTACTACTATTGCCGCTGCTGCTACTATTACTACTACTCCTACTCCTACTCCTACTCCTACTAGTACTACTACAACTACTGCTACTTCTACTACTACTGCTATTACTACTTCTGCAACTACTAATATTAATACTACTACTAGTACTCCTAGTGCTCCTACTATAACTACTACTATTACTACTACAATTACTACAATTTCTTCAACTACTACTATTACGATGACTACTACTACTACTGCTGCTGCTACTAATACTACTTCTTCTACTATCAGTTTTGATTTAGGGTTAGGGTATTGCAGACGATGAGCGGAGCGAGTAGGCATGAGTGATCTCACGAGGGGAGATTGCATGGCAATGGTGAGCAAAGCGAGTGGGCATGAGGCCAGTGATGACGTAGGCGTGAGCAAGCTCACGCGGTGCCGGGGTGCAGACCAAGCAAGTGGAAGACTTGGGACGGCATGGTTGCAAGCGAGCATGCATGGTGACATTGAGCAGAGCGAGCAGGCGCAAGGATGGCGACTACGTGGGCGCGAGTGAGCTCATTAGCTTAGTGCCTGACGCCTTTCTAGCATCGCACTTGCTCCCAAGCCTCGCCGATATCGTGCCTGCACCCTTGTGTCGGCCTTCGGTGCTGGTGCACTTGTGGGAGCCAGAGGAGGGCAGGAGGGTGCGCGCTAGATGCTGGCAAGGGTGTGGGCTCATGCTTGCCGGCGCGAGGGCGCTGGTGCAGGGTCGAGAGGGCACTGGTTCGACCATGGTTGGGGGTGTGGGTGAAGCAAGGGTGCGGGTGCGAGAGTGAGTGCGGGCTCACAGGCGAGGGTGCAGTTGAGTTGCATGTGCCCCTGCCTGCCCTTGCCGGCCTCACGCCCCTACTCTCAAGCTCCCACCCTTGCTGGCCTAGGCCCAGCACCCGTGAGTTCACGCTAGCCTCTGGTCGCTACTCTAGAGCGTGAGGGCGAGCGCAGTCGCTAGCCTAGCACCCATGCCCTCGCTGGCCTGGCCACCGTGCCCATGAGCTTGCACTGGCGTCTGGCGCCTTTGCCATTTCTTGCGCTCGAGCCCTCGTTGGTCTCATGCCTGAGCTCGAGCTTGAGTCCAAGACCTCATGCCCTTGCCCATGCCTGCGACCTCGTTTTGGCCTGACGGTCGTGCCCGCAGCTCATGCCTTGTGCCCTTGCATCTCCTCGTGCCAGCAACCTCACCAAAGCCCAAGCCGGCCTCACAGCAGTGCCCTCACCCAATCCGGCGTGCTGGCCTCATGCCCATGCCCTTGCTGATGCCCATGCCTATGCCCCGTGCGCCCTCGCCTCATGCCTCGCGCTCGTGCCTCATGCGTCGTGCCCTCGCCTGCACCCGAGCGCACTCGCCCATGCCCTTGCCATCCATGCGCCCAGGCCTGCACCCTCGTCAGGGCCACGCCTAGCCGCCTATGCAACAGTGCCTGCACACTCGCCTAGTAGCCGAGTTGTGACGCCCCTGTCGTGTCCGATCGAACCACAACACAAGTGGACAACATACAAATAAAAGGTTTACAGAATACATAGAATTAAAATTTATTTCATCAATACGAATATAGTTCAGATAACATAACAAAACGTGGTCTCACTGGAAATACTCTAGTCCTCAAAAGTTTTCCCCTACATAAAAATAGAATAACATGTAAATAAATCAGCTCCAAAGATAGTTGCGCACGTGCTTTCTTCTACCGTAGACACCTGTGCCAGGCTGCTACTCTCCTGTGGATAGTAACAATCAAAGAATGAGCCACGAATGCTCAGTAGGAAGTTACCTCCTCCAAATAGTAGGAGAGATCAATTTTTGGTGGCAATAATAAAATTAACACAGTGGCAACAACAATAATTCGACGATAAAGGTGATTAGGTAAACTAACATCCACAGCAAGAAATGAATCAACAAGGATATCTTATGGGTGTGGATGCCTCCCCTACCAAGCAGAGTCATACCACTCTGCACTCCCAACTGCTAATGGAGTGGTGATCCATAATCACACAGCAGATCACGCTTAATGGAGTGGTGATCTGTATCACACAGCAGATCACGCTTAATAGAGTGGTGATTTGTATCACACAGCAGATCACGCTTAATGGAGTGGTGATCTATATCACACAGCAGATCACGTTTGATGGAGTGGTGATCCGTATCACACAGCAGATCACGTTTGATGGAGTGGTGATCCGTATCACACAGCAGATCACACTTGATGGAGTGGTGATCCGTATCACACAGCAGATCACGTTTGATGGAGAGATGATTCGTATCACACAGCAGATCACGTTTGATGGAGTGGTGATCCATATCACACAGCAGATCACGCTTGATGGAGTAGTGATCCGTATCACACAGCAGATCACGCTTGATGGAGTGGTGATCCGTATCACACAGCAGATCACGTTTTATGGAGTGGTGATCCGTATCACACAGCAGATCACGTTTGATGGAGTGGTGATCCGTATCACACAGCAGATCACGTTTGAGGGGGGTGGTGATCCGTATCACACAGCAGATCACGTCCCCTGCAACTCCGTCATCAAGATAAATAATTTCCATCCTTATGAACCTCCAATTTATCATGCAAATCCGTCATCAAGATAAATAATTTCCATCAATTCCATCTTATGAACCTCCAATTTATCATGCAACTCCATCATCAAGATAAATAATTTCCATCAATTCCATCTTATAAACCTCCAATTTATCATGTTATTATCAACAGCCATTGATCCAGCGATTCATCACCCATGTCCTTAATAATTCCACATTTAATCTTTAAGTCTAATTTAAACCAATTCCAAAACCAGAATTTAAACCAAAACCGATTCTGAGCCCCACCTAAACCAAAGCCAACTTTAAACGAAACCAAAACCTAAACCAACTTTTAACTAAACCAAACCGAAACCAACTTTCGAATTAAACCAAAACCATAATCAACTTTAAGTTAAACCTTAATTAAACTAATCCTTCTTCCTCCTCAAAACCCTAACCCTAATTCTACTGCCACCGCCGCTGCCGCCAGGCCATCCCACCGTCAGGCCGCCCCGCTGCCAGGCCACCACACGGCCACGCCGTCATGCCATTCGGCTGCCCGCTACCACGCCGCCATCTCCGCTGGCCATGGCTGCCATGCCGTCCCGCCGTCAGGCCGCCCCGCTGCCAGGCCACCACGCCGGCATGCCGCACGCCGATGTCTCCGCTGGGCCGTGGTTGCCGCCAGACCACCACCGTCGGCGTCGCCAGACCCGCATTGCCCCGCGCCTCTGGCCGACTCCGGCCTGTGCAGTCGTGCGCACGCCACCGGCCGCTCCCGACGCCGTATCACGCGCCAGAACTGCGTCGACACCGGGTCCGTGCTGCCTGCGCACGACGCCCGCACGCATCAGGGCCGCACGCTGCCGCACCGCACGCCGCCACCTCCGCTGCCGGCCGCCGGAGCACAGCGGACGATCAGGGAAGAAGATGGGAATTTTGCAATTTAGCCCTCTAATCTTTCTATTCTCAAAACATGCCATAGATTGGTATAACACAGACATATCTATTCTCTACTCAGTTTTACTTAGATCTAGGTTATCATCATCCTCCTAAGTATCATGAGGGTCACTAAGTTTATCGATTATTCAACATGAATTTGTCTCGAGCATAGCGGCAAAGAGAAACGGATGAAAGTAACACCACCTAGTTCGAATAGAGGTAAGGAGAAAACAAATGAAAGTAACTTAACCTACCTCGAATCTCGATAACGATCGTCCCAAATCTTCTTGCCACTCCGTAAGCCTCCCCAACGATTGTCCCTTGACTCTCTCTATCTGTCCGGGTTTAGTGGGTAGTTGCTGCCTATAAATAGAGGCGGTTATTGGGTTGTGGGTTGTGGACTCGAGTAATGGGCCGTTATGGAGTGACGGGTGGTTACACGAGTGAACAGTAGAGCCGCAAAACTATTCACGTGTGCATGCATGCATGGCTGGGACTGTTCATATGTGATTGGACCTTCGATGGGTTATTAGACCACTTTTACTATGTGTTGTCAATGAATATGGTTATCATATTCAATTTGGACCTTCAATATATAGTTATACTTCAAAATCGCGGCCACAAGATTGCACAAAGCTAATTATTCTGGGTCGTATGCCTAAAAATGCTCATTCGGATTGCCCAGATATTGAATTTCTAATTCGACACCCAGATGTTCCAAACTTAATTGATGATGATTATAATGATGATGATGATGATGATGATTAATTGTATTACATTATAATCAATAAATTATGTATGAGTCAAGTACCATTCAATGATAAGTTAAATTTCCTTATATTAATTTTTAACTTATAATCATATTCATATTATTTCTTAGATATTTTATTTTTGTAGACGGTAATGTTATGGTAAAATTGATAATAAATTCTTTCATAATTTTGAAAATTTTTAAAAAAAGTTGCAAAATTTTATCATATTTCTAAGTTGCAGTCAAAGTATAATAAAATATAGTCAAATTCTTGTCAACACATAATTAATAACTAAAAAAAATTATTCGATCGAAACAAAAAGGGATGAAACTGAAACCGAAATGGCCGAAACGCATCGCTTTTGCTAGGTGCCGAAACCGAAAACAAAACCAATATTTAAAACTTCGATTACTACTGCCACAATGACTACTACAACTACGATTACGAACAACACTACTAGTACTGCTGCTGCTACTACTATTAAAACAGCTACCACTACTACTAGTACTAATACCACTACCACTACTTCTTTTACAACTACTAATACTACTACTACTATTGCTTCTACAACAACTACTACTACTATGACTACGGCTACAACTACTAGTACTACTATTTCAACTACCACTACTACTACTACTACTATTGCCTCTACTAATACTAATATTGCCCCTACAACTACACTATGACAACAACTGTTACGACTAGTACTACTTCTACTCCTACAACTACTACTATTACTACTACTAACACTACTACTATTACTACTACTACTATTATTACTACTACTACTACTACAACAACAACTACTACAACTACCACTACTACTTCTACTACTACTACCACAACTACTACTACAACGACCACTACTAATCCTATGGCTAATACAACTAGTCCTACTGCTACTACTACTACTCCTACTACAACTACTACTCCTAATACTACTAGTACTACTACTACTACTACAACCATTACTACTACTACTACTCCACCTACTTCTACTACTACTACTGCTACTACAACTACAACTACTACTACTACTTCTACTGCTACAATACAACAACAACAACAACAACTACTACTACTCCTAGTCCAACTCCTGCTCCTACTACTATCCCTACTGCCACTTATGATACTCATCTTCCTCCTACTACAACTACTTGTGCTACTACTACAGCTTCTACTACTACTACTACTACTACTACTACTACTACTACTACTACTACTACTACTACTACTACTACTACTACTACTACTACTACTACTACTATTATTACTATTACTATTACTACTACTTCGACAACTACAACTACAACTTCTATGACTACTGTTAGTGCTACTAGTGCTACTACTACTGCAACAACTACTTCTACTACTACAACTAATGCTACTAATACTGATGCTACTACTATTGCTACTACTGCTCCTACTATACCTGCAACTCCTAGACCTACCACTAGTGCTATTACTACATCCACTACTACTACTACTACTATTACTGCAACTACTTCTACTCCAACTCCTACTACTTTTACCACTCCTTCAACTATGACTACTACAACTAGCACAACTCCTACTACTACTACTACTTCTTCTTCTTCTATTACTACGACTGCTGCTACTAGTACTACCTACAACAAAAACCACTACTAATGCTACTAGTACTACTATAACTACTACTACTACTGTTGTTCCTGCTAATACGACTTCTAGTACTACTACTAATACATCTACTGCTGCTACTACTACTATTACTATTACTACTACTACTACTACTACTACTACTACTACTACTACTACAACTACTACAACTACAACTACAACTACTACTTCCACTACTCCTACTACTTCCACTACTTCTACTACTTTCACTACTACTACTCCTACAACTACTGTTATTAATACTGCTATTGGTACTACAACAAATACTACGACTACTACTACAGCTTCTGCTGCTACAACTACTTCTACTACAACTACTCCTGCTACTGCTACCACAGTGACTACTACTACTACTTCTACTACTACTACAACTACTACAACTGCTACCTCTACAACTACTGCTTCCTCGACTTCTACCACTACTGCTGCCGCTACAACTACTACTACTACTTCAACGACTACTACTCCTGCTACTACTACTACTATGACCACTACTACTAGCACTACGGCTACTACTACCACTACTACTACAACAACAATGACTACGTCAACTGCTACTACTACTACTACTTGCTCTAATTCTACTACTACTACTACTACTACTACTGCTGCTGCTACACTACTGCTACAACTACAACAACTATTACTACCTCAACTACTACTCCACGACTACTACTACTATTACTACTACTACTGCTGCTACAACTACTTCTACTACTACCCC
Source organism: Trichopus zeylanicus subsp. travancoricus (assembly GCA_005019695.1). Lineage (NCBI taxonomy): Eukaryota > Viridiplantae > Streptophyta > Magnoliopsida > Dioscoreales > Dioscoreaceae > Trichopus > Trichopus zeylanicus. The sequence goes on from RXID01014981.1 coordinate 42,744, forward strand.
TGCTTCTCCCTCTAATACTGCTACTACTACTCCTACTACTACGTCTACTACTACTACTACTACAACAACAACAACAACAACTACTACTCCTACTACTACTACTACTATTGCTGATGTTGCTACTCCTGTTGCGAATCCTACTACTACTACTACTACTACTACTACTACTACTGTTGCTACTGCTGCTGCTCCTACTACTCCTACTACTTCTCCTACTACTTCTACTACTGTTACTACTATTACTGCTACCATACTGCTACTGCTTCTACTACTACTATTACTACAACAACTATTACTGCTTCTGCTACAACTACCACTACTGCTGCGACTACTACTATTTTTAGTACTACTACTTCTACTATTACTACCGCTACAACAATTTCTACTGCTACTACTGCTACAACTGCTATTAAAGTTACTACTATTACTGCTACTGCTACAACTATCGCTACTACTACTATTGCTACTACTACTACTGCTGCTACCACTACTGCTATTGCTACTGCTAATACTGCTAATACTACCACTACCACTACTATTATGGCTACTGCTGCTACTACTATGCCTACTTCTACTGCAACTACTACTTCTGTTACTACTGCTACTACTACTGCTGTTATTACTACCATAACTACTATCGCGGCTACTACTACTACTACTACTACTACGACAATTACTACTGCTACTACTGCTTTAACTACTACTCCTTCTAATCATACTTTTGCTACTTAAACTACTGCTACAATCGCTACCACTACTGCTATTACTGCTGCTACTACTACTGCTGCTACTACTACAACAACTACTACTACTCCTGCTACTACTACTTATCCAACTACTACTACTACTACTACTAATACTACTACTAGGATTGCTACTGCTACTACTACTGCTACTGCTACCGCTACTACCACTTCTTCTTCTACTACTACTACTACTTTTGCTTCCGGTACTGCCACTACAACTACTATTATTACTACTACTGCTGCTGCTGCTACAAGGACTACAATTGCTGCCACTTCTACTATTGCTACAGCTACTACTACCACTACTACGATTGCTACTACTGCTATGACAACAACTATTATTGTTATTACTACTACTACTAGTGCAAGTACTACTACTACTGCTACTACTATTGATTCTGCAGCTACAACTACAACTACTACTGTACTACTACCGCTACTTCTACTTCTACTATTGCTACTACTATTGCTACTGCTACTACTACTACTATTGTGGCTAGGGTTACTACTACTATGACTACTTCTACTACAACAACAACTACATCTACAACTATTGCTATAGCTACTATAACTGCTACTACAACAACAACAACAACAACTACTACTACTACTACTACTACTACCTACTACTACTACTACTATTATTACTACTACTACTACTAAAACTGCTACTACTATTAATACTGCTACTACTACCACGAATACTACTACTATAGCTACCACCACTACTACTACTGTTACAACTACTACAACTATTACTACTACTACTACTACTACTACTACCGCTACTAGTACTACTACACATAACATTTCTACAACTTTTGTTACAGATAATACGACTACTAGTACTACAAATACTACTACTTCTACTACTGCTACTGCTATTGTTACTAGCACTACTACCACTGCTACTGCTACTACATCAACTACTACTTCCATGACTACTACTACTTCCGCTGCTACCATGACTACAACTACTTTTACTGCTACTACAACATGTGCTACCACAAATGCTACTACTACTACTGCTACTTCCACAACTATTACTCCTGCTACTACTACTACTATGACTACAACTGCTACCACTACTATGACCGCCACAACGACTACCACTACTACTACTACGACTACTACAACTGCTACTAATACTACTACTAATACTACTATTAATAGTATAACTACAACAACTACTACTATAACTACTACAACTAGTGCTATAACTACAACTATTACTGCTACTACTTCTACTCCTACTTTAATAACAACAACAACTACTACCACAACTGCTACTCCTACTCCTATTACTTCTCTTACTACTACTGTTGCTACTACTACTACTGCTCCTTCTACTATTTCTACTCTTACTACTACTACTACTACAACAACTACGACTACTGCTACTACTATAACTACTGCTACTACTACAACAACTATTACTACTCTTATTACTACTAGTACTACTACTACTAATACTACTAGTATTATTACTATACAACAAGAACAACTATTGGTGCTAGTATAGCTACTACTGCTACTGATGCAACTAGTGCTCCAACTACTACTATTCCTACCACTAAAGCTAATACTGCTATCGTTATTAGTACTACTGCTACTACTACTACTGTTGCTACTAGTATTATCACAACTCCTCCTGCTACTGCTATTTCTATTATTACTGCTACTACTGCTACAACTTTGGTTGCCACGCGTACTACTACTACTACTACTACTACTACTACTACTACTACTACTACTACTACTACTACTACTACTACTACTACTATTATTACTAATATGACTACTACTACATCTACTACTGCTACTCCTACTACTACTACTACTCTTACCACTACTACTACATCGTTACATCTTCACTACTACCACTACGACTACTACTACTACTACTACTAGTATTACTAGTGGTTCTACTACCACTACTACTACTACTACTACTACTGTTGCTGCTACTGCTACTACGGCAACTTCTACTTCTACTACTGTTGTTGCTACTACATATACTACTACTACTCCTACTACTACTATTACTGTTATTGCAACTATTATTGCTGCCACTACTACCATTAGAACTATTGGTATTGCTACAACTACTACTACTGCTACTACTGCTACTGCTACTGTGGCTACTAACACTACTACGACTACTGCTGCTACAACTACTATAACTGCTCCTACTACTTCTACTAGTACTACTACTCCTCCTCTTGCTTCGGCTACTAAAATAACTAGTACTACTACTACTTCTCCTATAACTTCTAGTACTACTAGTACTTCTACTGCAACTGCACTGGTTCTACTTCCACTACTACTTCTACTACTACTACTGCTACAACTACCTCTACTACTACTAACGATACTACTACTCCTACTTCCACTACAACTATTATTATTACTAGAGCTTTTGCGACTACTGCTACTACTACTACAGATAGAACAACAACGACTACTACTACGACTACTAAAACTATTTCCACTACTACTACTACTACTACTCCTAATTATGCTACTACTGCTACAATTACTACTACAATTATGACTACTACTACTACAATTACTACAACAACTACTACTACTATAAATTTTTGCACAATCACAATTGCTACTACTTCTCATACTACAATGACTGCTACTACTACTACTCCTAGTATAGCTACTACTATAACTACTACTACTACTGCTACTACTGCTATGATAGCTACAACAACTACTAATACAACAACAACTACTACTAAAACTACTATAACTACGACTACTACAACTGCTACTACTATTACTACTACTACTACTAAAACTACAACTATTACTGCTACTATTTCTACTCCTACTACAATAACAACAACTATTGTTACAACTGCTACTCCTACTACTATTACTTCTCTTACTACTACTCTTGCTGCTACTACTACTACTACTCCTTTCGCTATTTCTACTCCTCCTCTTCCTACAACTACTACTACATAAACTACTACTCCTACTACAACTACTACTATTACAACAAATATTACTACTACTACTACTACTACAACAACTACTACTGCTACTATAATAACTACTACTACTCCTATTAGTAGTAGTAGTACTACTACTACTACTACTACTATTATTAATTCTAAAATAATAAAAACTATTATTGCTAGCACTGCTACTACTACTTCTAATGCAATTAGTGCTCCAACTACTACTATTCCGACAAGTAAAGCTATTACTGTTGTCGCTATTACTACTACTGCTACTACTACCACTACTACTACTAGTACTATTACTACTCCTACTACTACTTCTATAATTACTTCTACTACTACTACTAGTTCGGTTGCCACGCGTACTACTACTCCTCCTCCTACTACTACTTCTATTATTACTTCTACTACTGGTACTACTTCGGTTGTCGCGCGTACTACTACTCGTACTACTATTACTACTTCAACTACTACTACTGTTGCTGCTATGACTTCTACTACTACTACTACTACTACTATAATGACAACAACTACTACTATAGTACTATTACTAAAACTACTACTACTACTTCTGCTACTACGACTACTATTTCTACAAGTACTACTTCTACCTCTACTGCTACTACTACAATGCTACAGCTTTGCTACTACCACTACTACTACTACTATAACAACAACTAAGACTACTACCTCTACTACTACTACAACAACAACAACTACTATTACTTTTCCCGCAATAACAACTACTACTACTTCTCGTACAAGTACGACTGCTACTACTACTACATTTGGTACAACTACGACTGTTACTACTACTACTGCTGCTTCTACTACTACGATAGCTACAAGTACTTCCACTACAACTATGGCTATTAGTGCTACTAGTGTTACTACTATTGTAGCTATCGCTACTACTACTATAACTACTACTGCAACTACTACTACAATAACTACTACAACTACTATTACAACCTTAACTACTAATACTTCAATTCATTCTGCTGCTGCTACTACTACTGTTAGAACTTCTGTAACAACTACTGCTACTACAGCTACTACTACTACAACAACAACTACTACTACTCCAGCTACTACTACTGCAATCACTACTGCCCCTAATGCAACTACTACTATAACTATTTATACTACTACTACTTGTATTGCTGCTACTGCTACTACTATTACTACTACTACTGTTGCTTCTACAAGGACTACAACTATCGCAACTACTACTGTTACTACTACTGCTACTATTACCACTACTACAACTCCGACTGCTGCTACTACAACTACTATAATTATTACTACTACTACAGCTATTATTGATTCTGCTACTACAATAGCTACTACTACTACTGATGCTATTGCTACTACTACTACGACTACTACTGCTATTATTGTTGTTGCTACGGCTACTACTACTACTACAACTTCTAGTACTACTACAACTATAGCTACAACAACTACTGCTACTGCTACTATTGCTGCTACTACAATGACTACTGCTAGTACTACAAACTACTAGTTCTACTGTGATTGCCGCTACTACAAGTGCTACTACACCTACAGGTGTTGCGACTACTACTACTACTATTGCCACTACTACTATGATATTCCTAGAACAACTACTACTGTTGCTGCTACTACTACTACTCCTCCTGCTACTACAACAATGACTACTACTACTACAACAACTACTACAACTACTACTATATTTGCTCCTACAATAATACCTACAACTACTACTACTAACACTACTAATACTACTACTGCTTCCACTATTTCTACAACTACTAAAACTACTACTATTACTACCTCTATTCCTTCTACTCCTACAATTATTATTATTACTAGTATGACTTCTATTATTACTACTACTGCTACTACTTCTAATACCACTAATACTACTACTCCTCTAATACTACTACTACTTTTACTATTATTGCTACTATTTCTACAACTTCTACTGCTGCTTGTTCTTTTAATCCTACTACTACTACTATTACTACTACAACTTCTACTACTGCTACTCCAACTACTTCTACTGCTACTCCAACTACTTCTACCACTACACCTACTACTACTCTTACTGTAACTACTACTACTCCTACCACCACTATGACTACTATTACTACTCTAGCTCCTACTACTACTACTTCAACTACTATTATGATTACTATTACTACTATTGCTACTACTACTGTGGCTAATACTACTACAATTACTACTATTACTACTACTCCTACTACTACTACTAAAAATGCTACTTTAACTACTACTAATTCTCCTACTCCTATTACTACTACTACTACTACTACAATAATAACTACTACTACTCCTACTACTACAACTACTACTACTACAACTACTATTTCTAGTACTACAACTACTAGTACTACAAATAATACAACTGCTACTACTACTTCTACTACTACTACTAATGCTACTAGAGCTACAACAACTAATACTGCTATAGCTAATACAACTACTACTAGCACTACTACAACTTCAACTACTATTAATAATGCTAATACTATTACTACTACTATAAGTTCTGCACTTGCTGCTACTGGTGCTACTCGTAGTGCAACTTCTACAACAACTACTAGTACTGCTACTACAACAATTATGACTACTACTATGACTACTACTACCATTGGTACTCATACTAGTACTATGATGACTATAACAACTCCAGCTACTGCTACTAATATAACTACTACTACTACTACTACTCCTACTACTACTACTCCTCCTACTACTACACCACTAGTACAACTAATACTACTAGAATTACTCCTATTCCTACAACTATTACTATTGCTACAACTAATAGTACTTCTACTACTATGACCACTACTACTACCACTATTAGAACTACTACTCCTCCTACTACCACTATTACTACTACTGATGCCACTACTACTCCTAGAACTACTACTACTCCGATAGCTACTACTACTACTCCTACTACTATGACTATTATTACTACTGCTATTACTACTACTAGAAGTAGAAGTAGTAGTAGTAGCAATAGTAGTAGCAGTGGAGTAGTAGTAGGAGGAGGAGTAGTAGTAGTAGTAGTAGTAGTAGAAGAAGAA
>RXID01014982.1:605097-948782 GCA_005019695.1 Trichopus zeylanicus subsp. travancoricus
ACTAATCACATACCAAATATATTAATTCCAAGCTGAACATAAATAGGAGAAAAGAATCCATCCACAAAATTGATAAACCACCATGTGACATAGAAGGTGACTGCTATGGGGAACAAGATAACACTGCAAGAAGCAGAAAGGATGAACAATGAGAATGATTGTGAACTTGTGTGTGGCATGGCACATAGTTTCACTAACTTAGGTTCTACAGATAATCCATAAGAAATATAGAAATTGTACATAACTTAATTTCAAAGTTCTGTCTATCCATGTTGCGAATTCTAGTGCTTCAAGAAAAAAGAACATGATGGCATTTTCCAAATTCTGAAATTCATCAAGTTACGTGCTCAAGTTAGGGTGCAGAATGCAAAAAGAGAACCACACACAGAGTTCCAATGCAACCCAGAAAATCACACCAGTAACAAAAGCGATGAGCCTTATCATTACCATTAGTTTATGATCAAGAAGGCTACCCAGGTCATAGAGAGGCAAATATAACCTACCCAGGCCTTATACATGGTTGACTTTGCATCATGATTATCATATATACATAAGATAATACATTGGCAGGACAGCAGTTCCAATCAAAATCGATAGAAATGTGAACTTATTTGAAAATATACTCACCATCCAGTCATGAACTTCTTAGAAGCCCAGCTATGGATGACTTTATAAAGTGCCTACAAGAGAGATGGTAACTGTGTCACATAATATGACAAAATTAACTTTCAAAAAAATGCAGATGTCATGTAAATATAATCATTGGTCACATAATCGCAAACCCACCATCTGCTTGGAGCTCCACGCCAGTCTGCCGTCTGCTTGGAGCTTGGCCACCGATATGTTGTCCATAGGGAGCGCCATGGCCTCCGTGATTTCCATCGAACCATCCTTCATGCAATCTCCACTGGTGGCATAAAGATCGATCAACAGCCCATAGTACCTACAACTTTTACCACTCCACATGATAGTCAACCACCACCGACAATTCTCTCGGATTCGATTCTTTTTCTCTCTTAATCTTTTTTTCTTTTTAACATTTTCAGTCACATGATAAAAAATTTGGTTGTAATTTTTTTATTGTAAATAAGAATTTTTCAAAAATAAATAACAAGGGTTCTTGTAAGCAATTTGGTGAGTGATTTGATAAACATTGAACAAATTCATTAATTCTGTACAAAAGATGATATAAATAGTTGTATTTTTTTAATTATATAAAACAGATTCATTGATAAATATTGAATATATTCATTGATTATGTAAAAAATCTTGGCATCTATTTTAACAAGAAATATAACTTATTTTTTCAATAATTATAACCATACAGAACACAATGCTAAAAATTCTTATCACACGAAGATTCACATCTTTTTTTCTTAATTTTTTGTTATAATTCTCAAAATAAAAAAATCTCAATATGTGATTTTGCCTTCCTCCTCACGTCACATGGACTTATATTTATTTTTGAACAACTCCCTTTTCTTTAAAATGGTGTAAATGTCAAAGATAGATGATTGCAATGTTTTATGTACCAATATTAATCAAACAACCTTATATCCTCATCTCATTTGGTATGTTGTTTATTTTTTTCTTAAGGGTTTCATCAAGGAGTCGATAAATTGTTGTTACATTAATCACAAATGGAAAAAATAAACTTATGTAATTTGAGATAGAAATGAATACAAAATCAATGAAAATGATTTTGACGGATTTTAGTATCTACTAACTTTGACTAATTAAATAGTAGATCACATGAAGTTGAAGTTTAAATAAATTTAAGTTAGTGAAATTTATACTAGTATCTATAGACTTTGTTGCAATTTGTTAAAGTAATTTAACAATGCATGATTAATATTTTATTAGGTCTTTATTTTGTTGAATATTATTTATATTTCCCATATAGTAGCAGAGTTTTTGTAGTTTTGTTATGTATTTTATCTTAGTCTAATTGATAAATTTAGATCAAAATCATAACTATAGCTATCTTGCGCTAACTAACCAGCTATTTGCGAATACTAAATTTTTACTCTTCAAGCAAACACAATATTTGACTATAGACATGGACAATCATGATGCACCTATTTGGCGGATTGTGTTATAACAAAAAATTGATAGAAATAATATTTCACATATTTATCATAATAGTATGGAGAAGAGTTTACTCTGAAAAATCTTTTATTACATTTGGATCGTCTGTTATTGGAAGTGGTAATTGGGGTCCCAATTCCATCCACTTTGGTTCTTTATTAACAAAATATTGTTTTACTTTTCTTTTAAATTTTTTCATTTGGTTTTTATTTGCTCAACATTTCGCGACACTCCTACTAATTCATTGAACTTATGTGTGACTTTATTTCAAGTTTTCTTTTTAAAATTTTCACCCTTATTTGTACTCTCGACATGCTCTTCAATTAATAATCTAATAATTAAACTACTATCTTTTCAATTTGGAGATTGTTGTCCATTAACATTTGCATTATTTTAACTTCCCTTTATCATATGTTCTCGGACTCGACCGAATACATACACCAAGACCATGGATGCATATAGTCAAATATTGCGTTTGTTTAGAAGAAAAAAATTTAGTATGCGTAAATAACTAATTAGTAGATATGAGGTAACTATAGTAGTGATTTTAATTTAAATTTATCAATCTGATCAAAACAAAACAAATAACAAAACTTTAAAAATCCCGCAACTGTAAACGAAACATAAATAATATTCAACAAAATAAGGATCTAATAAAATATTGATTATGCACTATCAAATTAACCTGAACAAGTTACAGCAAAACTTATACATGCTAATACAAACTTCATTAATTGAAATTAGTCTAAACTCCAACTTCATGCGATCTATTTTTCAATTAATCAGAATTAATAGTCAACAAAACTCATCAAAATCATTTTCATTAATTATGTATCCATTTCTATCACAAATTAGATAAGTGTATTTTTTTTCCATTTGTGATAGTAATCTATTGACTCCTTGGAAAAAAATCTTGAAAAAAAAAACATATCGAACAAGGTAAGAATATTCCTGGAAGCTAAGTCTAATCTATAACTAGGATTGATAGGGTTGTTTGATCAATATTGACTGTTGAAAAACAAATATAAGGTCAATGTGACATGAGAAAGACAAAATTACATATTGGAGTCCTTTGATTTTGAGGACTATAACAAAAACTAAGAAAAAAATTTTGTTAATGTTCATGTGATAGAAATTTTTTAATATTGTGTTCTACATAGTTATAATTATTTAAAAAATAAGTTATATTTTTTGCTAAAAATAGGTCCCAAAAATTTTTTTAGAATCAATAAATTTGTTCAATATTTATCAATGAACCTATTCTATATGATTAAAAAAGTGCAATCATCTATAATATCTTTTTTATCAATATTCATCAATCAACCACTAATTTACTCACACAAAGTTTTGTTATCTATTTTTAAAAAACTCTTGTCCATAATAATAAAAAATTACAATCAAATTATTTATCATTCAAATGAAAAAAATTTTAAAAAAATAAATCAAGAGAGAAAAATCCAACCAAATTTGAGAGAGCTGCAAACAGTGGTTGACCCTCGTGTGGAGTGCCTAATGATGGTGGAGGTCACGATATGTTGGGAAGTCACAAGAGTGTTAAACCAAATCCATATAACGAGCGAGATACCAAACCATCTCAAAAACTCAAGCTCATGGGATATGAGTCTTTTTCACTATATCTATTGGACTCTATTTATTCAATATCTGATGTGGGACTAATTCATCACATCTGACATTATAACAATCTCCCCCTTCAGGTGTAATTTGACCACATCAATTTAATATTCTTAATCAAGAACTCTTTTATTCGACCATTTCCACCGTATGACCCATGTCCTCACACTGGCCTCTAGTGCCCGCGCCCTTGCGTCGGCTTCTGGCGCTCACACTTGTGGGCTCGCCATCCTTGCGCCAGCGCATGCGCCCTCTCTCCGGCCTCAAGCCGGCCTGCACTCACGCTCTTGCCGACCTCGCGCCCACGTCCTCTCACCGGTCTTTACCATGAGACTAACATGTGACTCAATTCAGTCGCATCATCGCGGTAATTTTTTGGTCTTAAGAGTTTGCAAAGTTTCGAACCTGAAGCTCTGATACCACTTGTTGGGAAGCCACAAGAGTGTTAAACTAAATCCATATAGCGAGCGAGATACCAAACTATCTCAAAATCTCAAGCTCATGGAATATAAGTGTTTTCACTATATCTATTGGACTCTATCTATCCAATATCCGATGTGGGACTAATTCATCACACCTGACATTATAACAACGATAACAATAAGCTGTTGATTGATCCTTGTGCCGTTAGTGGAGATCGCAGGGATAATGGTTCGATGAAAATTGCGATGGCCAAGGCACTCCCGATGGATAGTGTACTGACAACCGAGCTCTAGACGAATGGCAGGCCGACGGTGGACTTCCAAGAAAACAACGAGTTTGTGGCCGAGCTTTGTGTAACCAGATCTACCAAGATTCTTTCTCACACACAGGCAATAAAGAATGGTTTCAGGACCGGATCTAATTCAAAAAACATAGGGGCATTTGAGTCATTTTTTATTTTTAGTTAAATAAAGAATAAAAACTTAGTCTAATTATCTTTTTGGTATCTAGTTGCTAGTCTGATTAACAAATAAGATAAGTTTAGTCCTAATCTAGAACTAAAATGGGCCACAAAGATTTGTAGCATGGTCTAGGTTCTGCACAAACACAAAAATTTATCCTCCCTTAATTAATGTTTTAAAAAGCAGCCAATTAAACCTCCTAAAAAACTACCTAGGCGAAGGTAGTCTCTCGACCACTTCGAGTAGTAATAGATAGTATCCATTATGCAGTAGTTAATTTTGTAGACTAACAAATGGTTGGATAGCTGTATACTTGGCCCAACCACCTATATGTAGCCGCTAGAGATTGCGTAAAACTTTAGCTATGTGATATTATTGCATTAGATCAATGTTAAACCCCACTATGTACAATGTTTCAAGATCATATACCACATCTTACATAATATTTTGAAAAAAAAAACTATAATACTAAATATATTACAGAAATATAGTCAATAATATATTATGACATAGTATTAAAAACTAGTTTCATGGGACGTATCATCAGTAATAGATGTGCATATTTAGTAGTTTTAATATTTTTATTCAAACTACATAGGCATCGGTCCATGCGCCAGCATATTACATAGACACTATGCAGTCCCCTAACCATCCACATACGCTTACTGCTTTTAAAATCTTGCCCTTTATGAACAAACTTTATGCAGTAGTACACAGGGTCAACCTCGCACAATAGCTCATCCCATGCATAGGTTGCTAGGATACAAATGGTGGCAACTGGCATGCTATATATCGGCATTCAGAAATCTGACATAGGCATATGCAAAACAAATAGAAGAAATGTTGCAGCAAGAAAGGAAGACAGTCAATTTCATATATTTTTAAGTTCAAAGGTCAATAATAATTCGTATGAGCATTTAAGGTGAATGACACGCGTCCATTGCTGCTCAAACTATTAAGTTTGGAGCTAATAAACCTCTAACAAATAGTCCAATCACCATGTTGTGACACGTCTCAAAAAGGAGAACATTTTCTAGACGCAGAAAAGAAAGACTGCACAGTTCTGTAAGCACTAATCTACAACCAATCCATGACATTAGTGAATTTGCAACAAAAATAGCCATCATTCGTACTCTAGGTCGGTCATGCATTTGCCAAATGGTGCGCCCTATCAACCCAGATTTTCAGCATATACTCGCTCTTCATCGACATTAGTCCTCTTCAATTAAGAGAAGTTAACAACTGAAACCTAAGTTCACAACAATAGCTCGTGCCATCGGATCTACAAACTTACAACCCGTGATTCAAATCGATGCAAGCTACTACAATCCGAAATCATACAATTGAAATCGAAACAACGAGATGAGATCACCCATGATGCGGAGTCAAACGACGAACAAGCGCAAATAAAAGCAAAACGGAACACGAACCCCGATCCGATCTGATGAAGCGTACCTGGAGGCCGGAGCCTTGAAGGTGGTGGGCGGCGGCGGCGGCGGCGGAGGAGGAGGAGGGGGTGGACGCCTTGGAATCCGAGTCGTCGGCGGGATCGCCGGCAACGGAGATCAGCAGCTCCCGGTCCCTGCTCCCCATCGGGACCACGGATTTCTCCTCGCCCATCATCATATTCTTCGATTTTATATATGCGCCGTCGTTTTCGATGGATTGTTGACGAAGAAAGGAGGCTGAGAAATCTATCACGGGCGTACTGATGATGCCGAGGATGGAATCAGGAACAGGATCATTGTTTGTTTTGGCTGACCGAGACGCGAGGCTGGAGACATGAATCCGGCGGGTTCGATCCGGTCTGGTTTGCTTCGGTCGACTCGACCGAGTTGACTTTTAATAAGACTCTTTGCATATAACTTCCGACGATTATATATATAATTGTTATTTTTCTTTCGGACAGTCTCTTCATACTGATCCAATTATATTTAAAGGTTGTTATTAATATTATTCATGCATTTTAGTTACGTTCTGTCATTCATTCTTTTAATTTTTTTAAAATATTTAATTAACCTAGTTTAACAAAACTATTTTAAACACGTATCGAACAAAATATCTCAATTATTTTCATTATATTCTTATTCAAAACTGGATCGGGCAACTTCAATGAACCTACTCTACCAAAAAAATTAAAAATAACGAACTTATCTCATTTTATCCTCGTTTTGCACCACATTCCAATGTGTTGGGATAACAAAAAGAATCAAAATTAGGCGGTCCAGCCCGTTCACAACTGGCGACGGAACAAAACCTTTTTGTAATGAGATTTTTTGGTATGTAACTCTCAATATTTTATTATAAAAATGAGAAATACTATAATAACATTCAATATTTGCAGTTTCTTAACAAAATTTTTTTGGATGCGTTTGATTCACGATTAACATCAGTATCATCTTATCTTATCTTGACCAATTTATTATTTAAATATTAAAAAATTAGTTAAATTATCTTTACGTTATTTTAAAAAGTAAATTACCATATTATTTTTATATTTATTCATTCAAATATAAATAAATAATATACCTAAGGATATAAAAGTTTTTAAAAAAATTTAAACAATTCACTAATCATAATAACATTCAAACACAAAAAATTTAATCAGACTATCTTTTATATTTCAATTTTGATTTTAAGTTAAAACTTGATATTGATCCCAAAACAAAAAATACCCTAATTTTTATTTATTAAGTCTAATGTCTAATATCTAATATCTCTCATTTTCAAGCTCTTAATTATAATTTTTTAATCGATAGCCAATTTTTCGATGTCAATTTTGTTAAAAAAATGAAAAATCTAACACTATAGCACTCAAAATTAAAAAAAAAAAAAACATAGACAATAAGCCCGAACAATAAAAAAGAATACCATATATAAAAAGAAAAAACTTATGTAAATATTCTCGTAACATTTATGCTAAAAAACATATTTGGGACACAATTTATAAAAACAATCGGGTTCCATTTCGAATTCCGACTATTAGATTTGTTGAGGGGTGTTTTTACAAAATTCTAATACTAAACAAATTTCCGATGAATGTCTACTCCTGCCACACCCCGCAACGCAGCTTCGGTGCCCTTTCTCGTCTCCATCCAAATTCCATATTCCTCCAGATCCCTTGCCTCCTCTATTTCCTCTGTCTTCTCCGGTGTGCTCCACCTCATCGTCCACATTCTCCGGTCGCCCTTTTCCCTTTTATAGATCTCCTCGCCTATCGGACTTCCCCTCTAGCACAGTGCTGCACGAACCCTGCCCCGATCCTCGCCGGCGACTCATGGTTTTCTACTTCAAGGCCCGCCCGGAGGCGGGTGACTACACCATCTTCATGGGCCTCGACAAGCACGAGAACGAGGAGCTCATCAAGTACGGCTTCCCCGAAGACATCTGGTTCGATTCCCTCTTCTTGTTCTTTGGTTTGCGTGTTTTTTGGGGGCTTGATGAGAATTCAAGGTGTTCTTTTTACCGTTTTTGCAGGTTTCACGCGGACAAGATGTCGTCGGCGCATGTGTATCTGAGGATGCACAAGGGGCAGACGATTGATGATATAAGCGAGGGGTTGTTGGAGGATTGTGCGCAGCTCGTCAAGGCCAATTCGATTCAAGGTGAAAGGGAATTCGTTTTCTGTGCCTTGTTTTGGTCTTTTGTTGAATTGTCCGCATGTTTGCGATTTCAGGCAATAAGGTAAACAATGTGGATGTTGTTTACACGCCATGGTATAATCTGAAGAAGACTCCATCCATGGATGTTGGGCAAGTTGGTTTTCAGAATCCAAAGATGGTAGGTACCCTGCAGCAACGATTTTGTTTAGTGACATGTTAGGAGGAATCGATGGTGGTTGCTTATGAAGTGAATTAACTATGTATTGTTGGCTATACATATACAGATGACATCTGCTACGTTATTAGCTCTTCATTGATCATAATTCAATTATCCAAACAATCGTCCTGGAGAAAAACATTACTCTATGTTGTTTCCTTTTCCTTGTCTCTGAAATGAGTTTCCAGATAGTTTCTGTTGGTTATCGTCTTCTTTAAATCAACCACCCAAGAATTTGTGCTTGATTTCTAGCTGAGGAAGCCTCAACCTAGAGATAGATTTGTTGGAAAACCTAAAAACATGACTAATGTGTATATAACTCTTGAGTTAATATTACCTCCTAAAACATGGTCCTGCATTGCCTTGTGCTATCTATGATTTGTCCAGGACATGTATTATACCAGTTTATCTCTTGAATATGTGTTGAATGGTACAGGCATGTTTGGTTCTCGACTAGTGAATATGATGATCGCATTTTGTAGCAGTCTCTAGTTCAACTCTAGTTTCAAAATCCCAAATAGCTCACGATTTTCACCTGATGGTCCTGAACCAAACAGGCCCTATGA
Source organism: Trichopus zeylanicus subsp. travancoricus (assembly GCA_005019695.1). Lineage (NCBI taxonomy): Eukaryota > Viridiplantae > Streptophyta > Magnoliopsida > Dioscoreales > Dioscoreaceae > Trichopus > Trichopus zeylanicus. The sequence continues at coordinate 614,087 of RXID01014982.1, forward strand.
GTTTTTTCATGTTCATTTTTGTCTGTAATTTATAATTTAGCTCCTAACCGGTTTGTAAAATGCTTTCGTCTCGTACTACCTCTACTTTTTGTTGGATTGCTATTTATTATTATTATTGTTGATGTATGATGTCCTTTTTGGCAAGGAAAAGTGGGTAGCTTTATTTTTTTGGTTTGCTTTTTGTTGAAATGGCAAATTGTTATGCTAATGTTGCAGAGTTCCAATCTTTTATGGATAAATTCCTATTTATCATTTACCTGACTCAGACACATGACAAATACACAAAAAGTCTACCTTCCTCTTTATGGTTGTGAATAAGTAATTCTGTTGATGAGGGTGAAAACTTCTCCCTTCTTTATTGTGGATGATGACTCGGTAACTCGGATATGATCCTGTTGCTTGTATGTATGTAGGTGCATACTATGAGGGTTGAGAAGCGCATTAATGAGATTGTTAACAGGTTGAACAAGACCAAAGTTGAGAGAAAGCCTGATTTGAAAGGTAACTTGATATTTTTTGGTACTTCTAATTGCATTGAACAAATCCATGATTTCTGTTATTTAACGTGCTTATATTTGGTTTTTGTCTAATTGCAATTTATTTGCAATCTGTATTCTATATCATGCCATCTGTCAGCAAGTACAAGTTTCTTCTGGAAGTTGACAATAGGGTGTTGGAGGCTTGTTTTGGACCCAACAATTTTTGGTGCTCAAAGTACATAAGAACAAAATTTTGATATTTGACCTTATGACATCACGAGTCTGAGCATAATCCTAACTTGGTGTCAAATTCTGCCCTTTTATGCCAAGTGAATTAATGGTTTAAAACAACCATAGGCATAACAAGATCCATACGGCATATTTTTTGGGTGTTATTAGACCTAGAGGTGTCAAGTAGGTTGTGCCTGGCAGGCACGACCCTTTTTGATAGGCCATCGAAACTGTAGCGGATCGTGCAGTAATGCCTGGCCCGCAGAATTTTCCTAGCACCAGGCATGGCCCACAGCCCATGGGCTTGTGAGTCTTGCCGTGCCCAGCCTGGTACTTTTTTTTAAAAAAAAAGTGAAATATAAAAAGGGAAAAAATTCTAGGATATATATATATATCAGAAAAATTCCAAAAATATACAAAAAATCAGAAAATTAAATTAAAAAATATATAATGTTCACACCTCTAGCAATGTTTCCTCAACATATTTATATGATTTTATATTTTTAATTAAAAATAAAAAATAAAAGAAAGAATCAACGGCTCTCTACCACTTGGCAGGGAGCAGTTGAGGGTGGGATTGGGAATTGGGAAATGTATTGGGAATCAGAAGATTTCAAGATTTCAAATGAGGGAGAGGGAGGGAAAAGGGATTTAAATTTCATGGGCTGGACTGGGCCCAGCTTGTTTGTGCTGCAGGCTGTGCCTGGCCCACGAGCTGCAAAGGGGCCACCTATAATGGCCGTGCATGGTACTGTAGCAATTGTGCCATGCTGGGCAAGGCCCATTGCGGGCCGGTCTGCGTGCCATGGGCCTGTTTTGACACCACTAATTAGATCCTTGGTACTCCATTGATGTGTATGCCTTCCATCATATTTTGTTCTTCACTTTTACCTGCTTATTTTGTATTTAGGCTTTCTACCTCCAGCATTTTTTCAACCTGGGGTCAAATTCCATTTCAATTTTTTTAATGTGTTGTAACGCAAGCAGCCAAGATACCAGCAGCCCCTTTCCTTTCTTCCGCCCATATATAATTGTTTGCACGAACAAAGTCCAATTATCTTTTCATATTCTGAGTTCTTAAATACTTGAGGGCAAATTCCTTTCTTTCTTTTGGGAATATCTTGCTTCATTCTTTTCACAGGTGATTCAATGTTAATGGATGAGATACAACAAGGGGGGTGAAAATTCTGAGAGTTAAAAACCAAAATCAATTAAGACATTTTTTCAGAGATATTATATATACTAAAGAACATGGGAAGTTGGAGATTGATGACCATCAAATATATTCTTTTGATATAACAAGGAGGTGAAAACTCTTGAGAGTTAAAAACCAAAATCAAACAAGACATATGCTCTAAAATATCATATGGATTAAAGCAAATATGAAAAGCAAGTTAAAGTTCAATGACCATTAGATATGTTATTTTTTACAAGGTTGTAAAAAGCAGCAAGCAGAAGTAGGCGGTTAGGGGACTGCATTGCGCTTAAATACTATGCAGGCGCCTCGGCGAATGCCTACAGAGTTTTGATAAAAAATATTTAAAAAATATAAATAGCATCTGAAAATATTAAAACTACATGAAAAATTGAAATAGTGCTTTGAATAAATATGCATATTTATATTATGTTAACAACTTGCTATATCAAAAATAATTTTTTATAACTAATTAAAAAAAGGCTTTAAAATAATTTTAATTCATAATTCAGCACTTCAGGATTCTGAATTCAGAAATTTCTGAAATCATGAATTCTGAATTCTGAATTCGTGCATACTGCTCTCAGATGGTTTAACTTAGCAAAAGCAAGTAAGAAGTAAGAACTAACAACTCTAAGAAGAGAACAAAAGCAAGAAAAAAGCAAATAGAAACCTGGCCGGACTAGAGGAGGAAGACAGCTGCGGCACTGTCAGGAGAAGAAGTCCTGCTGCCTAGAAACCCAAAAATCTATTTCATTTCATGATTCTATTTATACATTAATTGTATCCAGCCTGATGAACAATATCAAGGCAGATCCTAATTAATTATGCAGTTAAACCCTGAAACCAGATAATCCATCCCGATTAGATAAGTGGGGTGGTTAGATGGCCGCCTCCACCTAGAAGGCTGCAATTTTTTTTTTGGTAAAAAGGAGCATATGCTCTCTATTACAAAAAAGTATACACTAAGTCCTAGATGGGTTACAAAAGAGACAGGTATATTTTAATAATGTCAGAGCTTCATAGGAGCTTTTTGTTCTCAGGAGTTGTGGATTCCATTTCTCACTGCTAATTTTGTTAACCAGCCAGCAGCTACATTAAGGGCCCTTGTTCTATGTATGATTTTGTGTATTTTTAATTGTTTGCATCTCTCTTCTATCATTCTTTGAGTTGCAGTAGTACTTTCATCAGTAGACTTTCTTCCATTTGTTATTTCTACTGCCTTCTGCGCATCAGAAATAATTATTGTAGTTTCATTTTTCCTTTTTATTGCTTCTTCCATTGTTGTTGCTATAGCATGTAGTTCAGCCTGCAGACTATTCTTGGCTCGAATTGGTACAGCTGCTTCAGCTTTGCAATTTCCATATTTGTCTATTGTCATCCACCCAATTCCTGCAATCTTGTCAAGACAAGAAAAAGCTACATCAGTAATGATATAAATAGGATCCTCCCCTAGATGTAGAGAAGTTGGCCTCAGTTGTTGGTAAAATTCATCAATCATTGCCCTTGCCTTCCTGGTTATACTCATGGGCGTCACCCTTTCTCCTCTAAAAATTTGATTACATCTTCCTTTCCACAGGAGCCAAAGTACGTAAGCAATGTGAGATCTCACAAAATATTGAAGTTGGTTGTCCTTTAGAATGTAATTCTCTCTGAGGAAAACGAATTTCAATGCCTTGTCTCTATTAAGTTTGATACTCCACATGATCTCGACTTGTTCCCACACATTGTAGGCAAAGGTGCAATTAAACAAAACATATTCTCAATCTTCAACAAGTGCATTGCAATAATTACAATAATTATATCTGTTCATGCCTCTACTATTCAAGAAAGAGATAGTTGGTAGTCCTCCATGAGATAGTTTCCATAGAAAACTCTTCACCCTGGGGCTAGCCATGACTTTCCAAACCTTCCTCGTTGGCCAATTAGGGGGGAGGGACCATTGAATCTGCAATGAAGGATTTCATTAGCCACTTATTTCACTGAAAAAATTCCTTGCATGCCATCATTTTTATGATTTTCAAAGAAAGAGGTAGCACTCATAATTTGGCGAAAAATTCTAAATGTTTTGCCTCTATAATTCCATCTCCACACTTCCTCCCCTATTTCGTATTTGCTTTTCATCAATATAGTTCATAAAGGAGGTTTGCCTCCATCATTCTAGACATATTCTTAGCCATGAAAGCAAGTTGAGTATCAACAATTGGTCTGAATTACAAACCACATTTATCTTTGGGGAGAGCAGCTGTATCCCATCCCACAAGAGATATCCCTCTCTTGTTAGCACTATTGGACCATATAAAATTTCTAGTACGTTTTTCTGATATTGTCCATGACATTTTTGGGAACACAAGAACAAGAAAGGATATAATTAGGAATTGTCTCAATAACAGACTTAGCAAGAACAATTTTGCCTGACCAAGTTTTGAGAGGCCCAACCCATAAGTCTTTTATCAATTTTCTCTTTTAGATATTCAAAATGTCTGGAGGCTAAATGGCCCGCATTGATAGGGACTCCAAGGTGTTTAAAAACACCCTCATTATGTCTGAAACCCATGATTCCAATCAATGTGTTCCTTCTATTTTCATGAATGCAAGGAGAGAACATAATGCTAGATTTGTCGTCATTAATAAGTTGGCTTGTTGTAGATTGAAATTTAAGGATGGCATCACACATTTCAAAAGAATCAAATATAGATGCTCTAGTGAAGAGAATAACATCATCAATATATGCAATATGAGCAATAGGAGGTATGTTGCTGTCAACTATGAAACCGCTTATTTTTTCTGCAGCAAGCTTATCATTCAGAATATTGCTAAGTATTTGTTCATGTATGACAAAGATATAGGGAGGGAACGGGTCCCCTTGACAGATTCCTCTACTACCTTTAAATTTTCTGGAAGGAGAACCATTAACTAGAAATGAAAAAGAAGTAGTAGTAAGGCAAATTTGAATGCATTTAATAAATTTCTCATGGAATCCTAAGTGTGTCATCAATTTTTCATTTAGCTCCCATAATATTTAATCATAGGCTTTTGAGAGGTTGAGATTTATGGCCATTCCTGCCCTAGCCTTATAAGCTATGTGCATAAAATAAAGTGTTTCTTGGGTAAAGATGATATTGTCTTGTATATGTCTAGATGCAAGAAAAACATGTTGTTCCAGAGACATAATTGGATCAAGGGTTTCCCTTAATCTAACAGCTAGGATTTTGGATATGATTTTGTAGGAGAAATTGCACAAGCTGATGGGCCTATAATCTTTCACAGACTCAGAACATTCACTTTTAGGAATAAGAACAATTTAAGTGTCATTCTAGTTCTTAGGCATAATGTCAAACCTGAAAAAAATTTGAATTTCAAGAATGAGCTTACCTTTGATGTCTTGCCAAAAAGTTTTATAAAAAATACCTTGGTATCCATCAGGATTTGGTGCTTTTGTTGCTCTTAAAGAGCTTATTGTAAATAAAATTTCCTCTTCTGTTGGGATCTTGATGATAGAATCATTAATGTTACGAGGATTAACATTACCTTTTCCCATGACCCACTCATTATCTTCTAGCTCAGATGTCCCCCATAGGTCTTTGTAATAGTTTATCAGTTTTGTTTCAATTGCTTGATTTGTGGTTGTTTCTTTTCCATCTTCTTTCCTTAGAAATTTGATTCTATTCCTTTGTCTCTGGCTTTAGTTATTAAGTGGAAATATTTTGCATTTTGATGACCTCCACTAACCCATTGTTCACATGCTTTCTACCTCCATAGAACTTCCTTTTGCATACTTAAATCCTCCATAAAACTCAAAAGTGTGCTCAACTCCATGTACTGTTGTTCTGTTATCCCTATCTTTTGTTCTTGTTCTTGTATCTTATTGATTTTGCCTTCCACTTCAGAGATTTTGGCATCTAGATTGCCCATAATTCGTTTGTTCCAGTTTCCAACCTCCATTGTAAATCCTGCAAGCAAGCAAAAAAACATTTGTTACTTTTATTGGCCCGTTCCCATAGATTTCTAATTTGAGTTAGTTATCCCATTTTTTCTCTTCATCCAAAACTCTTCAAATCAAAAAGATTTATTTATCCTATATTATCTTTATGGAAGGTGACTATGATAGGGTTATGATCTGAGGCATGTCTAGCAAGGTGTTTACCCCAAGTTTCCAGAAATATGTTCGATAGGGTTATGATCTAAGGCATGTCTAGCAAGGTGTTTACCTCAAGTTTCCAGAAATATTTTCAACCATTCCTCATTACAAAAGGCCCTATCTAGTCTCTCAAAGATTGTACTACCATTCCCTTGGTTGTTTGTCGAGGTATATGGTTGGCCATAAGTCATAATCTTAGATAATTTACAGGCTTGAATAATTTGATTGAATTCAATGTTGCTTTTAGTTTCTCTAAAGGGGAAGTCTCTTCCTTTATCAAAATACTTTAACAGAACATTAAAGTTTCTCAACACCATGTAAGGAATGTGTAGTTCAGTCATTTGAAGCATTTCACCACAAAGAGTTCTTCTATTTTTAAAAATGTTACTAGCATACACACATGTTATAGCAATATGTTTGCCATCAGGAAAGGTGATAATCAGGTGTGTGGCTTGATTAGAATTAGAAAAGCAGTGACTAAGTCCAATTTCGCTCGCCAAAGGCATATAATACCTCCAGATGCTCCTCTACCAAGATTAACATCATAATTCCGTTGTCTATCGATGGTTCTACTGAAAATTCATAGATTGTCACAATTAGCGTGTGTTCCTTGAAGGAAAATAAGGTCTAGATTGTACTCCCCTATCATGCTTTGAAGGTATTCCCATGCTGTTGGCTTTAGGGCTCCTCTACAATTCCAGGACAAGAACTTCATGGGTCTCCCAAAGATAAGTTTGAGGCAGCTCTCGCCTCACACTTCTTCCTCTTTGCTCCTACTTTCAGCTTTGAAGTGGGTCTAACCACCATTGCTCTAGATTCTTCTCCATCAGCCTCTTCCATCATGCTTTCTTCATAGTTGGATTCGGCCACTATTCGATCATCTCCTTCAGACAAGGGCTTTGAGTGGCTTGATCCATCATATGATCTGCTTTCCCCATTCTGATCAGGAAAATCTCGTGATCGTTCAACTAATTGCTGCATCTGAGAAACGATACTCTTGTACTTGATTGAGCGATTGAGGAGAGATGGCTTAGATTGGGGAACCAAAGCCCTAGACATGGAAGAAGAAGGATTTTCTGCCTGTACTCCGTTCTTCTCCACATCTGGATTCTCTTCCCTACCTCGCCCCAATTCAGCTATACACATGTCCTCCAACACTCTGAATCTAGAACCCTTAGAGAGAATGGGCTGGCTGTGAACTAGTCCACTCCTAACATTAAGGCCCAACAAGTCATTTTTCCTTGGCCCACAGGCATCCACCATTAGAAGATCCTTATGATCTTGTTCTGATTCTCCAGGTACTTGTCTTTGTTGGGTTGTACCTCTTGACTGTGATCCAACAGGCAAGTTGTTAGGCCCACCAGTGTTCTGATTCTGACACCTGTGCATCTTACCATTCTGCTTTGGAAGATTTCTCCCGTCTGGTGGCCGTCATCTTCTCCGGCGAGTAATTTGGAGAGCCTTCATCCATGGACCAAAACATATTCCATCGTCATTTGCTTCTTCATCATGCTTCCTCTCCTTTGAGTTTCTTATCTACTCTTCTTCCATGGGTTTCTCCATCTTGTTTTTTGATTCTTCAAATCTTTCTTCTTTCCACTGCAAGGGTTCCTCAGCTTTTCCAGTTTTTTCATGGCATTCGTAGGCTTGGTGATCTATGCATCCACAGTGGTAACATATTGTAGGCAATTTCCCACAAGTGAATGGTTGGAAAAAAGAGATTTGACTTTCTTTTGGATTTTCAGGATCCCCCTTACCCTTATCCTCCCAAATCCCTGGAACAAGTGGTTCATTGATATCAATCTCGACACACTTTTGCGAAAAGGTTCCTCATCATGGTAGAAGTTGTAGAATCAATTTTGAGATGGGTTCTGCAGCAGCAACGATCCTTGTGATGACATTGGGGTCCAACAATCCAAATCAAGTCCAGGATGTCTTATCTTATTTGGTGCTTTGTCCAAGGTGTCAGTTGTTGGATGAAAAGATTTATCCCACCATTTAAGCATTAGAAGCTTGTCCCCAAAAGTCCAAAGGCTGGATAGCCAGACATTCATTAGTGGCTCTTCCCCTTCGAAGCGAAAGGTGTAGTATCCGTTGATGAGATCTGTAACTCTCACATTGGCTAAGACTCCCCATTTATTTTGTATCAGCTTTCTGAAAATGTGGATTGGGATTTTTGATCCCAAGAACTTCCGACCAGAGTATATTTCCAATATTCTCTACCTTGTCTTAGTTCCTCACTAGGGATGGAGATTCTCTTGACTCCCTTGTCATCTTCTTCATCTCTTCCCAAGTCGGCATTCTAAATCCTTCTCTGTTTGCCCCTCTAACAGCTCCAAGATAGCTCAGAGCCTCCTTTTTCTTTTCTCCTGTCCCTAGTTCAACCTCTGTTGTTGCTGGCTGGAAGCTAGCCGCTTCTCCCGCATCTCTATCCATGGCCTCACTAGTATCCTGTTCTTTCCTCCAGTCTAGTCCATTCAGACCACTTGGATCTGGTGGGCGTAGTGGATGGTGATGAAGCATCATTGCCTTGGCCAGAGCAGGGTCACCCACAGAGCCTTCGTCCATAGCAGTAGGCGGCTGCATTTTTGATACCCTGTTTGTAACATATCTTTAACTTATCTGGTTAGCCAATATATTATGGGCTTTCTTAGGCTAAAGTCGGAATTGAATGTTTAATTTATAGTCACTATCATTGTAAACACGCCTGTGGAAGCCAAGATAAATTTTAAAGATCTAATAAGCGAGTATCAGAGAAGTTTTGGACTAAATACTCGCTCTGTTTGTATCACATTTAAACATATTTGTCATTTTTTTATACATTGGTTATCTATTCTGATTTCAATTTATTCTCAATTTCAGCTGAGCGAGAGGCTCTTAATGCTGCCGAGAGGGCTCAAAGAAAGCTTCAGTTAAGAGACAAAGTAAGTTTCAGATTCTCATTGTTGGTTATAGATCAGAACAACATTGTTTTGCTTGGGTAATGTTGAAATTCATGGCAAAATGCGAAATCTCAAATGGCATTTGGTGTTTAGTTAGAGCAGCTTTAACTGCCAAATATGAATTTTTGTGGCCATTCTTTGCAACTGATTGTGCTTCATCTGGGCTACTGCTTTAATAATTACTTTTTTATTTGGGGACCAAAATTTTGCCATACCATATAATACTTGTGATGGCCCTGCAGAAACGAAGGGAGGAAATGGAAAGGCTCGAGAAGGAAAGGCAGGCAGAAATAAGAAGTTACAAGGGGCTTATGGTCTCAGACAAGATGACGTCCAACAAACAAATTGCAGCCACTAACAAGTCCTTGCAAGAACTGGAGGAGGATTTCATGTAAGCTCGCTCATCTCAAACAAGAATGTATTTTCAGAAGCTCCACCTGTTCATTGTGGTGATGTTGATGAAAGCTGTGACATAAATGATTAGAAGACCTTTGTGCTACCCGCATTACTTCCATTGATTTTCATCATTTGGCAATCTGTAGACATGTCATGTACCGTGAGGATTTGGGAAAGAAAAGCATATTTCAGGGTAATTTGTTCACAAATTTATAATGCTGGGGATGGTTCTTGTACTTTTCTGCATGAGTGATTTGGTCTAGCAATATTATCTGTTTTGTTTTCAAGTTCCTTTGTGTTTGTTCCTTGTGGATGAGGAAGGGCCTTTTTATATTCAACTTGTTTGTCCAGAAAGCCTGATACAGCAATTATCTTGTCTTTCTCTTTAATTCATATCCAAATACAAATCTCTGAAGTTCATGTATGCCTTTAATATTCAACTTGTTGGCCCATCTGCTTCTACAGATTCCTGATCAAAACTATGTGATCTTTAGCTGTCTTTGCCCCGTAACCAAAGAATCGTATTGGGTTGTAGAATAGGCATAGCTCAACAAGGATTAGACACCGTTTGATTTTATTAGATACCGTTTGATTCAGGATTAAAATATAAAATTAAAATATAAAAAAATAGTCGGATCAAATTTTTATTTTTTTAATGTTAGTTTGATTAATGAATTGTTTAAATTTTTTTTGAATCTTTATATCTTTAGATTTATTATTTATTAATATTTAAATGAATAAAAGTAAGAATAATATAATAATTTATTTTTAAAAATAAAATAAAAATGATTTGATTATTTTTTAATATTTGAATAATAGATCTTTCGAAACAAGAGGATTTTGATTCTAATTCTAAATCAAATGTACCATAACATTTTTAGTATTTGAATGATCCATCGGTCATAACAAAATGATCTTGATTTTAATTTCGAATCAAACAAAATTGTTTTTTTCATTGTCACAAATTTGGGTAATAAAACTATAAATGTTTTATTATCACTATGCATAAGAACAAAATACGGATAGTTATATGGTCACGATATATGCACCAAACTTGGATTGAAACATAAATAATTAAATTGAAATAAAAATAGTTTTTGACATCCACACCATGGTTGACCTCCACTTCTTAAACAAGAAGAGGTGGAATGCTCTGCTCATTCCGGAAGAAGTTCCCTGGATCAACCTTACCCTTCACCAGAGCCAGTCTCCTGAAATTACTCTTGAAGTACTTCCTTCCCCACACTTTGGCCTTATAGTAACTTGTCGTCCTCCCTTCATTCCAACCCAAATCGAAGTCCCTGAAGTTAAGGTATGCAGCTCTAGGGTTCTTGGACACAAACGGACCCATCTGCTTGTACAGACTCCTCAGCCAATCAATGTTCTCTTTAGCTGCCTTTGATCCAGGGTTAGACCACCCTACGACATACTGAACGTTAAACAAGTTTCCCTTCCTATGCGGAAATGGGATTGCAGACTCTGAAATCTCAGCCATTCTCCCACCATATGGATCCAAGAACATGGCAGCTTGGTCCACTTCCATGAACCTGCTCCAAATCATCTCCCATGCTTCTCTTGGCATGGGCTCCATGACGAAGTCTGACTTCGCCTTGTACGGACCCTTTGGCTGGAGCTTCCTATCTGTTAAAGCCTCTAAAGATACCTCACTTGGCAAGAACCCAAAAAACTTGACTGACTCTAGCCAGCTCATCTCTTTGCAGTCATTTTGTTTTGCACCCAGTTCTGGGAATTTCTCACCGATCAACTGGAGAAGCTCTCCAGATTCCCCAAGAAACAAGCAGTTGAACACAACCTCCACTGCTCTGGTGCCATTATTTGTAGCTTGAATTGCAGCTTCTATGAAGAGATCATCAGGAAGCTTGTCTGCAATCTGCTGCCACTTGTTCAGAAGCTCTATTGTACTTTCCTTCGATGACCTAGTGATGGCGAACACAGTGACAGTGGGAGGCACTGGAACTAGCTTTATCTTCCACGAGACGACGACACCGAAGCTTACAGCGCCACCTCCTCTGATAGCCCAGAAAAGATCCTCTCCCATGGTTTTCTTTTCCAAAATCCTTCCATGAACGTCGACGAGTCTAACGTCCAATACATTATCAGCAGCGAGACCATACTTTCTAACCATGAACCCCATCCCTCCGCCGCTGATGTGCCCGCCAACACCGACTGTCGGGCAAATACCGGCAGGGAACCCATGGGTCCTGCTTTTGTTTGCAACGTTGTAGTAGATGTCGCCGAGGATGGCGCCGGCCTGCACCCAGGCCATCCCGTGCTCTATGTCGACGTCTACAGATCGGAGGTTGGTGAGGTCAACGCAGATGAATGGCTGGTCATTGAAAGAGCGGTAGGACAGGCCTTCGTAGTCGTGGCCGCCACTCCGGACACGAAGCGAAAGGCCGAACTCTCTGCAGCAGAGGACGGAGGCTTGAATGTGGGATTCATGAGTGGGGGTGATGATGAGTAGGGGCTTTGAGGTTGATGAAGAAGCAAAGCGGGTGTTGGAGATGGAGGAGAGGAGGACAGAGGAGTAGGAGGTAGTATTCGGGAAGTAGATGATATCAGAGAAGTTGGTTGAAGGTATAGAATGGAGATGGAAGCATTGAAGGAAACCATTTTCATTGAAAGAAAAAGAAGAAGAAGAAAAAGATGTGGAAGACAAGAAAGTGGAGAGGAAGAAGAAACGAAGAAAATGGATTATAGAGCTTGATGCCATTGTTTTGATCGACTTTGAAGGAAACCATGCGGGCTCTAATAGGTGTTAAGGTCAAATGAGGATCAACATCAGTACGTTTTAAAATTATTTTTTTAATATAAAATTAATATTTTTATTATTTTTATATTATTATTAAATTAAATTATTATAAAAAATTAAATAATTTTTTAAAATTTAAATTATTGAAATCTTAATTTTAATAAAAAAAAAATATTAATTTATAAAAATAATTTACTAATTTTAACGTTTATTTTGATTTTGACTCGTAAAAGTCTAGTCTTTTTGTTGCAACTTTAGAAAGAAAACATCCCCCTTGGAAAACATATGCGAAAGATTCCATCCGACGTTACGTCGTGGACCACTTATCTGATGTTCTTTTAATTTATTTATTTAATGGTGCGCCGGCAGGCCATTTGGCTCTGCCAGCGCCGAGTTTAATTTTTTTGTTTATTCAATGCTGATATTCTAATTCTTTTTTATATTCTTCATTTTTTTTCGACGAGCAATGATCTGGATTTAGAGTAGAGTAGGACGTGATCTATTCGGAATGCGTAGGACAAGATCTAGACCGTTATCCTCTCTTGGCTTTGTATGATGATGCAGCACTTAACCCATTACTCGATCTTTATATAGACGAATCACGAAGCATATTGAACGGGTGAAATCTTCTTCTCCCCGTTGCCGTGGCGTTATTCCCCAGGCTGGAACCAAATCGTCCGAAGATTTTCTAGATCCGAAACTTAATAGACCGACCTGATAATTTTTCTTACCAAAAGAACCAGATCTGAATCATTCCACCGCGGATGCTCTGATCCTACATTTCACGCTCAACGAGACAAATTGGTAGATGTGGTTGAGGTTCACAGTTGACTGGCCGGTCTTATCCGTGTAAGAAAATCTCTTCTCTTTCCATGGTTTTGTTGGAATTTTAGTTGCAAACCTAATTGACTTAATTACCCAGGTAAAAAAAAAATCAACTGTTGACTAATTACCCACAAAACATGCAGTTTACATTAATTAAAGAAATTACAAGTTTAATACAGCACAACTGGCAAATTTCATTTTCCTATTCCAACCGGATCAAATCCACTCAAGAAGAGGCGGAATGCTCTGCTCGCTCCTGAAGAAGTTATCCGGATCCACATCCCCCTTCACCAGCGCCAACCTCCAATAATTCCCTTTGAAGTACTTCCTCCCCCAAACCCTAGCTCCTAAGTAGCATATCTTGACATCCACATCTCCATCCTCGTTCATCCCCAAATCCAAATCCCTAAAGTTCACGTACGCTGCCCTAGGGTTCTTGGACACGTACGAGCCCATCATCTCATGCAGGCTTCTGATCCAACCCAGGTGCTTCTCATCTGACTCCCCCCCGCCATCTCCCTGCCAACTCACAATGTACTGTATGTTGTACAGGTTCCCTCTTCTGTGCGGAAATGGAATCGCATACTGTGGTATCTCATCCATTCTTCCTCCGTATGGATCCATGAACATGAAGGCGATCTCTACGTCTGAGAATCTCTTCCACACTTCATCCCATACAGCTCTCGGCACTGGCTCCTTGACGAAGTCCGTCTTCGCCTTAACGTACCCTTTTCGCTGTAGCTTCCTGTCCATTAGAGCTTCCAGAGGCTCGCCGTTCGTCAAGCCGGCGAAGTATAGGGTTGATTGCACCCAGCTCATCTCCTTGCAGTCCTCTGCAGTTACGCCGAGCTCGGGGAAGCTCTGGTTCAGCAAGGGAAGCATGTTGTTGCACTCGCCCAGGTACATGCCGTTGAACAGGCCCTCGACGCCAGCGCCGGTGACTTTGATGATGCGGATGACGGCTTCAATGAAGAGGTCCTTGTGGAGCTTCGGTGAGATGGTTTGCCACTTGTGGATGATGTCTAGGGCGTTTTCTTGTGGGGATTTGCTGATGGTGAAGACGGTGACGGTCGGAGGGACACGGACGAGCTTCACCTTCCATGCCAAGATGACGCCGAAGCTCGCACCGCCGCCGCCGCGGATGGCCCAGAACAGGTCTTCGTCCATGGACTCCCGGTCGAGAAGCCACCCGTTGGCGTCGACCATCCTGGCGTCCAGTATGTTGTCGGCGGCCAGGCCGTACTTCCGGACCATGGTCCCCATTCCGCCACCGCTGAAGTGCCCGCCCAAGCCCAGAGTGGAGCATATGCCCGCCGGGAAGCCGTACGTGGCGCTCTTCTCCGCAATATGATAATAAAGGTCGCCCGTGGTGGCGCCGGCTTGCACCCATGCCGTGCCTTCTTCTACATCGACGTCTACCAATCGGAGATTCGCAATGTCGAGGAGCACAAACGTGCTTGCATTGAGAGAATGATATGACAACCCTTCGTAGTCATGGCCACCGCTCCGGACCCGGAGCGGGAGCCCATGCTTTTTGGAGCAGTAGACAGAAGATTGGACTTGAGACTCGGAGTTTGGCGTGACGATGTAGGAGGGCTTCGGCGTGGTGGCGGAGGCGTACCGTAGATTCTGGATGGAGGAGATCAAGACGGAGGAGTAGGAGGTGGTGTTAGGCATGTAGATGAACTCGGACATATTAGTTGAGGATGGAGAATAAAGAGACATGCATCTGAGAAAGCTGGAATCTTCAGCTACAGCCACAAATTCTACAGAGTGGAATACGAGAAAAAACACCACAATAAACAATGGCTTCTTCATCTTCATCATTTTCATATTCCTCTTCTCTTGTTTCTTTAGATGCTGCACATGAACCATTATGGCCTATTTATCATCCACTCTTGAATCGCTAATCATCAACTTATTGCTAATCATCATCATTACGGGCACTAAAAAGATACGGCGGCGGATGAGTTTGCTTTGGTTTCGTCCCACTCTACTTCATTGTTTGTGGTTGAGATTACTTGACAATAATCCACCTTAAACTTGTGGGATGATGGGGTAGCGCACATTGGGGATTGACCAGTGGCTCAGGAAAGGTAAAAGCGCGGTGGAATTTCACCTACTGCAGAGTTGCACCTAAAGCCAAGGCACAACAGCAGCAACTAGGTGCTTCCGAAATCAGAGACTGGAGCGCTTGCCAGTGAAGCATGAAAATCCACAAGCTTAGTTTAAAAGGGACGGGTTTGCAACCAGAAACATCTGCCGGAGATTAGGTGAATGCGTAAGCGTTACGGCTATCCAATATCACTTGTGTGTCATCGCCAAGCAACTCGGATCTTGTGGGATTAACTAAATTGATCTTCCCACTATTATCTGCTTCTTGATTCATGTTTAAGACTAATTAAGTTGTATTTTTTAATCATTTTATGGCTTATTGGGAGATTATTCAGCAATGAATACAATGTGACTCTAGGCTGAAAATGATAAATTTTTCACCGTAACCTATGTTATTTTTGTGACTAATGGCAAAATAACCCCTATGCATTCTCTTATTAGCAAAAACCACTTTAAACATTGATTTCATCCATGAAACCATATCTTCTTGATTAAAGTAAATTAGAGGGTCTACAACTTGCTGTTTCAGTAGTCTTCCTGAAAATACTGATCATACATTTTGGTTTTGAAAAATTGTCTTGGATTTTCCACTTTCAAGGCATAGTCTTCTGTTTGCACGTTCTTATAGACAGCATTTATTTTTCTTCTATCGTGATTTCAGGATTGTAATGTCATCATCATTTAAATGCTTCAAGAATCAGTTCACCCATCCTTTTAAGCTTTGCTGAGAAAGTGTTCTGAGATTATCAATTTGAAACAGATGCTTGTCGCTTCTAATCAACATGATATTAAGTAGTAGTTGTGGGTTGATATTTTATTTCAGCAATGGAAGGTAATTTAATCTTCTTAAATCAAATTCAGATTTTGAAGATAAGATTATTCTAAATACTGATGCTGCGTTCAGAATTGATTCTGCTGTGGCTAAAATTGGAGGATTAAGTATGTACACTGCCATATGGTTATCCATTATTTGCTTATACAAAAACGTTAGTTGCGTTGAAGCTCAAACAATACAAATTGGATTAGAGCTTGCAAGGATTTTGGTGTTTCGTGAATGGTGGTTCAAACAGATTCTAGGGGGAGTCGATTAACATTATCAATTATGACCGACCTCCACCATGATTGTTTAGGTATGTTATATTCAATATCTGATGTGTAATGGCCGATCACACAGTCAGACCGACGGACGGATAATCTGAACCGGACTGTATGAATCAAGGTCAAATCTAGCGAAATCAACCGAAGGTGTAAAGTACCAGTTTGCGCCATGAGATAATGAAGACAACCACCGGACCGTGTTGCCGCATTACTGCATTACTGACGCCATTTCATTTCTGAGTCATTGCCGGAATTGTGTAAGAGCTGACGCTTTCACGGAAACTCAGATCGTATGTCGAGATGATATTTTAGAAGGTGCTTATTTATTACGGTAACAAGCTCTTATTCCACTTTCTACGTCAAGTGAAATTCCAAAATTGTCTCTATTTTAACTCACAGAGGAATCATGGTTCAGTTCGCACAACCCATGGATCAAGTTATGCAATCTCTATATAAAGAGATGCATGCCAGAAGGAAGTGATATCTTTTCCCTCTTCTCCTCCTCATTGATACCAAAAATCAGTTCCTTCACAAGTTCCTTCTTTTAAAAAACTTAATTCTCTCTCTCCAGAATTTTTCTAAACATGCAGCTAACGATGTAATGAGTGGATGCGCAAATTAATTGGAGAGGACGACATAACTCATCCCGACTGGAACAAAAGGGAAGCAACAATATCAAAGATTTGTTTGTCTTCAGATAATGTGAAGTGTGCGCATGTGTTTAGAAAATCAATTGATGTTACTGTCACATATATTTTAGAATATTTTATATAGTCATTATGTGGATATAATATTTTAAAGATAAATATAATGCCAGCAAATCCAGAGTCGTTTGAAAAAAAAAAAAAATGTCCAACTCTGGTGATCACTGGCGGATCAAGAGCTGCGTCACACGCCTGCATGCCTGAGACATACGCAAAATTTATATAATTTTTAAATTTCATGGAAGCATTTTTTGTTTATAAACTTGCTCTTTCCTCTACATCTAATGTATAACTTATTTTAATTTTCAATATTACATAGTGTTATTTATCATTATTTGACATACAAAATCTTATTTGTAATTATTTATATTACATAGTATTATTTACAAATGATAATTATGTTAACATATTAATAAATTTGAAAATACGGTGTTATTTGTAATTATCTATTTAAATTTTTTTTGCAAATTATAATAATATTAGAACGTAAACTTTTTCAAATTAGGACTATAATTAAATATATTAATTTTATAAGGTGCTATTTGCAAATATTTTTTGGTACTATTTTATTTTTATACAAAATGTAACACAAAATAATCCGACTATAAAATTATGGGTCAATTGCATATGACTCCTTAAAATTAATAAATTGTATATTTCTCCTTCAAAGGTAAAGAATTATAATTTTTTTTGGATTATTATATATTATAAAGCCTTCTTGGGTGTTTATTCGCGGTTAAATTGAAGCATATTTTGAAAATATTTCGTTTGACACCATTTGAGATAAACTGAAATGACAAAAATACCCTTATTTTATTAAAGGTGATGGAGTTTTTTTGTAAAAATATGAATTTTGTGGAGTAATTTATAATTATGATAATTTCATAAAGAGGTTTTTATAATTTTAATTTTACAATTTTTACGTACAATTCTCCAAGATTTATTCTATTTATGAGCAATCCCCGAGATTTCAATATTTATGTATAATCCCCTGATTGTAATTAATTTATATTTTGATAAAAAATTTTCTTTAATCCTTTGTAAATTTTCATTTAAACACTCAAATTTTTTTTATCTTTTTTAGTAACATCTCATCATCCTCTCTTTCTCACAAATTTTTTATTTTTAATAAATAAATCCTTCATAAAATTTTAAATTGTAAGTTTAATATTTATGTATTTACAAATACATCCCTCAAAAGTTTTTATTTATAAATAAGTATAAATTCTATCATTTATCAAATACAATTATACGCTGTATGGAGAGTTTATTTTTACAAATAAATTCTCCATAAAATTTTAAATTATAAGTTAATATTTATACTTTTACAAATAGATCTCTTGAAGATTTTTATTTATAAATAATTCTAAATTCTATCTTTTTCAAATAAAAGATTAAAAAAATGACCTTGCAGATTTTAAAATTTTACAGAAAATTTATTTTACAAATAAACTCTCTGATAAATTCAAAATTACAAGTTTAATATTTATATATTTACAAATAACTCCCTCAAAAATTTTATTTATAAATAGATCCAAATTTTATTTTTCTTAAATAAAATTCTTGAAGAAGACGTTGAAAGTCTTAAAATTTTATGCTTTAAATTACAAGTTTAAAATTTATATATTTATAAATAGATCTCTTGAATTTTTTTTTATAAATATATCCAACAAAGAATCTTAAAGGTTTTAAAACTTTACAAATAAGTCCTTATAACTAATTTTTTTAAAAAATTCTATTTATTAAATTATAAATCAATCCCTGAAATGACAATTTGATAATAATTTGCTATGTTATCATCCAAAAATAAAATAAACATTCATATATTCTTCTATCAGTTTTTAATCAAAATAATAAAAATAAATTTACACATATTTTTTCAAATTTCATCACAAAAAATGAACCATAATTTGTTATTTAATTGTCTTCAAACTAATTCTAGTTTATTTTTTGTGGCGAAATTTTAAAAAATGTGCGTAAGTTTATTTTTTTTATTTGGATAAAAAAAGATAGAACAATATATAAAAGTTTATTTTATTTTTGGATGATAACTTGATAATAAATTATCATCAAATTATCATTTTAGGCCTCATGTGTAATTTTGAAAAATTAGGGATTTTTAAAAATTAGTTATAAGGACTTATTTATAAAATTTTAAAAACCATCAAAATATTTTTTGTAAAATTTTATTTTAAAAATAATAAAATTTGGACATATCTGTAAATAAAAATCTTCGAGGGATCTATTTATGAATGCACAAATGTTAAACTTATAATTTAAAATTTATTGAAGAGTTTATTTATAAAAATAAATCCTCCATAAAATTTTAAAACTTTCAAGGTTCTTTTTATAAAATTTTATTTGAAAAAGATAGAATTTCGACTTATTTATAAATAAAAATATTCGATGGACTTATTTGTAAAATATAAATATTAAAATTATAATTTAAAATTTTATAGATAGTTTATTTGTAAAAATAAGTCCTTCATAAAATTTTAAAAATTTCAAGGCATAAAATCTTATTTGAAAATTAATAGAATTTAAACTTATTTGTAAATAAAAAATTTTGAGAAATGTATTTGTAAATATACAAATATTAAACTTATAATTAAAAATTTTATGAAGAATTTATTTGTAAAAATTTTGAGAGAAAGTGAGAAAGATTAGATGTTAATAAAAAAGATTTTATAAATAAATAAAATAAAAAATTTGAGGGTTAAATTAAAATTTATGAAGGATTGCTTACTAAGCGTATTGATCCGTCAGTTATTAAAACGCATATATAAATGGATACACTAAAAAATCTTAAAAACATGAACAACTGTTAGGAAACATCTAATCGCTCATTTAACGCAAAACTCGACAGAAAATGATCCAAGGTTTATTATTTTACCCAGTTCTAAAGTGACGAATCTATCTGGTGCAGACTTATTTATTAGTTATTTATTTTTCTCTCTTTATTCAGTGTCCCGCTATAAATGCTTGGCCACACCCTCTCACCACGTTGCATCGGACCAGAGAGAACGACAGCAACCAGCTTCATCTTCACCTGTGCCCGTGTCTCTCATGGATAAGTACAGGTCTCACATGCACGGCGAGGCGGAGAAGAACACACAGTGGCGCCATGGCTGCCCTCCGACCTATGACTCGGTTAACAAGCTCTTCGAAGAAGGACGGACCAAGGCACTTCACTCTTCCTCTCCATTTCTTCATCTCTCTTGTTATCTTCCCACTTGTACAATTGATAAGATGAAACCTCCTTTTCTCTTTATCGGTTTGCAGGAATGGCCGCAAGGATCATTAGAGGAGACGGTGCAGAACGCCGTCAAGACATGGGAGATGGAGCTCTCGCACAAGACCCGCATCCAGGATTTCAAGACCATAAATCCCGACAAGTTCAAGCTCTACGTTAATGGTAACTACTCTTATCTCACCTCTGATTCAGCTAAATATAGTTTCTAATAGCGTTCTTTATCTCCAGGTAGGAAGGCGTTGTCAGGAGAGGAAACACTCAGGCTCGGGAGCTATAACGCTTTGTTGAAGACGTCTCTGCCGGAGGAGTTCCGGTACTACAAGGCGGACGAGGAGACGCTCGAATCGTCACACGAGGAGTTCAGGGCAGCTTTTCCCCGTGGCTTTGCATGGGAGGTGCTGAGCGTGTACTCGGGGCCACCGGAGATTGCCTTCAAGTTCAGTCACTGGGGTTACATGGAAGGGCCATTCAAGGGCCACGCGCCCACGGGAGACTTGGTCCAATTCTCCGGGGTGGCCATTCTCAAGGTATCAGCATCTCTGTGCACATCTCAAGATATCCATCAATCGTTTTCTCCGTTTTTTTTTTTTTTTGTGCCACTAAAGGATTCTAGAGGATGGTTTATTGGGTGGGTGAGAAAGCGGCAGAGGTGACGCTACTGCAAGCAATATAATGGCGATCGACACTGTTGAAGTATGATTAGGTTTTCCGTTTTACAGGTGGATGCTTCATTGAGAGTAGAGGAGGTGGAGATATACTACGATCCAGCAGAGCTTTTTGGTGGTCTTCTTCTGAAGGGCGGCAATACGGATGATACTGCTGCGGCCGACAGTGATGGTGTTGGTGCTGCACTCGGGGCTTGTCCCTTCTTCAAAGGAAGAGATAAAGATGATTAATACATGCGCATGAAGTTGTTGCAGTTTGTGGTTGAAAATTTGTCACGTTTCAATCCTTATCTCCTGACTTTCCCTGTATTTACTCCTGCATCTTACGGTTGTGATATGTCCATGTTCTATACGTACTGGCCATTAGAGCTTAACTATCGGATTGTTGATTTGAATAAGATCCTCAAAATGTCTGGCCAGTGCTACACGACAGACCTCAGAACTGCCTAGACATACACAGACTGAGGCAATTTATTTTTAAAATTTATAAAATTTATATTCAATGCTGTAAAATTTTAAAATATTAATTATAAAGAAAAGTGACAACTAAACTGCCCTAGGTGTCAGTTCATTAGCTAAACGGTCACTTTACATTACTTACCACCGATAAACGCCAAAAATCCCCTCTTTCAAAACGGGATTTTGAAAAAATAATTAATTTTTTTAAACTCTTGACTAGTATTTTTTTTTTTTTGTCCTTTCATGTGACCAAAACGTCCCTAGTTGGCGCTAATAATGCAAAACCATTGTGATTTTCACATGCAACCCCTTCAAGTTAGGAAAATTACATCAAGTCCTTGTTTTGATTCAAAATTTTCAAAAGAAACCCTTTTCTGCTAAAGTAGAAAATAATTTTTTAAATCATCTAAAAAGATTCTTATAATTGAACCATTACGTGGTACAATTAAACAAAGTTTAAAAGGTTATATAAAATTATGGAAGTACAATGGGACCGTATGCACTTTTTTGTCTACTACTAAACCTGCAGTACATGGGTCAAGTGTTTTTATAATTTTCACTAGGATTTATTACAAACACCTTCGGAATTCTTTCAAAATTATATATTACTCCCTCAAATTTAAATAATTATATATCATTTTTTATATTTCATGATTCCTCTTAAAACCTCGAGAAATTCCTACTTAATTTCCTAATCATCCTTTTTTAAGAAATATTTGTAAAAGAAACATCTATAGTTTAAACTTTAAAAAACTCTAAACATAAATAAAAAAAAATAGATTTTTACAGAATCTTCTTTTATTTTTAGGATATATATACATGATAAGTTATATATAATTTCGAGATAAATTTAGGAAGGTAGCAACATAAATCTTTTTTACTATTTTGAGAGGCCATATGCAATTATGTAAACTATAAGGGACTAATATAATTTTTTTTCCCATTAGTCTGTAAACGGGCTAAGTTAAACTTCTATATCCAAAACTCGGGGCATATTGGTCATATAAAAT
Source organism: Trichopus zeylanicus subsp. travancoricus (assembly GCA_005019695.1). Taxonomy (NCBI): domain Eukaryota; kingdom Viridiplantae; phylum Streptophyta; class Magnoliopsida; order Dioscoreales; family Dioscoreaceae; genus Trichopus; species Trichopus zeylanicus. The sequence goes on from RXID01014982.1 coordinate 636,373, forward strand.
GGTTTTGTAGCTAAAAGTGCGAAAAATGTAAAACATATTAATAAGTGATTTTTTTGAAAAAAAAATCCAAATTATTTTGTGCAGGAATAACCTATACTCTCAGCTTCAAAACATAACATGGTCAATGGTTGACGTTAAGGCTGTAGCAGGGCTGGGTTCGGCCAGGTTTCGAATTTCTTATCCACAGTATGTTACCAACATAAAAATCCTAATATATAAAACATGAAAGAGAAAAAAGTGAAAAAAAAATCCGAAAATAATTAAGATTTGATATAATCATACCGAGCTAGAAAAATATCAAGTCATCATTTTTGGTTAATTATCTGTTAATGCCAAAATTGACATATTACCATTAATGACCATATACGTGATTGAGAAGTTAGTTTAAAATACACGTAATCACAAACCCGACATTTACAGTCTATTACAATTGGTTGCACATCTATATTACTAATTTTTTATATAGATAATAATATGCATCAAATATTTATCAGAGTTAAACAAGTTAGACTTATATTCAATTAATTAAGTAGGGGTAGGATCAAATAATTAGGTTAATAATTTTCACTTGCACCACTGTCATAGTGAAATGTTCTCTAAAGTATATAAATTTTTTTTACAAATACCCTTTCAAATTTTCACTTACTACCTACCAATTTATGTGCTCATATTGAAGCCGTTAAATGTTTCCTTTACCAGCTTATTCGGATCGTTACATTAATTTGATTGTTTGGTATCTAGATGCATTTATTTAGTTGATTAAATCCAATCGGGTTCTTCTATGAAGAAGAGAACATTAACTTTATATATATATATAAAGAAGCTGACCGTAAAAACCATAGGATTACTCAAAAAATAGAAATTTTAAAGCAATCAGAAATAAAAAACTAAAATCTAAAACTAAAGAAAAAGATAGCTAAAACTTCAACACTAAAAATGTGATGTCAGAACCTCCCCTCGCGGATCTCCCCACCCCAAGCCTCTCTCTCTTCTCTCTCTCATTACGTGCTCTTTTTTTGATAAGCTATGTTACAGAAGGATCAATTAACTCGAGCAATTATTTAATATACTTATTTGCCAATCTGCAAATGCATATGAAAAGAAATGTTTCCCCTAGAGGTACAGGTTATAAATAAGGTATTTCTTGCATAATGATATTCAATGTTTTTTACGGAAAAAATTTGTTGCAAACTTGCATGAGTCATAATCAAAGCATCAACACCTATCTACATCAAATTATGCCCAAAATAAATGAACAGAATATGCCCTAACAATTCTTTGAATAATACCAAAGATTTAATATAACATGCTATTAAATAGTTATAATTCAGAATATATATCTCATACAATTTCTCACAACCAAATAAAATATATCTAATGTAATATGCAATCGAAAAGTTATACCTTGATTGAATAACCTCAAAATGGAAAGGAAGAACTTGAGCCTATCAATAGACCAATACTTCCAAAATTGAGATGACAGACAGAAGCAATAAATTGAAAACTCTCTCACATGCTTAATACTAATATTTCTTTTTGCTTGATATTTATCCTTAATATCAATGGTTTAATCTTGCTTTTAAATTGCATTGAGCTAACCTTCAATTGATAGCATTATATCCACTCAATAACAAACTTCCTCTAAACCAACAATATGCCAATTATCCACTTTCTTCCTCTGCCAAATAAACAATAAATGAGCAAAGCTCAAACATACCTCAAGGTGCTTTTATTTTCACTCAAATGATTTGATTTCTGCATTTTCAAATGACAGTCATTTTCATTGTGCTGTTAAGCTATCTCCATGTATTGAATGTCCAAAATATCTGTCTATAATAGATCCAGACAAAATATAATGTTCGCAGACCTACTATTGTTGGAAAAATCAATGCCTATCTCTGTACGTGATTATCCTCAATTTCAACACATAAAAGGTCTAGAGCACACATTTTTTCCTTAATTATGAAGCAAATACAAATGTTTAGTGCATACTAGTAAATATGATAATCATTTGCAACATTAATTTCAACAAAGAAAGAATGCAGAAATTCAGATCACAAGTGACAAATGTTGCAAAAATATTTCAATTCAATTTTAGAAATGCCTAGCAGTAAAGTGACAGAAAAGACCAGGAAATTTCAGACTTATTATCAGCAAAATTTTAGCATTAATTTAAATAAGAAATTACAATACTATACAACAGCTATCCAGTTCAAAATACTAGCTTTACATCAGCAACCAACCAAAACTGTATTTCTATGAATGAACATAAAATTGAGACATTTAAGCTAGGAGAATAAGTTAGAATTATTAGCCATATGATATTTTCAAGAAAATTTTCCAGCAGTTGTTCAAGAAAGGTTCTACTCAAATCTAACAACTCAGGAAACATCTTACAGCTAATGTTCAGCACCAAATTTGAAATACTTTGCAGATCTTCGAGCTGAATTTTTAAGCAATGTTCAGCATGTTTATGTTAGATTTTCAGCTGTAAATTCTGGAGGCACATGGACACTAAATCAGTGAAGTTATTCTGAGAATCGGCAGAAGAGTTACACAAACAATGGTTCTCTTAAGGAAAAGATTTAGAAATCTAGTAGAAAGATTGTAGTTTTCAGCTGTTATATCCAGATATGTGCTAATATTTAAGATGGAAAAATAAGATTATTCAGATATAGCAGCAGAATAAGTGTTGATTTCAGATCACAAAATAGCATGTTTTTGACTTAAAAGTGATAAATTGTGAGCAAATATTTGCACAAGCAAGAAAAGCAGGAGTAACATTAAATTGCAAGTAAATGTTTAGAACTGTTTTCAGCACTAAATTATGCGGTAAATTAGTGCAGTAACAGCAGAACAAGAAAAGAAGTTTTTTAGCATAACCTGTGATGCAATGTTTACATTTTTTCCAAGTTAAAAAAAGTCAAGAATATCAACAAAGTCTAAGTTCAAAATTGTAGTTGTTTTGACCTAAAGCTCAGCAAAATTTTCCAAGCTTGAGCCCCACCAAGAATAAAACACTTAATCACGAAAAAACGTCAAAATAAGTGCAGAGATTTAAAGATGTCAAAATTTAAAATTTGAAAATTACAGGTAATTTAGCCCTTAAGCAAAACATATGATTGCTAAGGTTCTGCCATAATAGAAAGTTGAATGGCATAGAAAGGCAATAGACAAAAGTATTTAGTAAGCACTTTAAATTTTTTTAAACAAGTCTTCCTAGTATCTTGTATATTGATATTGGTCATACTAGACTTCTAAGAGAAAACGCAAATACAAATTTGTGGAGAATTACCTTAACATCAGTTTTGGTTGCAACAATTAATATTTCAGATTTTGCTTTAGCACATGTTCCAGTAAATTGTAGATGTAATCAACAAAATTATAGATCAAGAATTGACCATTAAAAGGTGACTGTAAGGGTGTTAAATGTACATTTATAAAGGTGAAGCCATTTCCTGTCCCATAAGCGAATGGATTATGAACGGATTAGTTTTTCATAATTCAGCCTAATCAACAATTTGGTTCTAACAAACCTACCAAGCTATGTCCTATATACAAACAAGACCATAGAGCAACACAATACATATGCAATTTCAAGAAATGATATAGCAAAGCATTGGTATATTTAAGTAACCAAAACAACTAAACTAGAGTAGCAGACAATTAAGCCATAATCAATCACAAATTGGCCATGGAAAGTGATTGCTTGTAGTTTATTAAAACCTGATTTTGAATAAATGTGATTCTGTAACAAATCCATGTAATTCCTCAGTTGAATCTTAAAAAGGAGGGATGCATCACTATCAACTTACCTGCAAATAATCACGTCCCAGAGAAGACATTTAGCAGTAGGCACTTTAATTGAATAGCAACTGAGATGGTAATCAGCAAGGATGCACCATGCCATCAGAGATATTTGATTATTTTTTTCCTGACTGCAAAACAAACAACAGCAAGTAGATCATTCCCACCAACAAACTGATCTACTATACCAGCATCAGATTGTTAGAACACAAGCACAACTACATGACTACTTACCAGAAACTGATAAATAAGTGAAATTTGCTTAGTTAAAAATAATAAAGCCTGTAATTTCTGGGGTTTTAACCTGTGCTACAATCAATCTTTGAAAAATGAGCTAGAAAGAAGAACAATATAAATATGTATTGGAGTCGAGAGCTAGGATATATATTTAGGCTAACCATTGGCCCCTCATGCAGTCATAGATGAAGACTCGATCTGATTTTACTCAAACTTCTATAGGGTTTTCAAGTAACCCTCATGATCTATAAACCAAAGCAAAACACGAGTTCTAAATGTTAGAAAGTTTGCTTAATAAAAAAATTTAGAATTTTTTGAAAAAAACCACTTATTTTATGATGAATTTACAGTAAACCACCTACTTTGTCACTATTAGCAAAAAAATCACCTCAATTTACAAAAAACCACCTCAATTAAAATATTCAAAAAATATTTTATATTAATTCAATTTATCAATTAAATTAAATTGTCTTCGTATTGTTTTGATTCGGACAGTCAATTAGAAAAAATTGGATTTTGAATTCCCAATTTCATAATAATGGACAACTGGTTATTTATACAAATTAAGATAAAACAAGTGTTTTTTTTATATTAATTTAAATGATGTCTAAACCAAAACCAAATGAGGATAATTTAATCTTTTTATATTAATATAGTTAATAAAATAGAATTAAAATAAAATTTTTTTTGAATATTTTAATCAACATGTTTTTTACAAATTTATATTATAAGATAAATGATTTTTTGCTAATAATGATAATGTCAATGATTTACCATAAATTCGCATAAAACAAATGGTTCTTTCCCCAAAACTCAAAAAATTTAAATTTGTTATGAATGTAAAAACAAAACCACTAAATAAAAAAGTGAATTTCTAAAAGCAACACTTATATTGTAAAATAAGTATAATGTAAAGATAAAGATCAGATCAAAGTTTTAAAACTAATTATTGAATGAGAAGGAGCTAAACAATAAAGAGAAAGATTTGAACTTAAAAAGGAACAAGTTCATAAGTTTAGTCCATAGTTGGATTATGTTTTGTTTATCAATTCCATTGTGTATGTGATCACCATGCTGACCTTTTCTCTTTATTACCAATTATGCAAGTATCTTCTTGTATATCAAATATTAGATACGGTTATTTAAAATGGTTAGAAAAGATAGTTAACATCTAAGATAAATATATGATTCAATTAGATATGGAGATGTCTGAATGGCTATGGAAAAATCTAGCTAATAACAAGCTAAAAGTTGTGTATCAAAAGAATCGCTAGTGTAAAAATTACAAACCAAAAGAAGAGCAAGTGGTACAAATCCAAATTTATATGAAGGTCAGCATTACCTAAAAAGCTACAAATTTTGAAGCTTTCTTTTCATCAACCTAGTGTAAAATAGTTCCCTAAATTTCACCAAAAACTAGTTTGGTATTTTTAACAAATTAATACAAAAATAAAATAAGAGAATCATCCTGCACATAACATATTAACATTAGATGAAGAGCATGCAAAATGAACATAAAAGGGCGACATGCATGTTCAAAAAGAAGCATACCTCATCATGACAATATCATTCATTTCTAATGGCTTAAACAAGAAATTAAAACCAACATTTCCAAATTCATTTAAATTAACGTTGTATATCTTAAAGTTAGAGGCCACTTCTTGAAAATTTGTCATTATTAGCATGAATATAACTATGATACATTAAACATGTATGAGCTTACTGAAAAAATATGAGTGATAGATGGCAAAGGTGTGAATAAATTCAAGAAGAAACTAAACAAGATTGGTTTTATTTAGTTCAAACTAAGATTAAGGATAACAGTAAATATTGAGTCACCAAACCAAAAAAAAAGAGGGTATGGGGAATCAGCTACCGCTGCACTCCTTTCCATATAACTCTGCAACTGTCAATAAAGGCCTAAAGACCAGCAAAACAGCTGAAAACCTACCTGTCGAGGTTTAACCAATAGAGAATGCTATGATGTTTACGTTAGTAAAGGGATGGAGAATGTAGACAATCCCGAGAGGTCAATGATTGCCAAATGAAGGGTTTATATACGTTTCTATCATCCGTAATTTGATAAAGTATCAGTGTTATTGTCAACATTTTACTCCAGTCTTTATATCGGCACATTCTCTGTCTCGTTGTAAGAGGTAGAGTAGATAATAGTGCATAAAATGGTTATATTATAATGGGGACCACGTTGTAGTGTGTCATGTAGGTATGTCGATGAGAGCCGGATTGTACTAACCCAGACGGGTTGTAGCAGCCCGGTTTGATCTTCTATTGATGAGAAAAGTAATAAGCCAATGTATGGAATGGAATGGTTCTTCATAGGCTATGACATACATCATCGGGTTATGCAATCCAAGCAAGAAACTTATCTCGAGATGTGCTTCTCGAGTCCCTTTAAGTTTAGTGGAGTAGCTCAACTCCAACCATCTAAACTATGACATATCATTCCTCTCAAGTATTTTGACCGAGCAACCATAACTCTATTATGAAGGATTGATTGTACCTCCACCAATTGCCCCTGGAATTGGAGTGTAATAGCACTGGTGTCGCGATGCATCTTTATGGCGGGATCCTCCCTAGGTGTTGTGAGCACTATTCAAGGTGGGGGTGTGCTTTGTGGAATACGAGGTGTTTGGCGACTTTAACTTTTTGCAATCATTGCCTTAAAAGCAAAAAATTTGAGCTGACCATTATGACATGAGACCCTTCCCGACTCCTTGACTTATGTATAATCGTAGGATGATATCACGTGTCCTTGACTTTTAGACTTTCAAAGATGCATCACTCCCGTCATCCGGCTAAATATCAATATTGAGGTATTTGAGATCACATCCAGACTGTCAACTATGTATTTATATGAGCTATAAGCAAGGAGAGTTCATCTTTTTCCCTAGCTTTCCATTCTTTGGAACTTGGCCATCTTGGTGTTCCCATGGCTATCAACCTTTTATAGTGATTACAACATGTTCAAATTATCTTAAGAAAGGTCTCTTTTTATTGAATTTTTGCATATTTTCGTTACTTCGACAATTACATCCTATGTTTTCATTGTCCTCTCTTAACTTCAATATTGCTTCAGAGGAAATGGTTGGGAGTGAACATAGCAACTGTCACTGGAGGCTTTGGGGGCACTACGGGATCATTAGAGGGATTGATAGATGAAGCTCTCACCATCCTCGTGGCCAAGCACCATGGAGAGGTAACATTTTTTGGTGTTTTCTCTTTCATTCTCTTTTTTCGATGACTTTTTCTGTTTTTGACACAGATTGACAACGTTCTTCAAGAAATGTTGGAATGCCTTTAGAACCTTGGAAAGGAGGTAGTTTGGACTACCCACGTCGAAGCCGAGGCGTGATACCGCTCAGAGCAAGCTGAGGTGTGAAAGACTCGTCCAGTAGATAAACTTTTTGTTACCCACTCTAAGCTTACGAAGATGGGGAGGCAATTGATATTCATAAAGACTAGATTACCAATTGAGAAGGAGAAGGCCTCAAATGTCGAGGCAACGCAAGCCGAGGCCAAAGGACATGCGGTCCAAGTAATGCAAGAGTACCGCATGAGAAAAGAATTTCTTAAGTTGAGAAAGCACATAGATTGTAAGCTTAATCTTCATTCCTTAAGTTAGATAGGGAAGTTTGGAGAGAAAGAGCATGCCTATTCTAGTCCTCCACCTCATATGAACGAGACCTTGCAGAGGTAAAATCTATTAGTATCTTATAAAGGTTCTCTTATTGCAAGTACGAAATCAGTTGCCCTAAATCCTAGATCTAAAGTTGAATGTTTGCAAGTGATAGAAGACAAGGCTATTAGAGAAGATGACCCTACAATTTAGGATAAAAACTCTTGTTTGGCTTTCAAAGTCACCTTTTGTACTACGTATATTTCAATGAAAATGTTTTTCATTTTACTTATCTTACTCTAATTGATTTTTCTTTTCCAAATTGTATTATAGTAATGGATATTGACAGCTTCGACATATTCCCCCGAGCTGTGAGATAGCAATGAGCATTGACCATAACATAAACAACCTTCCCAAAGTTGGGGGACAATTCATAGCTTAATAGCTTAAATGACCTACATCATGTTGTGAAATTAAGTGGTAGTGGATGCTCCAAGTGACAACTCGAATGACTTTCTCCAAGTTGTCGAGCGGCAATGGCTTCTTAGCTCAAACCACCTAGATGACCCTTTGTAAATTAGTTTTGGTGATTTCATCTAAACTCAATTGTGCTTATGCTCGAGTTTTAAGAGATCAAGAGTGGAGTTTGTAATCGAAATTTAGGCCTCCCTACAATAGGGTTAGCAGTAAAACAAACTAACAATATGATATTGTTCATGTAACTTACAAGTACTGTTGCCTTTCATGATAGTCTTGCAATAAGATCCTCCTCAGTTTAGGTAGTGCTTGTAACTAGGCTTCAGTACTTCAGTTGAGAATTGATCTTGAGACCGAATGTATTGACGATTAAGCACGAAACTTATAAATGAATATGCCAATGATCATGTTGAATCTTGAAGAAAGGTTTCAGCACCCCGATCAAGTATAGTACTTATAATCAGGTTCTTCATCTAAGCATTAAGCTCAAGACCTAACTTGTAACTCCAATCTTGAAATACTGCCAACCTATTTAGGGGAAAGTTCGTTAGACCGCTCCCCAATTATCCGAAGATAGAATTCTCTAATTGATCTATCATAGGTAAAGAGTAGTTGTTTTTAAAGTACGTCTGATAAAATAAGTTTTGAGTCAAAACACACCCTTCACTTCCTGTTACTCTTTTAAACTATAACAATATTAGCTTGCTACTTTGAGTACCAATCTTCCCTCACAAATTTAACTTTCAAGAGGAGTTTCAAATCTTCAGCAAGAGCCTTTTGTTTCTCTTGGGCAAAATGGCATTTCTTTTGTTTTACAAGTTTCGCTCCAATGACTATTAATAGTTTACGCTCTACTATTCGAGAGTCCATCTCCACAAAGTCATTTAAAGACCAAAGTCATAGCAACATTTTTAGTTCAACTAAGCTGGGCTATGACAACTCAATTGTTGCTTTGATAGCTCCGCCTACTAACTTATCCAATATGTACTCATTAGGCTTTCTGCAGCTTTTGCCCCTTTTGAATTTTTTTTTGGATTTTCTCCTTTCTCTTAAGTCTTTCAGCTTTTTAGTGAGCAACGGAGTAATGACAAGCAAACTCACTATCCCCTCAAACTTCACCTATTCTGAACTTTATCAAAAATTTAAATTGAAATCAATTTCGAATTGGCCTTTCAAGGATAGTGTTATAAGACAACATTACCCATACTAATAAGAAGTCTCTAAACATCATGGAACTTTCCTAACCTTTGCTTACAATGAGGAAAAGACTCACAATTCCTTCAAGCGCCAATGAATATCTTGTGAAACTCGTAAGACACTACTTATAACGTTTGAGTAATTGGTCACACTTCATTTGTTCATCATTGAGTCAAGCATTGATCTAGGATAGTTGTGATCAGGACATTATCATGCTGAATTACCATAGCGCCTCCATTTTGTACTAATATGGTTGAACTAATAACGTCATGCTCCTATTTTTTTTATTACTTCTTGTCCCCACCGGGTGCATAACGCTTGTTGTCAATCGGGTTTCCATTCTTCAGTATGTAGTCCTCCATAATCATTGTAAGGTACCCTTTAATGAATTGTGATGGACCAACGGCTTTCGTTCTTAGCCTTTGTTCTTTCGTGACGATGGTATCCCCCTGATGGAGCACGGGGTTGGAGATGATGATGATTTGATCTTTTATCTAACATCGAAGGATGAAGGATAGCATCCCAGGCGAGTTCCAATTTAGAGGCGGATGGTATCTCAAGTACCAAAAGATTGTGCTCTAGTTGTTGTAGTTGGTTGATGTTTTGACTTGTGATTGCACAAACTTTTGTCTGCATATTGCAAGAATTTGGATTAGACAAGGTGCCTCCAGTGAAAGCCTTTTGACACTCAAATCGAGATAAATCTCCAATATAATAATATATAATGTAGGTGCTAAAACTCTTCAAAGCTTATGTCAGACTAGAGCTTATGAGGGACCTAAGGTTTATGTAGAGTGAGTTATGGTTGTGGTGGTGATGCCTAAGCTGATCAAAACTTGCATGAAAAAGAAAATGCAGTAGACTACATAAGAGGGTGCTTGCCAAAAGTCTTTGGCACAGCAAGGCGAATTAAACTTCCAAAGGCTAATCTTGATCTTTTATACTTGAAGAATTAAAAGCTTCTCGAAGAAATTGGATGTTAAGAGTTCATGAACTTTGGTTGACATCTAAGTAGTTTTTTGTCGATGAAAGCTCATTGGAGATTAGCAATAGCATGCAGCTGAGACACTCATCAATAGTGGAAGTGGGGCACTCTAAAAACTTCATGCTTATCCCTAAGACCTCGCGATTGCAATTATGTCATTGAATATAATGTCAAGGTAGATCTTTGTTATTAATGCAGTTGTGACTCTATCTCTCTATAATGGAGAGTATTTTATAGCAACCGTAGAAGCACGTTGAGCTAATGATGTGTTCAAACCATCTAAGGGCTTATTGAGCTAATAAGGTGACTAGGCTACTAATGCTTAATAGATTGAAAAGATGATGATATAGCACACTATTATTCTAAAGGATGCTAAGTTGGGCCAGCTATTGACTTTGCTCGTGTTAGCTCAAGACGGATCCATTCGAGGCTTGGGTTTGCTGGATTCTCATCCCACTAAAACTCTTTCCTCTGCAAGACTTTGAAGAAGGAAATACACTCTTCATCTCACTCAAACTATTTCTTCAACGCTTTGAAAAAGGGAATGCATTTCTCACCCACTGAAATATTCTTCTTCAACGCTTTAAAGAAAGAAATGTACTTCTCCCCTAATTTTGACAGGAAGCAAGAGTAAGATGTGATGTGGCTATTAAAATGCTAAACTCCCTTATTGAACATCAACGGTTCCATCTCCAAGTTGGCCTAGATCTTTTATATGTTAACTTCGATGCCCCCTTCTAAAACTATGAATCCAAGAAACTTACATGTCACTATTTTGTAAACACATTTCTCTAGATCGAGTTTAATTTGATAGCGCCTCATAGTATCGAAGGTCTCGGCATAATCAATGAGATGCTCCACTGTATAGACTTTTGACAAGCAAGTCATCGCCTTAAACTTCCATGATTTTATCCAACTGATGTTGGAAAACTTAATTCACCATGCACTGGTAATGGCTCCCGTGTTTTTTAAGCCAAAAGGCATCACAATATAGCAATATATACTCATATGGATAATAAATATTATTTTTTCCTCATCCTCTAAGTTCATGTATATCTAATCGTAGTTTGAGAAAATGTCGAGAAAACTTAGTAGTTGATGGTTGAAAGTGGAATCAATGAGTTAATCTATCTTGAGAGAGAAATAACTATTTTTGAAGTATGCTCCATTCAAAATAATGAAATTGATGCATATGCGTTACTACATTAGCTAGCCACTCATTAGCTAATCACTCAGAATAGTAAACTTACCGGATGAAGTTTACAACAAATAGCTTCGTTATTTTCTTAACAATGGTTATTTAGCATTTTGGGACAAAATAACTCCTTTTCGAGAACATCTTGTTCGCTAATAGTAACCAAGTGAGCTTTTTTTTTTGAGATGCAAAGGCATATCTCCATCTATTTTGAGAATCCTCTATCCCACCGTATCGAGGTTGATGATGGCGATTGGTTCTACAAGGTTCTCCTATGAAGATTTGGTTTGCGTCAAGAATCCTCTAGCCCATAGTATCCAATAGCTTGGTTCGAACCACTTTTGGGAGGCCAAAATAAATAGAATTTATTTTTTGTTTTTCACTTTTGCAACCAAAGGTTAGAAATAGACTATTTTTAATCACTTCTAAAAGTGAATTATAAGTTGAAATCAATTCTCTACACTTTTGACATTCTCACATTTTCATCCAATCAAATAATCCCTTAAGAGAAAAAAATTTAAGAAATTCTTATATGCAACCTCCTAAGAAACATTTTATTTACAAATAACCCTTAGAAATTTAATATTTACTTACAAAACATACAATTCATCAAAAATTAATCATGGATTATATATTATGAAATTACAAAAGGGCAGAATTATAGGTAAATATTAAATTCGCAACGAGTTGTTCATTAATAGGGTGTTTCTTAGGGGTTGTATATAAAAATCCCAAAATTGAATGATAAAAGAGATATAATAACATTAAAGACAAGGACAATAAAATGATGAAAATACATAAACCCTGATAAAAATGAAGACAACAATGAAAACAACAGATAAGAAGAAACGACAAAACTGTAAACATGAAGACAAGGAAAATATAATGATGAAAGAATGTTAAACCTGAAGAGAAGAAAGAAACAACAAAACTGTAAAAAGCAAAGAAAAATATGATGATGAAAGAAGGTTAAACCTTAAAAAAAGACTATAACAACAATGAAGATAAGAAAAATATAAATACGAAAGAAAGAAATATAATAACGTTGAAAACAAAGAGTATATAATGATGAAGAAAAGTAAGTTGGAAGGCAAAAGAAGAAAGAAAAAAAAAACCTAATAAAAATAAACAAATGAAAGAAAATAAAACCCAATAGAAAAAGAAGAAAAATATCATAAAAACCTAAATCAAATAAAAAACAAAAAAGAAGAATAAGAAAGAAAAATAAAGAAAAAAGTAAAACCTGATTAAAATAGAGTTAAATCTAATAAGAAACAACAAAGAAGAAGAAACAACATAAAACTTAATACCCCAGTTTGCCAAAAAAACAACATAAAATCTGATAAAATGGAAAGTTAAATCCAATAGAAAAATAAAGCAACAGAAGAAGAAAGGCTAAACTTGTAAAGAGAAATAATAGACAATGAAGATAAGAAAAATATAATGATGAAAGAAAATTGTTAAATGAAATTTTGAAAAAAATATGTACTATGAAAAATTTCAAGTGTCAAGAATAAATGCTAAATCTGATAAAAAAAAGAGGAAGAGGAAGAGGAAGAGGAAGAAGAAAAAAAAGAAGATGAGGGATTAACTAAATTCTAAAGAGATATAACAAACATTGAAAACAAAGAAAATAAAATGATGAAAGCGTTAAGGTAAATGTTAAGCCTGAAAAAATCATTAAATCTGATTGTAAAAGAGAGAGAAGGAAGGGAGATAATAAATAGAGAAGACAAGGAAATATAGAGTTGAAAGTTCAAGGTAAGTATTGGATATTATGAAAAAAGTTAACTGTAAAAAGAAGAATAAAAAAAGTTAAATTTGAGCAAATAAAGAACACAAGGTATGACTAAACTGGTGAAGCAGTAACAAGCATTGAAAACAAAGAAAATATTATGATGAGTTAAATCTAATTTAAAAGGCAAGTTTAATAGTAGAAAGGAACAATAAAAAAAGTAAAATCTGATATGAAAAAGAGAACAAAAAATGACTAAATTGTCAAATTTATGATAACATTGAAGATAAGGAAAATATAATAAGAAAATAAATTTAAATCTGATAAAAAAACAAAAGAATAAACGACTAAACTGTGAAAGATATATAACCAACATTGAAGTCAAGGAAAATATAATGATGAAAGAAAGTTAACCTGATAAAAAATAGAAAATTAAATCTGAATAAATAACTGTTAAATCAAATAAAAATAGAAAGTTAATATTAGAAATAGAAACCAGCAAAGAAAGTAAAATCTGTCGAGTTGTATAAAACAAGGAATGACTAAATTGTAAAACAATATAATGTAATATAGAAGGCAAGGAAAATATAATGAGAAAAGAAAGCTAAATCAGATAAACAAATAAATAAGATGAAAATGAAATGACTAAACTGTAAAGAGAGAACAAAAATTGAAGACAAGAAAAATATCACGATGAAACTTAAATTGGACAAACGAAGAAGAATTTGACTAAATTATAAAGAGATATAAACAATTAAGGAAGGAAAATTTAATGATGAAAGGTAAGGTATATATTAAATCCTATTAAAAATAAAGTTAAACGGTAGAAAGAAGAATAAAAAAAAGGTCAAGTCTGAAGAGAAGAAGAAAAGATAAAGAATCACTAAATTGTAAAGAGATATAATAAACATTGAACACAAAAGAAATATAATAAAGAAGAAAAAGGAGAAACAACAAAATTATGAAGAGAAATGATAAACATCGAAGACAAGATGAAAGTGTAAGGTTATGTTACATGCGATAAAATAATAAAGTTAAATGGCAAAAGAAGAATAAAAAAAGAGAAGAAGAAAAATAAAAAAAGAATGACAGAAGTGCAAAATAATATAACAAATATTGAAGACAAGGAAATATGACAAAAACAATGAAGGTAAGGAAAACATAAAGATGAATAATTAAATTGGATAAAACACTTTAAATATAATGAGAGTATTGATAAGACACTTAGAAGAAGAAGAAGAAGAAGACAAGAAAAATACAAAAAAAAACACTTTAAAACTGATTAGATGAAAAACAAGACAAGTAAAATATAACAAAAGAATGAAGATGAGGAAAATATAAAGATGAAAATTAAATTGGATAAAATACTTTAAATATGATGAAATAACTGATAGAACACTTTAAATCTGATAAAATTATAAAGAAGAGGAAGAAGAAACACTTCAAATCTTATAAGAAGAAGAAGAAGAAGAAGATGAGGCAAGGAAAACATAATAATGAAAGCAAAAGGTAAATGTTAAATCTGAATAAAACATGTTAAATCTGATGAAAATATAATAAACATTGAAGATAAGGAAAACATGATGACGAAAGTGAAAAGTAAATGTCAAATCTGAATAAAACAATTTAATATAATGAAAATATGAAGAAGAAGAAGAAGAAGAAGAACATATAATAAACGTTGGAGACAAGGAAAATATAATGATGAAAGTGAAAGGTAAATGTTAAATCAAGTAAATAACGAGAAAAAGAAGGCAAGAAGATGAAGAAGTAGTTGGTTCAACAGAACGTCAAATTTTAAGAGACAGAATTGAAACATTCACAAGGAAGCGCTAAATTTGTAAAGCGATACATAAACATTGAATAAAAAAATATAATGAGGAATGTTAAATGTTGAATGAAATTTGGTAAACACATTATGAAAATTTTAAAGAATGAAAGACAATTGATAAATATAATAAGAAGAAGAAAAGGAAAATATAATGATGAAAGTTCAATTTTAAATTGAACTTTGAAAACACATCATGGAAAATTTAAAGAATGAAGAACATCACAGTTCTGTGACTGGTGAGTACATATAATTCACAGTAATTAGTAAGTAAAGCAAGACCCACAATCTTCTAGTGGTCATGTTTAGGGAACTCAACTACATAAAAATCAACTAACATTTGGAGAATGGTAACTGTATGATTCCAGCAAATGTGTGGCAGCACCCTCCTCGCCATTTATGCCTGAAGCATGTAAGCAGACCAAAGTCGTATTTCTAGTGAACATATTCCTATCACCCCCTGAAAATCCATATGAAGCAAACTTCATCCTTATCTGTTGTCTCTAATCTATTGTGTGATTGGTGATGTATGATGTATTCCTAAAGTAGCTACATCATCTACCGGCCATCAAAGGTATGTGTGATATGCTCTTATTGATCAATAGTAAAAGAAAGATTTGGTGCCATAACTACGCTAAAAATATATCATAAATATGATAATAAGACTGATAAAAAGGAACTTACATTTCAGATTAACCTACACAGATTTAGTACAACAAGAAATTCCATTGCTCGAGCCTAACAAAATCTCTCATCAATAAGAATCTATTATCCATTTATCCTGCCCATCCTATCTACCAGAAACACAGCTCTTCGTCCATTATGACCGACTCGCAGTAAGAAGAAGAGATCCAATACCTGAGCATATTGAGATGAACCAAAACAGATTTCGTTCTAGTAAAAGATCTAGAGGCATTACTTATTCCTCAGGGGATGATCAGCTTCTTCCCAGCATATATTGTGCCGCCAGTGATTCCATTCACCTCCCTGATATCCTCAACAGGAACCTAAAAGCCAGAATAGACACATTAATCAAACCCTACAAGTACGAATAAAAAATTCCAGAAAGAAAAAAGAGAGGAGAAGAAGGAAACCCACGCCGTATCTTTGGGATAAACCCCAGAGGGTATCTCCCTTGGTGATCTGGATCGTCCGGCCGGCGACCACCCCGGATCGCAATTTCTCGGTCAAAATTAGGGTTTCTTGGGAAGGGGAAGGGGAAGTACGATGGGGATTGGGGCGGCGAGGCTTCTGATGAGGCTCAATGCGATGCCGGAAAGGCAATGAAGCCATCGGCCTTCGTCGGCGCTGGAAGAGGAGGGCTTGGGAGGAGATGGAGGCATCTCGCTCTCGGCTTTCGTGCTCCTGACGAAATACTGGGGTTTGACGGGTGTGCTCAACGGCCTCTATTACGCAAAAAAAAAAGCTCTACGTATGCTACTTCTAGGCTATTTATAATGAGGAGAGAGAACACATATATATATATATATATATATATAGATATATAATCTCAATCTTATTAAGTTTTAAATTATTTAAAATTTAGAACATTTTAATTTTTTTTAGACAAATCTAACCGTTTAAAATTTAATAAAATAGAATTAAGGCTAAAATTCAAACCCTAATACCTAAAATTTAATGATTTAGCCTATACTAATAGTAAATAATTTAGAGATTTAAAATCTGATAGAATTAATAAGAATTTTATACTCATTATATATATAATTTAAGTAAAAAATATCTATCTTATTATAAATTTATAAAAAACTATCTATCTTATTAGTATTAATAAAAAATTATTTATCTTATAAATTTTAAAAAATATATCTTAATTAAATTATTTAAAAATATTACATTTTTATTTTATTTTATTAATTAAAAAATTAAAAATCAAAGTATTCTCATCTGATTTATTTAAATAATTATTAAATTAATAAAAAATAACTTACGTTATTTTTATTCTTATGAAAGATTAATTGTCTATTTTTATGAAATTATAAATTTAAAATCTAATTTTATATAATTATGATTCTATTGTTTAAAATAAAATCAAATAAAAATATTTTTATATTTTTATATTTATTTAATTAATAACATTAAATTTAAAATATTTTTTTTTAAAAAAAATTATTTAAAAAAAAATTTAGAAATTTATAATATAAGACAAGTATTTTTTGACTAATAGTAATAAAATAAGTAATTTTAAAAAAAATTATAATAAAAATATGTGGTTAATTACCAAAAATTCTAAATTAAACCAGAAGGCAAGCACTTGATGTTTTGTTTTCGTAATTAAAAATACTGTTTTACCCTTCGATAATGCGTTGTCACCCAACAAATAGTTCAATGGGTATGATAACGGTTTCAAATTAATGTTTTTTTCACATTTTTTTGAATAATAATATTAACTTAAACTTGTAAACAAATTTTCAAGTGTTTTTTTAAAAAGAACAAATTATCAGAAAATATCTTTTTTTTTTTGAAATTCTTAATTAGTCCCTCACATTTTTGAAATTTTTATCGAGTTTTAAAATTTTCTACCTCTAAAACAATTAACCTCGTTAATAAAGTATAAGTTTACACCATATATAAATACTTTAATTCGTATATAAATATTTTATAAATAATAATAAATTTACATATTTATGTAAAAAGTTAATTACATTGTGAATTTCGAAATTTTTGAAAAGCATAAAAGAAATTTTGAAAAGATAAGCAACTAGTTTGGAATTTAAACTTTTTTAAAATTTTTTGATAATTTTTTCAAAAAATAATGATTATTCTTGATTTTGTTCTTCCTTAAAAGAAAGTTGGAAAATTAAAACTATTGACTTTGTCACCCATAAAAGTTTGATTTCTCTAGTCATTACAATTAATAATTGCACATAGAGTTGTAGCTATCAAGAGATATGTGTCGAGTAAAGAGGTAATTGAAGGCTCGTGGGACAAGTGACTGCAGTTGGAGGGAGTCAATAAATTGCTAAGAAAACATTATCATGTTCTCCGTAATTTATAGGGATAACTCACAGTCAAATATATGTACTATAAATAGATTATGGGAGTCTATTGAGCTGAGACACACACAAGTAAAAAAAGACTTGTAGTGTCACTCCGCATTAAAGTTGTATTCATTTTATACGAGTAATAAAAATTTGGTAAAGTTGCTATATTTTTTTTCTCTTTTATACTATTGTGAATTTGTGCAAGTTTAGTGGATTGAGGTGAGAGAACCTTGGTAGCATCATGAGTAAAATTTCATAGTAGAAGTTTCGCCGTATGACAAAAGAGTATAAATATTATTTGGCTAA
Source organism: Trichopus zeylanicus subsp. travancoricus (assembly GCA_005019695.1). Taxonomy (NCBI): domain Eukaryota; kingdom Viridiplantae; phylum Streptophyta; class Magnoliopsida; order Dioscoreales; family Dioscoreaceae; genus Trichopus; species Trichopus zeylanicus. Next base: position 654,779 of record RXID01014982.1, read on the forward strand.
AAAATTAATACCTAAAAAAAAATATTTTAATGGACAATTATTGTAGATGACTTTTCACGGTTAATAAAATTTTCAAAATAGTAAATCTACTTTGTATTCTAAAGCTCATTGTCTATATTTTACACATAATAGAGATGGGTAATCATTTTCGTATTCCAATCTGTCTTGGAATAGGATTAAATATAAATTTGATTAAAAATCATATTTTTTTATCCTACGATAGTCAAATTCAAACGCTAGAACTTTCAATTAGATATTTTTTTGTGCAAAAAAATGGAACGTCACACTAATGCCTATATCAGTAAACAAATAACTAATATTATAAGGATAAATTTGAATTTTTTTCTGTATTCTTGATTGTTCACTTGGCCAATAAACCAAAAAATGTATAGAATTTGGACTACAAATATGAGTCGTTGGATCATCTCGGATCGGGACTGTAGGGTCAAGATCCAAGGGCCCATTTGATTAGAAATTAAGGTCAAGATCAAAATCAAAACTAATAAACTATTTTTATAAATTAATATTTTTTATTAAAATTAAGACTTCAATAATTTAAAGATCAAAAAATTATTTAATATTTTATAATAATTTAATTTAATAATAATATAAAATAATAAATATTAATTTTATAAGAAAAGAGTTGATCCTGATCCTGAACTCAAAATAAACGGATCTCAATAGTCTAGATATGCTACAATAACAAGCAGATCTAGTTTCCAACTGGTTTACCTGCAAATTTGTCATATTTACATTTAAAAAAAATAAAAAAGAGAATATTCTGAATATTTTTTAAGAAAAAAACAATGTAATCTGATCCCTAATTTCGCAGTCGACTCTCCCGCCAACATTTTATCCGGTCCGCTCCAACGCGAAAATGTGGAGTTCGGAGCGCACGCCGCAAGGGAGATTAAAATTCCATCCCGCGGCAGACAGCGCGCCACCTCAGCATCGCTGGAACGCAGCAGCTCGCCCTCCGAACTTCCAGATCCCACGAGCCCCCATTGTCTGCCACGTTTACCTTGCATTTGTCTCGTGCCTGGCTTCCTTCTGGTCCAAGTATCCTCTATTCAGACTGTTATCACCGCACTTCACGCGATCGACTCACTCTGGATATATCACCCACCCGCGTTTCGCGCGCACCACCGAAAAACAAAATGGAAAAATAAATCAAATAAAAAAAGTAAGACATTTGGCTATCAAATAAAAATAACCGAACGGAACCGGGAAGAAAAGGGGCCCGGAATTTCCCGGCGTTCGGTCATCGGATCGGACTTTCTCCCGTTCGTGAATCCGCGATGGCGCAGCTCCTCTCGCCCGTTTGCGCGGATTCTCTACTCAAATTTCAGAGTCCGTCGCCGACGTCCGTCCATTCCCGGAGCCAGCGGCGAGCCACCCGCCATGGGATCGATTTCCGGCGACGCTATGAGAGGCGAAGAGGGACAGATTTCAGGATCGCCGCCGTTGGCGGCTCAGAGGACTCGATCTCGAGGGAGGATTTCGCTGATGACTACTATGCGGTCCTTGGCCTGGTATGCGAAACACGCCCCTTGGATCTATATCTGGCGATCAAACAACGACATGAGCTCCAAATTAAGAAGAAATTTCTTGAAATTTATGTATTGCAGTTGCCGGATGCCACTCCGCAGCAGATCAAGAAAGCTTACCACAGTTGCATGAAAGCATGCCATCCGGATCTGAGTGGGGATGACCCGGAAATCACCAATTTCTGCATGTTTATAAACGAGGTCTATGAGGTGAGATTTCCAGAGTTGAATTTGTTGCGGTTTAATCTTTCGAATGGAATGAGATGTATTGGTGGTTAAATTCTTTTTTATCGTTGGAGTAACATGAATCAGGGAAGTGCAGGTGCTTAGCGATCCTACGGAGCGCATGGTGTATGATGAAATTCACGGGTACTCATTGAATGCAATCAATCCCTTTTTGGATGATACGAGTCCGAAGGACCACGCATTTGTTGATGAATTTAATTGCATAGGTATGTGTGGTTGTGGTTGTGTTCTCATATATATTGTTGCATGTTTTAAATGGAATGGTTGCTTTTATTTGTTAGTTTTTTCATCTTACATTTAAATGTAAACATCATTTCTTTTCAGATTAGAACTTTAATATGAAAGTATTTATAGTCAACCTAAAGTTGAACCCTTTGAGAAAATATTCCTTTCCAAAGAAGAGCAAAGATTTCAAAATCACGCGGTTTGCAAAATAGAGTTTTTTATTTGCAGTTGGAACCCTTGCTTAACCAGCACCATGAAAGGTCTTTAAAGAAAAAGACAAATGTTCATGTATCTTAGAATATAGTATTTGTAGCACACCAGGACAATGCTTAAATTTTGGTAATTTACTCTTCAACTTCATGTTTTATTGTTTGTCATCCAGTATGTTAATAAGATCTATGTTTTCTTGGACAGCCAGGCTGTAAAAATTGTGCAAATGTAGCCCCAGATGTGTTCCGCATAGAGGAAGATTATGGAAGAGCAAGGGTTTATTGTCAATCTGGGAACCCTAACTTAGTTCAAGAAGCAATTGATAGTTGGTGAGTTAGAGCAAGATTGCATTAGTCTTTTTTGTAAGTGCTAATGATATGACTTCAGTTGCATGCTTCAAGAACGATGAAGGCATTTCTTGCTGAACTTTTCATTACATATCTATCATGATCCAAGGTTAACAATATGCTTCCCCTAGCTTTCGGAAAACACATACCTCATGCAATGCTATCAACATCAAGGCCTACCGAGAAACTAGCTGTCTGCATTTTTTTTATTTTTGTTACTTTTATTTCATGATCCTATGTGTTTTTTGGTTGACATGAATAATCCATTCACCAGCCAAGTGCCAAATATCTTCTAATGTGAATTTTGGATTTTGTCTTCCTCAATAGGCAGTTTCTGGACTGTTCTGCTAATATTTGGTTATTCTTTATGTTCAGTCCTGTTGATTGCATCCACTGGACTTCTGTAGCACAGCTTTCTCTCCTTGAAGATGAAATGCGGCAAATGGAAAGAGTGAATGTAAGCAATATTTTGTGTGCATGTTACTGTTATGTGAAAGAAATATCAAAATGCCATAGGTGTGCATAGTGTAAAATTTTTAAATGTAATGGTGTTGGGATTTCATTTTAACAGGTTGGGGTAATGCTTTCAGGAATGGGAAGTTCAGCTGCTGATGTTTTCAGAATGGTAATGGCCACCTAGTTTAAGTCATAAAACATTTTACTTTCATCATTGGTGACTGAAATGCCTTGAAATTCATGCGTCTCCATCTATGGTACCTGGCATGCAATTTTGGCTTTTATTTTCGCTGAAATTCACTAAGATAAATTTCTGGTGCTGCACAACAACTATACAAACAACTTGCATTGAATTTAGCTCTTATTGTTTTGTAAGCCATAACCAAGATATGCTTATCTTGTGAACTTTCTCTGCCAAATTCTTGGTACATAGCGACATCCTGTGCTGTGTGATCCTCTCTCAATTTCCAATTCAATTGGTTTTCTTATGTCCTATTCTTGCTCTTATAATTAGGACCGAATAAAAAAAGTAAATATTTGCACAAATTTTTTTTGTTATGTATATTTTCTGAAATATCTTCTTGATAAAATAACATTTCTTAATTTTTTTTTACATACTAATGATTTTAATTGCTTATGTGTCATTAGGCAAGCTCTCGCTGGGAAAAACTCCAATCAAAAGTTCTGGTAAAGTTGCCAATCTCTAAAACTTGCTTTGTGCATAACTGCGAGTTGCTTTGCCAATCTCTAAAACTTGCTTCGTGCATAACTGCAAGTTGCTTTGGTGTTAATTGCAGATTGCGTGTGTACTGTACTCTTTGCTTGTCTAATATCTATTCTTGCAATGTACAAGAAAATTTCATTGGCATATTATTTGCTTAATTATATTGAAAAAATTGTTGCACATTATTGAGTTTCTAAGAAAGGTTCTTGGAAGTTCTCTTTATATGGCCTCAAATTATTCATTTGAAACCTCTTTTCCTTTTTTTTTTTTGTTAATGACCTGACTTCACAGATTTGCTGACCACCTGTTGCATATGTTGCTTACTGAAGAACATATGCCACTGACAGATGAAATGCTTTCTATAAATGAAATTTAGATCCATGTTCAGTATTAAATCTGCATCACCTGACCATTGGACTTGCAAAGAAATCCTGTTCTAAGTTGGAGCAATTTCTTTCATGTAGGAGTGTACTATTATGACAGAAAAATCAGTCTTTATTGGGTTAGTTGTTCTTTTTCTGAGACAGCAGCTGGTATATCATTTTTTTCTTGGGGAAATAAGGTTCACAAAGAGGTCTTATTATTGAAAAATATGCAGAAATTAACACCGTAAAAGACCAACAGCCAGAGATACAGACATGAAAGACACAACAGTTAGTATATTATGTTAGCAATATAATGCAACAATGAAACCATTATATCCCAAATTGCCTCAGGTGAGGTCCTTCAAAATCCATAGCAATCTGCTGTTTATTAGACCTTTAATAACTTCATTTCTGTGCTACATTTCCATCTCATAATTTTTGTTTATAATATTTCCTAGATAAACTCACCGAATGCTCACTAAACAAAGTCAGGTTCCTTCTACATAAGAACTTTGTAAAGAAAAGCTTAAGAATATATCAATTCCTTGGAAACAGTTCAAGGATTCAGGAAGGCATTATTGCGTAGATTTTGATACTACCAAATTATATTTAACAGGATTTTTTGTTGCTTTTTGAACTTCTGTTTCCAGCTTAATCCCAGCCTTCTTTTGAACATACAGCATGCTTTGCGTGTAAGGTGTTGTTTGCATCACATTATTGTTTTGTCCATTTAAAATGCAGGAAAAGGCTAAGATTCAAATGATGAAACAAAAAGATTATGAAAACATGGGAGCCTGGAGCAATCTTTGGGGAAGTCCAAAGAACTACCAAAATTCAGGTATGATTCGAGATTCAGATATGATTCGAGAGGGGGGTGGAGGATTGTTGGTGGGGGTGGAGAAGACAAATTGAAGGAGTAAAATACTATTCATTCTGGCAATATTCCTTTTATCTCCATTGTTGTCATGTGCTGGTAGTTTTGTACGCCAGTCTTTATGCAGATAAGGCATATCCTTTTCAAATGTAGTTGCAATTTGTATATAGTCATCTAATTTGCAGTTGTCATCCAAAGTAACACTCGCACCAGTTTTGCTTTACTTCTTTATCTTGATCCCATGGCAATGAACTTGCACCATAAATGGAACTGAGCATTTTCCACATTTATTTCGCTTGGCATCTATCTCAACTTGTTAATCTAGTTTCCTTTCAAATTGGTGTGGTATGCTAATAGTGAAATTGTTTGATTGGCAGAAGAGGTAGCAAAGGCGAGAGCCAAGAGGGCTGCGGCAGCTGCTCGTAGGTGGAGAGAATATTCAAGGAGAGCTGCAGACAGGCCTCCTACATTCAAACTTCCAGAGGCAATCACCAAGGAATAGATCACAGTATTTGATTATTACCTGCAACAAGCTGATCGCAATAGTTCATGGTTCCCCTGAATTCATCTCATGGAAACAAATTGACATACCGTATATATCCAGATATTTAATTTGTAAAGAACCTCCCCATTCTTCTTAATATAGTTGGGAATATATCTGTCATCTCTCCTCTGTTTCCAAACTTGCAGCTTGTTGGTCTTTTAATTGAGGAGCGTCTATGTTTAATGTGATGGCTTCTTGATTGCATATGTGATGACTTCTATCCTTGATGCTCATTTCTTTGATCAGGAAGATTATGCAGCATCAGAGCGTTGAAAATTTGAGCTTTATAGGTCATTCGGCTGGAGTAAACCATTGAGATAGAAATCATAGAGACAGTAACAAACGATATAAACCAATTGAATGGAGAGAAACGACATAAGGTGAAACGCAATCAAGATGTTTGACTCTTTCAGAAATTGAAATGAAAGGGACTTCCCGTTGGTTTTTCTGACAGTGCAGGCGACAGCATAAGCCCAAGACTTGAGGTGCTTCTTCATGGCCAAGCTATCACTCAGAGGAGGCAAACTACAACAATGGAGAGGCCTGCTTGTCATTCTCAACCTCTTACGATGCACTTGTTGTGGAGTAGATGATAAATTCTCATTCACCGAAATCTAGCTTATTTCTTTCTGAAGCCATTCGCTGTTTGTGGCCATCCTCGTTCACTCCATCTTGAGCTCTTTTTGGCATTATTTGATTTGAAATCATGATCAATATTTTTGAAAATTATTTTCTTTCACAAAATTAATATTATTTATTTTACATCATTATTAAATTAAATTATTATAAAAAATTAAATAATTTTTTAACTTTTAAATTATTATAAAATTAATTTTAATAAAATAATATTAAATTATTAAAGTGATTTATTAGTTTTGATCTTGATTACGATATTTACTTGCTCTCTGGATCTCGGGCTTCATCGTCTGTTCTTTTGTTTTCTGCAACACCTTCCACTGCTTCTACTGTGATTGGAGAATACATAGTACTTGGTGGGGGTGGGGGTGGTTCCATGGGCTTTGTTGTGAGGTCACTGAGATCAGCTTCTTCTTTATGATCGCTGACATTGATGCAGGGACTTGGAAATGAAGAGGGCGAGAGGATGTTGGAGAAAAATCATAAGGAATCGAAGCTTTCTAAGATCATTGTTATAATGTAGGTGTGATGAATTAGTCCCACATCGGATATTGGATAGATAGAGTTCAATATATATATAGTGAAAAAGACTCATATCCCATGAGTTTGAGTTTTTTAAATGGTTTGGTGTCCGACTCAGACCGGCGAGAGGACACTGGAGAAGATAAGGGCACCAGGGGTGCCTCCCAGAGAGAGAGGGAAGAATAGAATACAATGAAGGCTAGAACCAATTTGAATTCTTGCTGAGACGTCACGCACTGTCGCTGAACGCGGAAGACTCAATTTATACGTCTTCGCATATAATGAACCCCTATGAAACTGCAAAATTGCAAAAACACCCATATAATTATCATTATTTTTTTATAATTATAATTATCACTTGAACATCAAAACCATATGTCCAAAAAATCAGAAAATATCAAAACGTAAATAACTAAATATGCATCAAATGACCAGCGTCTAACAATCGTTACTTCCAAATCGGAGGTATATATATCCGTGTTTGTATACACTACACACTGTACAGGCCAAGCTCAGCGTGTGCCATGTACAGCACTAGCTAGCTAGGTACAATTTCAAGAACCAATATTCACGTATTTTTCAACATTCTAGGTAGGAGGACTCTGGTGGTAGTATGACTATCTAACATCCGTGATCTCCTCTCCACCAGCATGCCAGATGACCCTCAACATGAATCTCAAAGTAATAAGAACACATAATACAACATTTACATGACACTTAGCACGAATCTCAGCCAAATGATCACATATAATATGACACCTACATACTCAGCAGCAGCTCCTCTTAATTAGCTCCCTCTCTTGGAACTCTCGTACCCCAACTCATACACCAGTAGACAGAACTTGAGCTAAGCCCACACAAATAACTTAGTCCGCCAACGAGCAGCTCATAACTTCATATACTACCACAACTGCATATTTTACTTGCATTTGTTAACCGCATTAATTTAAGGAAATATCACGAAGATAATAGCAAACTGATGAAAAGCATTCTTCAAACTATAGCTGCTACTTGAAATACCTAATCCAAGGTGAATTATGACCATGGTGATCAGGTTGGTTCTTTCAGCTCAAACAGTTAGAGCCCGTGAAAAATGAATAAAACAAAAGGTGGAGGAGAAAGACAAATGTGGCCGCCGAGGTGTATCGCTGGGCAAATCTTCTTTCTTTGGCAGCAAGCACTCGATCAGTTAAATCCATGCATTCGCATGCATGGCTTTGATCCGTAGCCACCTGCCAAAGGAGACATGGCCCGCAGTTGCTGCCTGACGCTGCTTGCCACCATCCTAGGTTTCATCCATGGCTATATAAAGCCCGGCGAGACAGCATTTACGCATAAACGAAACTCGGGTGTCTACCGGATATGCCTCGACCACATGCGAGAAAATCCAAGGTCATTAACGGTGACCTCTCGTCCCACCACGACCATATGAGATGTGGCCACTCGTTCCCTGAAGAGGCCTCCTTCACCGAGAAGCCAGAGGTGGAGATCTGCAAATCCAACGAAGAGGAAGATCCGGGAGCATGTTCCTTGCCGTATCTGATGCTGAAAAGTTCCTGCTTTCACGATGTCGCGATGTGGACTTAAAAATATGATTCTGTGGCGTAGTAGGTCGGATATGGTTCAGTGCCTTTGTCAATGAAACATGCTGCATGCTCGTCTCCTGCTTTATGTGGCGGCCTCGCGTTGATGGAGCAAGAATGCAATCCAGAAATCAAAGATTCATGACTTTTGGGCATAGATATGGCGAGAGAATGAGGACAATTTTCTGTGGTGCAACCGACATGGAAAAGGAGAACAAGAAAAGAAGGGAAGCTGCCCTGGAATAGTCGACCTCTGCATTCTTCGGCATATCCTGCAGAATATCCGAAGATAAATGAGCTATATAAGTGAGAGCAGATCAAAGAGCGAGATCGAACTGGGCGAAAAATGTGGAGGTATTCAGAATAGCAGTGCAGTTCTCCTTTGGCAGGGATTCATGAAAGATGATGAGAATGATCATGCGCTTTTGATAGCTCCTGCCAAAGGAGAATTGCCCTGCCATCCGCCTCCACAAACAAGGTGCTCGAAGGGGTTGGGTGAGGCTGCAACTTTGTTGCTTTATTATGCTCCTGAACCCAAATTCTGGAGAACGCGCAATCACACTTAAGCAATGCAGAAAAATGCTTCTATACAACTTAGGCTTTGCACATTATATCGAAAATGCAATCCTCTCTTCTCTCTTCTATCCCATGCTTGATTTGAAAAATCTTGCGCGTAGTCTTTATTGATTGTTGCAGTGAGATTTGACTATTTTTCTTTACTGGGCTACAGCTGCAGGTCACAGGCCCGCAACTATCTCCCTTTGTATGCCAAATTCCTCCGAACAACCACTTCTTTGACAGAGCAATTCTTCTCAAATCCAATCAGCCAATCAATTAATTGTAGTTGTTAACACAACTGTTAACATAATCAAAGTAATACTATTCTTTAAAAAAGATCTTGGATCCAAGTCTCTATAGTCACAAAATCTGAAAAAATATAACGTATTATTTAGTTATACAAAATTACTCTAATTTTTTAAAAATAATTTCTACATAAACAAAAAAATTAGAGATATTATTCAAAAGTAATTTTTTTCCTTACTTGTAAAGTTAAAAATTACTTTTTTTTTTTTTTAAATTATATTAGATTTTGAAAAACACTTTAAAATTATTTTGTAAAGTTTCTTTTGTAGCTTATTTTCACAAGAAAATATGCATTTATGTGTATTTTTCACTTTTTTCCACTATTCGAATATCGCTCTTACCTTTTTGTTAATTTTTTACTAACTTTTAAAGTTAAGAATTACTTTTTTGTTTTTTAAAATTATATTGAATTTTGAAAAACGGTTTAAAGTTATTTTGTAAAGTTTCTCTTGTAGCTTATTTTCACCAGAAAATATGCATTGATATGTATTTTTGCTTTTTTTCATCATTCAAATACCACTGTTACCCTTTTATTATTATTATTTAGTATTTTATTTACATTCAACTTATTTCTTTCTCCAACTGCATGTCTTTTTTTCTACCTCTAGCATTCTTCTCTATTATTGTGTAAAATTTATAATCATCTTCCTTTTTTTAAGAATTTCCTTTTAGCCACTAGAATTCACATTTCTAACTTCACAGATAAAATTTATAAGTTTTACTAAGAATTAGTTTCATATTTTATTGAAATTAACACATTCTTTGTTATTTTTAAAAGTTTATGTAGAAATAAAAACATAGAAATAGATATAAAATCAGAGATGAAAAAAAACTATAATTGAACAGGCCCTAAGTTTCTAGGTTGCACTTTTAATTTATTTTTTAAAAATCTTTAGCAAGAAATCATCTAGTTTACAATGAATTTATGAAAAATTACTGATCTTATTGCTTTTAGTAATAAATCACTTATTTTTATATCATAAATTTATGAAAAATTACTAATCTTATTGTTAATTATTTAATATTGATAGTTATAATTACTTTCATTCTATATTTTAGGTTCGAGAGAGAAGGCTTAAAATAAATTTTTTATATTTATTTCCTTTCCTCATAAGGTAAGCAAATAAGGAATTCCTATTAATATTAAGCTAGCAATCCAATTTAATATTTGAATCTTTGGATAATTATAAATCATAAATATATGATATATATATATATATATATATATATATATATAATTAGCTTACAATATTTCTTTATATTTTGAAAACCTTGTGAGTAGTATATCTTACCCTAAATTTATAATATATTCACTTGTATTGAAAATATGAAAATCATACATGTAAATTTATGAAAGCATTATATACCCTTTAATATTTATTTGGATTTTTATATTTGAACTTGAAAATCATGCATATGTTATGTGTAAGAACTTCTCGATTGTAAATATTTTTGAATCTTGGTGTTTTTATTTTACTATGTTATTTTTTACTTGATTCCTATCTTATCATGCCATCAAATTTAAATAGTTATGTCAATATGTAATTTTATTTATGTTAGAAACTGATTTCGTTATTATCCATAGGAATTAAAGTGGCAACATACTGCTGATCTCTTTCATGAGATATTCCTGATAAAACCTATTTTTATGATAAATTTCTGACTTCGATTATGACCGTTGATTCTAATTGTCCTCATTATTTATTTCAAAAACACGAATTATTATTTGTTTGACTAAATTTGTGATGTCTAAATGAGTTGTTTTTAATGGATTTGAAAAGTATTATTCTTATTAGTTCTAATTATTTTATCTCAATGGCATTTATTTGAAACTCGAAAATAATTTAGTTTTACTTAAATTGATCTTTAATATATATATATATTGCCTTGGTATGAAATCGCTCGTCCTCTTACAAATTTTAATGTTAGATATTAGTTCTGAAAAGAAATATGTGACATTTTACAATAAAAAATTATAAGTGATTTTTTAGAATTGTTTTGTTAATTCTTTAACTTTTCAAATAATTGTAATCCTTATTTGTAATTATTTGGAACTATGTGATTATTGAATATTAAGGCTTATAGGCAAGAGCTGTTTATTAGATGATTTTGAAAAAATTTAGTGAAATTATCGAGATTTATTTTTGATGATTATAAATATAATTTTTTGTAGATTATTACATATACAAGTTAAGAGTTTTAACTTTATATATACCTACGAAATTTTGATCTCATAATATATAATATTATTATATAGCTGAAGTTAAACGTTTTGGTTTCGGAAAGTGACAGAAATCATTATATTTATAGCTCATAAAATACAACAAGAAATCATGCGCAAAAATGAAAGCCGCACATTATATTGATCTCCCCTTGCTTTTGTCAACGAGCCAGGGCGGCTTCTACCGTGACTCGAGAACAGCAAAATGCCAAACTCACCAACCAGGCGCTGCTCCGGTGACAGCCAAACAGCTCAGCTCAATCATTTAAGAGTTCGTTTGGTCTGTGAATAACAAACATGATCACTGCGATCATATCGCGTTTGCTGCTCATAAACCAATCGGACCCTTGGCTAATAAACCAAGCATAATTGGTATTATTTTTGAATTATATGAAATTATAAAGCATAATTAGACACAGTTCCAATTGTATTGGATTGTTTTGTTGTTTTTTCCTTCGACAGCGTGTACTACGGTGCCTCATCAGATCAAAGGTAACAAAAAAAATCGTCTAAAACGGTGTAAAGAAGATAATTTGCAGGAACCCAAGACACGCGACACAAATGTCTGTTTCAGAGGAAAACCACAAGTGAAAAAGTATAAGAAGAAAGAGGCTCATGGCAAGGAGCCGACCCCATCCTGTTCCGCCATTTCGTTCTCCGTCACGTCTCCGATGTAACTTTGTTGCACCGATATTTCCGATCCGAGTACAAACCGAAATCGAAATCGAAATCGAAATCGAAACTGAAATCTGAATTGAATATCTGCAAACGTTCTAGAAAGCGGCTTGGATTTAAGACAGGAAGGTATGGGGAAATTTCAATGGAGACAGATACTAACTGTGAAATGTCGAGCGACTGCGGGAGATAAAAAAAAAAAGAAAAAAGAAATGGCATTAAAAGATCATAGCCAGGATCTGTTTTTTAAGTGCAAATCGATGAATAAGATAAGCACGATGATTTCAGCCTCGATATTATTTTAGCGGATGATATCTTCTCCGAACGAAAGAAGCGGAGCAGGAACCGGTCAACGGGAGCTGTTGGATGCATAAAATAGCAGCCAAGTGACATCATCATCTATAGGATCCGAGAAAATTGAATATATCATCAAACTTAATTACCCGAAAGCGAGCGAAGGCTTCCTCGGGGAATGAATGATTTGTCCCAGACGAAATAGTTGGCAACAGTAGCGACTGACTCAATAATAATGGTAAATCGCGATTGCTAGACAAAAAAAGATCTTAAAATCGAGGCCTGCTGCAACTCAGTATTAATTGGTTTTGAATCTATCAGGGAGGAGGTTGGTAGCCACTCCGTAATTGTATTATTGGCTCCCGCAGCTCGTCATATCTTCGTCAGAATTTCAGCGGTGATGCCAAAATTAAGATCAGGTCTCAAATCCACCGTCTCTGTTTTTTACAGCAAATAGGCCAATGAACTGAAAGTACAGACGGAAAGAAAGCCGCAGGCCGTGAGAAAGAGCCTGTAGGTTGTTACCGCGTGCCGGATCTGACCTCGTTTTTGTTAGCACACGACTACACTACACACAAATTATTATCATATTCTGCCCTTTTGTATCTATCCAAACGGGAGCAGAACAAATGGTGCGGAAATGTCTCTCTCATCCTTTGAATATTTTAGCTGGAGAGCTTGCTCCCACGTCCATCCCACCTCTCTGTCTGCCTCTCTCTCTCTCTCTCTCTCTCTCTCTCTCTCTCTGGATTTAATGTACTCACCACAGCTCCCCTGTTCAATAAAAAAAAACCCCGCCTTTATTTATAAACAAGCACGACCAAAGTCCTCGCCTCTCATCTGTCACCATTTGCACCCAGCCATCCCCATCTCCTTCTCCTCCTCTCTGCGTCCATGGACGACAACAGCCCCGTCACCCACGAGCCGGAGGAGCCTGGCCCTTCGCTGAAGAAAAGGTAATTCCGCTAGTATAGGTCTTGTTTTTCCAAGGTGAATTGACGGAAATTTGGGTTTTAGCCGGCGAGCGGTGGAGAAACGGGTGGTGTCGGTGCCAATCCGAGAAGCCGATGGGCCGAGGAACAAGGCCGGTGGCGAAACTGCAGCACCGACAGATTCATGGGCTTGGCGCAAGTACGGGCAGAAGCCAATCAAGGGATCCCCATATCCAAGGTGATTCTCCCAAAATCCTCCCAAAATATTTTGCTACCTGTGAACAATTTGGCAATTTACTAACCTACTTCTTATGAGTGAATTTGACAGAGGATATTATAGGTGTAGCAGCTCGAAGGGATGCCCGGCGAGAAAGCAGGTGGAGAGGAGCCGGGCGGACCCCACCATGCTAGTGGTGACCTACTCGGCGGAGCACAACCACCCGTGGCCGCTGCCCAAGAACCACAACCACGGCGCCGGCGGCAAGTCGCCGGCGAAAACGAAGGAGACGGTTGCGGAGGAGCCGGATTCGAGCCTGATCCAACCGGATCCAGAGGAGAAGTTCGCGGATCTGATCGCCGGTGACATGAACATGCTCGGCGGCATGGAGTTCGGATGGTTCTCCGACGTGGGCTCGCCGTCCACGTCGTCGTCCCCGACTGACGGCTCGCTTCTCTACGGATCCATCGCCGGATGCTCGGACGCGATGCTGTTCCCAGACGAGATCGAAGAAAAGTTGGGGCGGATCGGGGGAAAGGTGGAGGAAGAGGACTCACTGTTCGCGGGGCTAGGGGAGCTGCCGGAGTGCTCGGTGGTGTTTCGGCGGGGGTTCCAGCCGCCAGCGGCAGCGATGGCGGCGGCGAGCAGCGGTTGATGACTGATGAAAGCTCCCGAGATCGGAAACGACGGACAGCGAAACGGATGACGGGTGGGAAGCCATGATTGTCAATTTTTTACTTTTATATCTTTTTTTTGGCTTTTTAAAAAACTTTTCTCAGTGTAGACTTGGCACAGAGAACGGGAATAAAAGGGGAGCGAAGCTGAAATTTACTAATTCAGCACGTGCATCATTTTTTCCAAACTACCTTTTTTGTATTTTCTTTTTTGTAATTTTTTTCATTTTCTATAGCAGTGGGGACGCCGGTCCGTCCGGTCGTGTTTTTGATTGACGGTTTGGTTGTGGTAAATGAACAAAAGTATGAAAATTTCTATTTTGGATTTATTTTTATTAATAATTTGAAATCGTTTGGTTAAAAAAATATTTTACAGAATATAAATTATTGTTTATTTAAGAAATTATTTTTTTTGAAAAAAAATCATATTATTATGGTATGTAAAATTATTAATATTTTTATAATTTAAGAAAATATTAAAATCTAACGGCACAAACACACCATATGTATGATCTATTGAGAGTCCAAGGTCCATTGCAATAACGTGACCGGTGGAACTGTCTCAAAGAGATTTGTTCAATTTGTTTCCTAACATTAGGAAATCTTTCTTTTTCGTACTTTTTGAATCCAAAACTCGATTCCATCTTTATCAACAAAACTGTACTCGCAGGAACAAAATGTCGTTTTTAGTTCGGGTTTTCGTTCGAAATTTCAATTTTCAATTAGTTTCAGTGGTCCCCATCGGAATATCGCCATCGCGAACGTCATTAAGGCCGGCCTCCAAGAGGAGCTAGTCAATTTAGAATTATAGAATTAAAATTTTAAAAATTAATATATTTAAGATGTATTGATTTTTTTAATTAGCTAGATTTTAAAATTTAGAACGTAAAATCGTATATTAAAATAAAATTAAATATAAATTTAACAAAATAAGATACAAAATTATTTCTATAATTTATAAGTCTAACAAAATAAAATTTCAAATTTCGAATACGAATTGACATATGCTATAAAATTTTTAAATCTAAAATTTTGGGATTTCATAATATTAAAATTTTGAGAATTTTAAAGTTTCGCATACTCTTACGTATTTGATTTTGATTTTGATTGCAGATTCAAAAATAACGGTAATAACTTAAGGAGAAATATCAGGAGGGACAAAACTAATGCTTAATCGCGCGATTATTGACGCATAGCTCATGGATTAGTTCAAGAGAGATGAGTTAATTAGGCTAATAACGTAACATGTGTTGGTTTTCAAGGGGTTGGTGAACCCCTTTTTCCATTCACGTGACCGAAGACGACACGAACTCGTTTTGTTTGCGCTGTCACTTGTCAGTAGAGGTAACCGATTTATTTTATTTTATCGATTTTACATATTTTATAATTGGAATTATATTTTAATTTTTAAAAAAATCGAGAATCAAAATTTGATTTGAGTTAAAAATCGATTTTTCGATTTCCGTTCTAAATCAATTCTAAAATTTATTCATTTTTAAATTATTTTTTTAAATTTTTATTTTACATTAAAATGCTATAAAAATTTAATTTTAAATACACTAATACATAATTTACTTAAAATATTTATTTTATTCATTATAATCCTATAAAAATTTACTTTTAAACATATTAATATACATATAACTTAAAAAAATTATATTTTAAAATTTTATATTATGTATAATTATATATATATATTTATTTAATAACCGGTACGATTTCGATATATCGTTTTTCATAAAATATAGAACCGAAATCGAAACCAAATTTTTGGTTTTATCAAAATTAAGAATCAAAATTATATTAATTTATTTTAACAACCAATAAAAGATATAGTTAGTGTTTTTCAATTTTTTTACCCACTCTTACTTGTCAGGCTAAAAATAAATTACGAGGATTCATTAGAGATATCCGATCCATGCAAAACCAAAGTTAAATCCAAAGAAGGTTTTAATTTTTGCGGATTTTCTTGAAGAAAAGATACAAACTGTTCGGTTACTGTCAATCAATGGGGAGCATCAAATGCAGCAACCTGTTAACCTCAAATGCATCAAATGCATCAAATGCATCAAGAATTGGATGCCCTGCTTTGCCAAGAATAAAGCTTTTTAAGTAAAGTTTGAACAGCAAGACACTAAAGAAAGAAAAGCAAAATAGAAGATTCGTGCTCACCCAGATAGAAATACAGGAAGGGCGTAGAACGCTGGAAGAACGATCCAAGTGTTCACTTCCATTGCTGCCGGAGAATCAGAGGGGGGGGCGCCCTCACTCGAACTACGGTGACAACTTGTCCAAATAGACACAGATCTGGATCCTCCTCTCCTGATCATGACTACCGCCAGAATCGCAACTCCAGCATCCCTTGGCCTGTATATCCTCGCCCGGTAAGCATCGCTTGCATGGTTTTAGCAGCGAGAAAGAGGTAAACATGTTAGTATAAATCTAAGAGTATTTGATTTCGGACAATTTTATTTTTTTAAGCGGATTAGCTAATCTCAATTTGAATTAAAATTGAATTAGAACTACTATTTTAAAATGAGATCATTTTTTTTTTCTCAAACCACAAACGGACCCATTTTCAAGTACTGCACAAATTCATTGTTTTTTGTGATCGCTGTATTTCTTGTTAATACAGTACATAAAAACTTCAATCCTGTTTCACATATGAGTATCTGGACTGCAAGTTTTCAGGCAGAAAATGGAGGTTTGCTTGCTCCCTGGAGGTTATTTGCCGAGAGAGTAAGAACGGGGCCTTTTGGCTTAGCCAGGTAACCTAAGATATTTACCAAGCAAATCATATTACTACTTGATGCTCTCCTGCGTTGTGAAGTCGCTGTCCACAGGTTCCCTTCACAACAATATTCTCCAATACAAAAATCCTTGTCTTCAATCCCGGGAACAACGACAGAGTAAACCCGAGGCTTAGGCAATTCATTCGGGATTCCCCACCACGAATCAGAGGAGAATGGCAACAGGCATTGGCACCAGAGTTTGAAGAGCCTGGCTTGACAGACGATGAATTCAATAAGGCAATTAATCAAATCAAGAAGCAGGTGTATAATCCTTACTGCAAGAAAAAGACCCGGAAGGGCGGCCTTTTTGGCAGATACAGCAGCACCGACACAGGAAAAGATAGTGAGGACGTGGAGAAGGATGAAGGCAAAGACTGCATCATTTGTTTGGAGGCATTTGTGGCTAATGAGCAGGTGCTAGTGACTCCATGCAACCATATGTTCCACAATGACTGTCTTGTGCCCTGGATTAAGAGGCATGGCAAGTGCCCAGTCTGCCGATTTATGCTTTGTGAGCAAAGTGAGTCTGCTTTATCCCTGAACAGTAACAGCAGCAGCAACAGCAATAATGGCTATGGTATGGATGCGGAATCTGCAGCAGAACTTATTTCCCTTCTAAGAGCCATGGAGGAGGCTTTTAATTGGGTCAATCTTGCTCGTTAATTCTCTAGTCATACTCTATATGGTTGTATGCTGTGAAAACTTTGTCATAGAACAATGATGTCAGTAAGAAACTATGTCAGATGAATGCTTCAATAAGGCATTATACATGCTACATGAAACACTTGCTAAGATTTCTCTGTTTAAATATTGTTTAGTCTGGCTCAATTATTTGTCTTCATATTATCTCAACATTATACATATGCATTATTGCACAATGTTTCCTGGGACTGGAAAAAAATAGTTCTTATGCAAACCATTTCATGTTACATTACAGAGTCTAGAAACAGACAATATTGATGCAGTAACTTCAACTCTGATATATCAGCTTCCAACTGATTAAATGTATTTGCATCAATGAGCACAATCACATTAAATTAACCCTACTATTTACAAATGCAATTTGCATGATTTATTTCTGGACAATATCTTGCCTAGATTTAGCCTAGACTAGTACTCATTACAACCATAGATTTGACTACTTGCCATAGAAATAGACGAGATGGATTTTTTTATTTGCTACTGACAACATTCATTTCATTCTTTACACAAATAAGCTAGCATAATTTATCATATTCAACAAAAAACGTGGTTCTGTACTTGCCTTCATTTCTTGGATGGAACTTTGACCTCTGGAAACATGCAGTTCAGCTTACACTCTTCATCTTAAATTTTGGTAACTAGACATGCATCCAGCATTGAAAAATTCCAGCTGAGAAAAACAAGAAACTGATTCAGAGGAAGAAAAACAGATAATCCACATCCAAAGCCAAGTGTTTAGAAAGCATACAACAAATGAGATCGATCTCAAAACATGCCAATTGGTCTCCTTCAATTCACTTATATTTCTCAAGTGCAACTCATCTTCATCTGCCAGTGAAACCTTATTGGCGCCGACAAGCTCAAAACAGAAAAGAGTCACAAAGTTCTAAAGACAGTTGCTATCCTTTATATCCTCATTGAGTATCCACATGTAAGACACTTTTCTCTTTTGCCCTTCTCCTATGGTTGCAAAACTTGTAAGAAGTTAATTGAAAAAGACGAGCAATCTAATAATAGATCAAATTCAAGTATCCAACAATTAGGTTTGCCATGAGTCTCTGTTTCAGGTACAAAGTTTCATAAATCTGAATGTTCCAACTGTGACCGACCTTCAGATTTGAGAATAATTCAACAACAATCACAATGGCTGTGAATCACCCAGTCAAATTAATCTGAAACCAGTACTCAGCAGCTTTTTACAATGAAAAGAGGCATGAATCAATGCTGTTTTGTCCAACACTTACTGCTTTTAAGAACCATATGTTTTAAGGCAAACTAGTATCATTCTGTATTCTTTAGTAATTTCACCATATGCAAAATATCAATATAATTCAAATTCCACATTTAATTCCTCTAGTTTCTGTTCTCAGAAGTTCATGACATGTTGTGAATGACCAGGTATATTTATTTTCACATGAAAAAACAACTGCAAGGATCAAGAAGTAATACTCTTCATCTTTATCACTATTGATGAAGGATCTAACAGGTTACCTTGAAGATCTAGCTGGTAGACATCTTCCAAACAGGAAATCGTTCATCAGAGAACATGGCTTCATTTTCCTGATTCTCAGACACTGGATCTGTTCAGCAGCATATTTCAAGCAAACCATCAGAAGCATATTTCAAGTGAACCAACATATAGCATCAAAGAAATTTATTGAGACCAACTTGGTGAACCATGCAACTGAAATCATACATATATATTCTGTGTTAAGATTATTCCTACTAGCAGTGGTTTAGCACCTGTCTAGTTGGTGAGGAAGCACCTTGCATCTTAAAACAACCTCTGACCTATTCCCAAGCATTACAGAATTTACAAAGACAAGAATTTAACAATGATTTCCCTACCAACTTGAATTGACAAAAAAAGACCACTTTTCTTCCTTCCTTTTTCCGTTTGGCTCGCATCTTTTATGCATGCCAAGTACCGGCTTGACATGTTAAACAGAATAACATCTTAATCAAATCAGACATATAAGCTAGTCCACTACTACTGCATGGACATCTCAATTTTTGTTATTAATTCTCTTCAAAGAGACTTAAGGCTTTTAATGTATGTTATGAATCCATGTACAATCTAGAATAAGATAACATTGGAAGCCTATGTCTACAACATCCAGTTGTTGTTCCCAGATCATAGCTCAAAGTCAAAAAAACATCTTTGAAGAACGAAAGTTCCAACATGAAGTCCATATCTAAATGGGCATGGTCAGGCCATCAACTCAGGTCTGTCCAAGCTCAGCCTAGACCAAGGGAAACCAGACTGAGGGCCTGTCTGTGTCTGAACAATCAATCATACCAGACAGGGCTTCTGGCTGGTCCAAACATTTGTAAAACAAGGACCAAACAGAGTCCTTCAAATGCAGTTCAGGCCTGAGTCTCAAGGACAGGGATCCTAGACCCAGATTTTCCTCAGCTGACTTTTGGGCCAGATTGGCTCATTGACATTTTGACTTGGAAATTAGAAAAGAAAGCTGCTCAAGAGTTAAAAAAAAGGGTTAAAGCAGAAGATTTCATGTTTGCAGAAAATGTATTCCTAAGGACTGAGCCATGAAAGATTACTGCAGTACCTTCCGTCTAGAGAATCTAGAAGACCTCCAGCAGCTTAAAATTCGTGATCTTGGTTCTAGTCTCCTGCAAAATTTGATGGTGGTAAATAAATCTGATGCATGAATATTCTGTCCAAAACAACTCAGGCAGATCTTTTTCTGGCAAAAGAAAAAAACTCAGGCAGTAATTGTCACCGATAAATGGGCTGTGATAGTCATATGTGACAATGCACAGCATTGTTACTTATAAATTAAACTGGGAAACTTTAGCATCAGAAAAAACCAATGCTATCCTAAGGGTGTTCTCAAAGATGCCTATTGTAAAAGTCTCGAACAGCTTCTTGTGCTTAGTCCATTACTTACAGGTTCTCTCGTTCAAGCTTTTCAGCAATTGAGACAGGTTTGAATCTAGGCCGGCCACCTTGACGTATGCAGCCTTCTGCCTGCTGAATGATTTCAGCAAGGGAAGTTTTGCCTCTAACTAGGCTTCTCGACTGATTATGTTCATCATTCACCCTTCTGCCTTGTGAAGACACAGCATCTCCAACATATATCCCATGCCATTCGGTTTCCTTGAGCTTTGTTTTCAAGTCAAAGTCAATGTGTCCATGCCCCTGAGGGGAAGATAATATCTCCGTGATCTCACCTTTTCCCACATCAAAGGGATCCGAGTGAGACCACCTACACGGAGAAGAGCCAATCCCTCCAGTAATGTATTCCTTTGATAACCTTCCACCATTGTCGGATCCTAAATGTGGTGAAGTTTGATTGCTGAGTTGTCGTGGTTCTGTTTGAGAAGAACTATATCCAGATGTTGGTAAGGTAGATGAAACTTGAATCTCTCGATTTATATTATTCCTGGCTTCACACCTGATGTCAAGTCTTACCCCAGAATGAACAACAGACTTGAATGCTTGTAAAATCTCATGTCTGAACTTTTCAGCTCTGGATTTATTCACACGTGAACTGAATGCTAATTTCACAATAGGAACTGGAAGAAAAAAATAATTGCAACATCAACCTTTCAATTGATCCCGAGAATGTTCACAAAACAAACATTCAATTATATGCCCCAAAAAATAATGATGCAGTATTAGCCTTATCTAAGCATACACTTCACTAAGGAACTAAAAAGGCTTTTTTCTATAAATCATTTTACTCAAATTTCTAAACAAGAACCAAGAACAGGAGGGAATTTTGTGGTATTAAAACCTAAATAGGGTGCTGCCCAAATCAGCTCTAATAGAAGAAACCAAAAAAAATTCTAAAAATTAGAGTCACGTGGGATACCAGTTATGTGAGAGAGATCCATGTCTCTCAAAAGCAAGAAGCATTTTTCTCTCTAACACAAGAGACTGCTGTTGTTTGCATGAAAACCATGTCCAATTTTTCAAATACCAAAGCACCAAAGCTCGACATTACCCTCAAGGGTGTCATTGAATTTCTGTCATTGGATTCATGATCCTAGGACACACGAAAGAGTTGGCAAGTTTGTCTCTTTAGTTAACAACAATTTTAAGTTGCTCCCATGAAACCAACAAGAGCTGGATACCGAAGAAATTCTACAACATTCAATAGAGATCACATAAACTACATCAAAACCATGGTAACTCATTCATCAAAATAATAGATGGATGATTTTGTGGTATATGGATATATCTGAAGTAGAAAAGATTCAGCTGAGTGGGATCAGTTTGTAAATGACATTTGCCAAAAGCCATCAACCATTTAAACATGATGCTTGGATTTGAGATCTTACCAGCTCCTGAGCTGACTGAAATCAAGTTCCCTTCTTTACACATAAATTCCCTTAGACTCTTAGATTGAATCTTCTCAAGAACTCCTCGCCATACTTTAAGTCGATCAATAAAAGCTTGCTTGTTCTTCCTATTAGAAGAAAGCTGAGGTACACCTAGCTCATGGATATTGGCAGGGCACTGATCAGATCTACTATAGCAGGGAGAACTCTGCGAATTGAATTGCTCACATGAAGCAAGTTGGAGTAGTGAAGCTGTCAACCAAGTTATCTTATCATTTGATGCCCTCATCTGTTTTTCTGATTCAGAAAGTGTTTGCAGAGCCTGACACAACTTGTTGACATCCTCTTTAGATACTGAACAAATATTACAATATTTTTGCAAATAGTCAATAAGATCTAAATGTCCAGAGGTTGATAGAAACAACAATAAAATCACATCTAATATAGCAGGCTTATGAAAACAAAAACGAAAAAAAACAACAGAGCAAATATCTTCTGGAGATGCCATAACTTGTTAACTTTGAATGAAATAACTAAGTGCCTGAACTCACCACTGTTCCCATCAAAGAATTTTCTTTGCACTCTTCCTTGCGAAGATACACGACTGCCAGCAAGAATATCAGTAATCACCGTTGCCAGTTGTGACATTAATGCTAGAGGATCAACTCCAGTTTCCACAATCTCTCTAACACTCTTTATAGTGTTCACAGTGTCTGAGGAGAAAGCCAAATCAAGCAGATCCACCAGTTTATCATTGGACACCAAACCAACCTGGAAAATTGCAGATAACATTAGATTTACTAGTGCTGACCATAGCAAGTTGATGTAAGATTCTTGAAACCACAGCCTAATTACCATATCAAATCAAATGGCATCCACCATCATGGGTGTCTACTCTAGTGAAATGTGACAAATTTAGCTTTACAGCAGATGCAATTAATATTGATTATTAAGCCAGATAAAGACCAAAATCTTGAACCTGTTTTCTGTTGGGAAACAGTGCATCCAACATAAAAAATATCATACAATTAATTCAATACATCATTTCCCAATTCAATCCCATTTCAGTATTAGTTTAACCAAGTCACTTGATGCTGTAATCAACATGTAGATATTCCATGAGAGAAATGGGGGAAATGAAGGGGCATATAGAGCATAGGGGAAATTGGAGATTTTGACAGAATTCATTTAGGGTGTGTTTCATATCAGAATAAAACCAGGATAAACAAGGTTTTTAAGATGAGTGGATAATTCCCAAAATGGTACAACTAGTGGAAAACGAAAGAAATAAAGTAGCATACATCAAGAATATGAAATAGCAATAACTTATCCTATTCAATTTCATTTTGTTGCCAAATATCCCAATCAGAAATTTAGTGTTCAACAAGTTAGCTGAAGTTATCTCATGCATGCCTGTATTTCAATAAAAGACTAATATGTAACCCTTTCCTTAAGAGTCATTGGACTGAAATGTGAATTTCTATGGAATGGATATAGTTTTGTTTTATAAAATGAGAATGAGAAGTATCTTACAAGCTCCTGAACCACAAGTAGAGAAATTCTCTGTCCAAGCAAACACAGTTGATCAAGAGTCATCTCAGCATCTCTTAAGGATCCATCTGCCCTTGATGCTATAAGTTTCAATGCTTCATTGTCTATTTCTAGGCCTTCACTGATTGATATCAGTCGCAAAGTATGTAGTATATCAGATTCCTTCAATTTTGGGAAAAAGAATTTATGGCACCTGGATATGATTGCATGAGGGAAATGATCAATGACTGAACAGACAAAAATAAAAACCAGATACCGGGGAGCTTGATCAATAACATTCAATATGGCCTTCCATGAATCAGAAGGCAAACTATCACAATCATCAAAAATAATCACTCGATACTGGGATGATAATGGGAATGGCATTCCATTGTCCAGAACATCTATGATACTGCCTGCATCGAAGTTACCAAGAAGTCCAAATTCCAGCACATACTGACTTTTACCCCGATTGTGAGAGATGCAGGAGTTACAAACATCACAAGGTTTTGGACCTTCATTTGACTGGCAAGTAAGAGCTTTAGCAAATACACGTGCACAGGAGGTTTTCCCTGTCCCTTGAGGACCATAGAACACATAGGCAAAGCCAAAACTTCTCCTTGTAACAGCATTTGAAAGAGCCTGCACAATCATATGCTGCCCTACAAGATCACTGAAGGTCCTTGGCATATATTTTTCTGTTAAACTACAATGCCTGCCAGAGTAGAGTCCTCCATATAAATGTTCAACATGTTGCCCTACTTCAGATCCAAAATCAGAACCTTGCTGATGCAATGATATTCCCAGTTCTCTTGGGTATACCCTCTCTAGAAAAGAATTTTCAGTGCTTTCATGAGATTCTGATGGTTCAATAAACAATGGAAGTGACTCGGAGTCGGAGTCTGCAGATGAACTCAAAGAAGGAATTGCTAATGGCATATTTAGCATTTCTGCTTTGACTTGTGCTACAGTAGATTTGTATTTCCTTCTCTGCCTTGAATCAGATAGACCACAGGGTAAACTCTTTCCTGCAGTATCGAGAAATGTTTTACCTCTCTGGTGAACTCTAGACCAGTTCCAGGGAATTCCACATCCATTTGCTGGATGCGTAGGGACATCCTTGTCAGCAACTTCAGGTTTCTTTTCTTGAAATATATAACCTTTCTGATGTCTTGAAGCTTTGGGAACTGAGCTGGAAGTAGAAAACATATCATAAAGATGTTCAGCAGCACCATGATTAGTGGAAGATTGAGCTTTCCTCCAACCTCTGAACTTGTGGTCGGTAAATTTGCTCAGTCCACTGTGATGACCATGACCACTTGCTTCTGCTTCTTTGTAGAGCTTCTCCTTTCCATTACGTGACCTCTGCTGACAAATGTGGGAAATTTTCTGGTCCTTATTGTCTGTCTGCAAAGGAACTTTCTCCAAATGTTCCAAGAGAGTCTTACGGTGAACATTCTGCTCAGGGGCGCTACCGCGACATTTTTTCCTATCCCTTGCTTCAACTTTTTGCTGAGAAAAGCCCCCAGGAGTCTTATGCTTTGTTTCTTTTGGCTCTGCTCCCTTGCTTGATCCAACATCCTTAATTCCAATCCTGACGTTTTGATCATTGGGCACTCTCACTGTTGAAGGCTGTCCAATTTCTGTTCCCTGAAAAGCATCAATGGATCTTCCCCAACTCTGCCCCCCTTCATGCTTCTTGTGTTTCTTATTTGACAAACCAACAGCGGAAGGGGAGAGACATGACAAAGGAGTGGTCGAGGGGTCTCGAAGAGACCTTGACCTTTGGAGGGCTATGAGGTCCCTTATGAGGGATCTCTCAGCATGGATCATCGTGCTGTGGCAGTGCATATGGATGCAATTGGTCAAATGCAAATGGCTGCGGATATGAGCATCATTGTTACCCTTAAGCAGATCCCCATTTATGGCTCTGGTCATTATCTTTGTCTTGTTCTTCAATCAAAACTAGCGAAGAATTACCAAGAGAGAGGAATAACAGAATCTTGGGACCAGAAGAGGCCATTATTGTTTCCTGATCACAACAACCCTAGACTCTGACACCCATTCAATTCCGACATAACATGGCTCCTTCTCATGATCCAAGGTGAAAAAACGACAACGAAATCCTGTTTTGGACAGTGCTCAATTCACAGGACACAATAGAAAGCAGAAAAAAAAATAATCTAAAATTTGCACCTTTTATCTCGTTTCTGAAGGATATCATCTCAAAACACTGATTCCCCGCCAAACAACGGCTTCTAATCAAGAAGCATGAAAAAGCATCAAAATTTGCGTCAGCGAACTCAAATTCCACAGGCGGAATCAACAGCAGAGCAGAAAATAAAAGAAGTTATTTTCACAGACAGATGCACCTGAATCGAAGAAGAGGCCTCAGATGAAACTGCTGCGAACTCGAATGGACCTCTCTGGCAGTGATCGAGCTCTGCTTCGGCGACCGAAGAAGAAGAAGAAAATGAGCAGATGCAAGGCCCAAGGCAAAATGCCAGAGTGCGTGTACTTTTTCTCGGCAGTGCTTTCGCATCGGGACTGTACCATTACCATCGATTGGGTTTTGTATGTTATTCTTCCCCAAATTGGCTTTCTATTTTGCAATTTCAGAGACTTATTAGATAATTCATAATGCTGAATTAATAAAATAATTGGCTAAAAATTTCAAAAATTCAATCAATTATATAAAATCTTAAAAATTGTGTGCCCTCTTCGGCAGAAGTTGCATGCTCGTCTCCAAATGAAAATGGCGGCTCCAATTGATAGAAAGAACAGAGTCCATGCTACAAGTTCCGAGCTGAGCCTCTTTAATCATGCGTCCATGCATGGCATACCATTAATCTAAGCATATTGTAGGCCTTCTTGATACAAGCAAACGCCTCCTAATCTTGCACAAGTACCACTGTTATCTCTTAATCCTCCTTTTGATGAAGGAGCTAATTCAATATAAATATTTGGCAGAGGGTCTCCGACGAGGCTGGGGACCGTGGACATTAAGCATTTGGTGTCTAAAAGATGTGAGCTTCGTGATTCTGACTATACATTAGTGGATTATATGAATTTGAGTGTAGTAGAATAGTTAAAATTAACTTAAATATGATAATTATCATAAATTTAATAATAATTTTTTTTTTTCAAGGAGCTAAAAAAAACGAAATCTGGGAAAAATGGTTGCTGTTACTTTTTTTTAACATGGAGTTAATTTTTAGCATTGAAATCATTGACTCTTTTGATAAAAAAAAATTATAACATACATCTGGTGACAATTTTCGAGAGATTATCCATGTAAAAAGATTCAGGAATAGGACAGCAGTAGAGACCCTGCATTCATGTTCGCTCTGTGGATTGGCTCCATTGCGAACAGCTTACAGTGCAAGGGGACTGTTGGTGTACCCTTCATGGGGAGCATGTCATGTCACGAAAGGGCAGAGGATCTTGCAAAATACACAAAAAAAAAAAAAAAAAAAAAAAACTAATAATTCTATGCATTTGTAACATAATTTTTATAAATAGGTCCATCCAATATTTCATTATTTGTTACATATACCTAATTAAATTTTCCATGTTTATTTGTAATCCTTTAAAATCTGATTAAAAAATTCGATATATATATATATATAATCTCGTTAAATAAGATTGACATATTACGAAAAACTATTTAATTACAATTTTCGTAACAAGATAACAAAGTCAAATAATTTATTTAAATTATACTTCATTGCCTTACTAATTTAGTATTTTACAAGAGTTTGGAGGGCACAATTATTTTTCCATATTAAGTTAATTGTTAAAAAATTGCTTCAATTTTTCTTATGTGAGGATTGGGAGGTGATTTTTTAACTTTATATTACAACGTGAATAAATTTTTATTAATAATAAAAAGGGTGGTTATTTTTCATATATTTAAAATAAGAAAATTTAATTCTTTGTTAGAAACTCATTCATTTGATTATTTTCTCCATTTTTTTGTATTTCAACGGAAATGAAATGGATCAAAGCGTACCATTGATTCATAAGAGCACATTCGCTAATTTTTAACTTAAAAAATTTTTAACAAATAATTACCTAATTTATTACGATTTTATAAAAAAACCACCCATTTTATCATTATTTGCAAAAAAATTACTTATTTTATATTATAAAATTATAAAACATTATCTTGATTGAATATTAAAAATATTATATTTTAATTTAATTTATTAATTAAAATAAATATAAAAAGTAACTTATCTTATTTTGATTTTATGAAAATTTGATTGTACAATATTATGAAACTAAGAATTTAAAATTTAATTTCATCAAATCGCCTATTAGTTAATTGTGAACTGATTATTTAAAATAAAATTAAATAAAGACAATTTGCTCTTTTTTGTATTAATTTAATTAGTAAATTTAAATTAAATTAAGATAATTTAGAAAAAATTATCAACGTGATTTTTGGAAAACAAGTATTTTTTTAGAAATAATAATAAAATAAATAATTTCTCATAAATTTATCATAAAATAGGTATTTACTTACTAACAATTTTTTAATTTAAATGTTTGATATTTAACTCATAGTTGATTTGATAATCACCGAATCCATTAGGTCATCTGTATAGAGAAGAGGCCGCCAAAACAGTCCCTTGTGAATTCCAAGACACCTGCAACATGCTTTAATACATTTAAATAGGGTTAAATCAAAGACAAACCTAGCTCACCCTCAAATTTATCCCATTTAAGTGATTTAAATTATTTTTATAACAATCTAAATTTTTTAAGGGACTTTTGCTGATATATCCATGAAAAATACTAAATTAGTCCATGTGTTACTCTAAATTTTTTTACTTAGGTCCATACTCCTCTAATTTATTTTTGTTTACATTTATATCCCTCATATATTAACACAATGATGATTTTTCTAATAAGGGAGTTCTAAAATGATAAAAAGTAAATTAGCATAAATATAACTCGAAAAGATTAAACTCAATTATATGAAAATCTAATTTTGTAATTATCATTTAGAATGATATTTAGAAAATTTAAAATTTTTATCAATGGGAACACATCCGAAATTTGACAGCGAGTATAAATTGCATATGAATATAAATATAGATATTATAAATATAATGGGTATGAATTTGAATATGGATCCTTGAAAATATTAACAGATATGGATATAAACACCGCGCAAATCCTAATTACCTTAAAAACAACCGCTTAAGATGTGTTAGAAATTAACAATGTAAATATCTAGTGATTAATAATATGGGGGTTAAATGGCCATCTAATTATTTAGTTCGCAACTAAATAATCGTCTACTTTTTTTTTTTTTAGATGGTCGCTTGATTCCACGAATAAATATTTTTGTAGCTATCATTTTGATTATATAATGATAATTATTATTATTTTATATAATTTTAAAAATAAAAATCGCTTAGAGCGCGTTTGGTTTGAAATCAAGACCAGCTTATCATCCAAATATCAAATTATTATTATTATTATTATTATGTTATTTTAAAACGTAAATTATCATATTAAATTTACATTATTTTATTCAAATTTTAATAAATAATATATTCAAGAATATAAATATTTTAAAAAAATTTAAATCATTCACGGGTTATATTAACATCTAAATATTAAAAAATTAATCTGACTATTTTTTTTATATTTTAATTTTTATTTGAGGTTTAAATTTGATTTTAATTTAAAACTAAATAGTGTCTTAGGCTTTTGTTTGGACGTCGAGGCGGCTCGCCCAAACACGTTAAAAGTCCGCAATTTTGCACGGCTTTAGATTGTTTTGCTACTTGGATATGGATGCAGATGGAAAGTTTAAAGAAATATACGATCTAATTTGGTACGGATATAATTAAAAAAGTTTAAAGGAGTACACAATCAAATTTAGTTTTTTCTTTTTAAAGGATATACGGATAATTTTTTAAAATTTCTAGTGACCGTTATCGGATCATCGTCCGAATCCGCTCTTGATGATAAAATCCATCACCACGTCGCTCTCTTCCAGTCCATGCAGGCCTTTGCCTCCAAGTAGACCGGACACTCGTGGTACCGCCATCCAGCCACGTCACCGATATCTCTCCCGACAAATTCCCTTTCTTTCCCTCCCGCCCGATTTCCCCCAAAGCCGCAGCCCTAAATTTGTCTAGGGCTCCTTGCACTCCGGCGCCATGAACGTCTTCCGCCTCGCCGGCGACATGACCCACCTCATCAGCGTCCTCATCCTCCTCCTCAAGATCTACGCCACCAAATCCTGCTCCGGTACTCCACTTCCATTTTCCCTTTTTCACCCTATTTCTTTTCTGATTCTTTTGCGACTTTTTTTCCATGAGATTTATGATGTCTGGGGGTTTAGGGATTTCGCTGAAGACGCAGGAGCTGTACGTGATGGTGTTTGTGGCGAGGTATTTGGATCTCTGGACGGATTTCTACTCGGTCTACAACAGCGTGATGAAGGTGGTGTTCATCACTAGCTCGCTGGCTATTGTGTGGTGCATCCGCTCGCATCCGCTGGTCCGAATGAACTATGATAAGGAGCAGGACACCTTCCGTCACTACGTCCTCGTGGCCGCAAGCTTTGGGCTCGCGCTTGTCTTTCATGACAACTTCGCGTTCAGAGAGGTAATTCTCTTCGTTTTACATGTCTCTCAATCATCTTTGAATCGATTTGTGAAGTAATTATGTAGAATGAAAAACAACCGAGGGGAATGTGATCTTTTAGCCAAGAGAAGATTTGAGTTGAAGTTTTGTGGTTAAAAAGGAGGGAATGTGATGGAGATGTTGGGGACTAAATAAGTAAATATGCATTATTAGCCACCACAGTGGTCGTATTTGGCCCAGATGTAGCTGACTGAGAAGTTAACAGATGCGAGGAACGAATGGTGGATTGGGTCTGGGAGTGTTGATTAATGCCACCTATTTATTTGGATTGCAAATGCTTGCAGTTAAATTGGGTGGATTGACACTGGCCCAAGATTCTTGGCGAAGCATAACATACAACTTTTCTATGTGTGGAAGGCCCTTTATGATTCAAATTGCGGTAGTTGATGTGCATGCTTGATGCATGGTTAGTAAGATTCTTTCTAGATATATGTAGTAGAAGACTGGTTGTTGGCCTCTTCAGCAACGCAGATGATTTATTTATGCACACCTACTAGGTCTACCCATAAATCAGGCTGAGTATTTATGCTTTGGTTAACAGTCTTGTGCTTTTTATTGTCTGATAAGGTCATTTTGCATCCCAAAGAATTATTTCATTTCGAACTGAAATTGCAAAATCTTCCTAACTTCTCCTTTGAGACAGGGCCTGTTGAGTTAACAGACTAGGATGCACTATTTTGATTTTTATTGTTGATTCTGAGCGTGGAAGCAGGTATTCAATGTAATTGAGTACATTGTTAATTGCTTGTCCAGAAACACCTATTACCTACACATTGCAAATCTTTTGTATGTGTTGTTTCACAAAGTAAACTGCAAGCATCAGCTGAATTTTGTATCGTTGGTATTGTTGCAGGTTCTTTGGGCATTTTCCATATTCTTAGAGGCTGTCGCAATCCTCCCACAGTTGGTATTGCTACAGAGAAGTGGGAATGTGGACAATTTAACTGGACAATATGTTTTCTTCCTTGGGTATTATTCTGATATGTTCATAAGTATTCATCTATGTTCCAGGGCATATGTTAATTAACTTATAGCCTATTAAGTGATTCTCATTCTTTTATCTTATCAGTAGACACTGGTATTTAGGTGTTTTTTTTTTGTTATACTGTGCACAGTAGTAGGACTTTGATAGGGTATATACAGTAGCTGGACTTCGATATGGTATATTATGTCAAGCAATAGAGGTTGCTACAATTTCTCACTATTGTTTCGATGATTGTTATTGGATCATGTGTCCTTAGATTCATGGGATGATTTCTTGCTAGTGAAGTTTGTGCTTGTAACCTATTCTGTAGTTTTGAGGCAGTGTTTTGATTGGGATTTTGATGGCTGAAAGAGGTCAGAAGAGGGGAAAATGGAAAGAGGAGGGAGGAAGAGGGTAAAGATGAGTGGCAGAAGTTTATTGTGCTCAATGACTCAAAATGTGCTTGGCCTTTTCCTTGAATAGGATCCGGCTTGCAACTAACCCCATCCTTTTAGGCTAAAGATGCTACCGGAAAATGCTGTAAATCCTTATTAAATAAGCAACATAATGATGCCAAATCCATAAAAGTAAGGAGTCCAGTTTGTGGATATGCTTGGCCTGGTTGTTTGGTGCATTTGTGCATGTAATGTGACAGCCAACCGGCCTTCACAGTCATAACAGTGTACTTATTACAGTCAATTTAGATTTAACTGTGAAAAGTAACCTTATTTGGTTGTAGTTGCTTTATTAGCTACTTGTAATTATTACTTCATCTTAGCTGATTTTGGTTGACACATTTGATGAGAAAGAAAATTTCCAACTAAATCATCAAAGACTTTGTCCATACAGGCTTAATCAAGCTTTTGATCTAGGTTATGAAGCCTGCTGGAATATGATCTTTCCAACCATAAACAGTTTTGAAATGGTTGGAACATGCAACTTGAAGATGGCTTTCTTTGTTATAATATCCTCGTGAATCCACTGGGACTCAGTAAATCCAGTTAAGCAATTAATTTGGTGGTTTATTATGCATGAAAACCATCAGGGTCAAGACATTATCAAACTGTAATATTCTATCTTAAGCGACATTTTTTATGTGTCTATGATTAATTAGTAACATTTGGAATAATTTAATTTACTTGTGAACCATGAATGTTGCAACTTCAAATTTTTCGAATTATTCTTTCTGCAAGGAGCTGAAACAAAACTTTTGTGCTCCAATCACCTTATCTCTGAACATTCTAGTTTGCTCTTTCATTTGTTTTTTCATCTGTTTTTGAAGGTACTCTGCAGTTGTAGATTATATTTGTTGGAGACTGATTGATATTGTTTCTTTTTGGATTCAAACCGTCCAGGGCATATCGAGCTTTTTACATCCTCAATTGGATTTATCGCTATTACACAGAAAAGCATTACTTCCGATGGATTTGTAAGTTGCTCTGCTTGTACAAAGTTGGTGTAATTTATTCTTAGATGCAGCTTCCTTGATACTGTGTTGCATGCAGCATGGGTTGCGGGCTTTGTCCAGACAGCTCTGTATGCAGATTTTTTCTATTACTATTTCATAAGGTAAGCCCTACTCTTATTAATTGAATACTTCAATTTGAGTGAGGGCTGGCAAGGCAATGATGTGTGTGTGTTTTGATGTTTTCAGCTGGAAAAACAATTCAAAACTTCAGTTGCCATCATGAAGATGAAATGCAACTTTTGCTGGTCAAGCACGCTAGACCCTGTTTGTTTAGTTCCTTGGTGTAAGGAGGAGGTGATATAGAATTTAATTTCTGATGATACTGCGGCTGGTGCTGTTTGGTCTTCTTTCTGTTGGAAATTGAAGGATGTTGTGTAGCAGTCATTGTTTAAATCATAGGCAGGTTGTTGATTGAAAAAATTATTCATTTATGCAATTCTAACCATTCTTCTAGTTTCCCTGGCATGGTAAGACTTATAAAAGATACCCTTTGTGAATGTCTTTGTTTAATGAGAATTCTGCAAATGTCTTGTTGGAGTTTCTTAACTTTGGTTTTTTTTTTTTTTTTTTTTTTTTTGGAAGTGCTATCCTGGGTTTCATTGTTTTCAAGTGGAACTTTTGATGCATAACATGTAACAGAAAATAAATTTTGGTCCTGGCATATGCTCTTATGCTCAAGCTTTCTACACAAGCACATGACGATGGTTTTAATGTTGTCCTGTTTGCCGACGTGCCTTTCTTATCCTCAGGGCCCGCTAGCTTTTGGGAGCTTCGCAGGGTAGTTTCCTTAGGATAAAAAGGTTTGGCAGCTTTTCAGAATAATGTAATCACAAGTAGCGTAATGCTAAAGATCCCAAAATCTGTAAATAACAGCGAAATGATAATGCTCACTAAAATCAAATAATACTTCCGTGAATCACATAAGAAAGCAACTGAAGCTAGAGAACCATTGATGCCCACGGTCATCTTAACAAGCTAAAGAGGAGGGATCGTACATCAGGAAGCTATCATTTTTCCTTGCTATTATTATCTTTGCCTTATGAAAGATACAAGGTCATTCAATCAACAAATGCCGAACAAATTAATAAAAACCTAATCCACTGGGAAAAAACAAAAAAATGGCCTGAACAAAATAAATAGGTCCCCAAAGGCAAACAGTCAAAACGGTGAGATCGATAATGATAAGCTGGTTAACATGTCAGTCAGTCATTTGAGACAAACTTCATGCAACTGTTCTGTGCCACAATGCTTCCACTGCACACTTCAGCAACCCTTGCCCCCAGACATCCACAGTATTCCATTCCTTCACTCCAATGGCTTCCCAGCAGGAATGGAATCTCTCAGGCCACCAGAGATCAAAATCCGAACCAGTCCATGGAAGAAAACTGTGGGTCCAGCATTCCTGAGCAAGCACATCATCTCAGAAGGCACCACCCAACATGAAGATGGCTTCCCCAAACTACAGAAGCAGCCCAGAAATAGGCCAACAGCTTAGGTTACCATCTCCAGCTCCATAACGTCCTAGTTTATACATGGAGCTCAGTGCAATACCTGCAAACTTTTAAGCAGAAAACATTTCAGCTCTCACTCTGGGAGATTCAGCTTTTGTTCCTATGGGAGGGGATTGCACGGAGGCTTCTGCAAGAGCTTGGAGCATGTTTATGACATCAATAGTGTCATCCAAATAATACTTGGCTTTGCTAGGCTTCTGCCCCACCGTGCAAGCAAAAACTGATGAGTTAGGGGTCACCAAGTCCTTATTCACCATTCCACTGATCCCTTCAAACATGTCTTCATCTGACCTGTCATCGCCAACGCACAGGACAAAGTCTGCCCGTCTCCCTTTCTCAAATATTGATGATAATATCTTCTCTGCAACCACACCTTTGCTAATTCCCTGCATGGATTAATCAACAAACACAATAATTTGCATATTGCCTAGAAAACTTATAATTTTATGAAAAATCATGGAAACTCCGTCATTAAGAGATCAAGCCCTAAAACATATAAGTGCTCGTCAAAGCTTTATGCACAATCATTTGTGAAGACACTTCTAACTTGTATGCAGCTATGCCTCAGTAAAAGCATGGACTGACAAAGATATTATGTTTGCACATTACAACCTGATCATACTCAGATACATCAGGAGTAAACAGAATTAAATGCAAACTTAGAAAGACACAATCAGTGTAAGAAAAACAAGGGGAAATAATGGTAGTAACTACACACCTGAGGCTTGACCTCAACAATGAACTGGCCACTCTTCACAGAAACTGGCTCATTAGCTAGCACACTCTCCAAGTGATCTAGCATCTCCTTTGCCTGGGAGGAACCAAAGTCAGGGTCAGCATCCTGATGATGCCATACCAAAGCACTTTCTTTGGTTTCAATAGAGGAACCATCAGTGGCTTCTGTATACAGCTTCATCACTGGTTCAGCCATCTGTATCCATCCAAAATCAGTCATCAGACAACGAGTTTCCCATTCTTCTTCCCCAGACCACCTGGAACCCATGGTAAATGAAGAGGTTATAGTTAAAAACCATTATAGTCACATTCCATAAACTCGTTTTGAATATAATCAGGAGGGCAATATCAACACACTGTCCTTCAGCAAATAGGATTAATTACTCATTCAGTTTATGGATAGAGCGGATCATCAGAGAACTGGATATCATAATGACAGTGCATTTTAATGGCAGCGAAAACATTGCTAGTGATGAAGGATCTCCGGCTTGTCCATCAATTTTTATAGGACAACAATAAAATCATCAATGGCCTTGGGAAATGATAAACTACCAGATGTATCCAAGTTGTAGTCTCTTCAAAATTCAACCCAAGTAGCCCATACAATAAATCTACTTATGTACTTCTCTAAGTTCATGAAAGAAAATTCTAGATAAACAGCCATATACAGTAAATGCAAATGGCCGAGCTTTTATAACAAAATGAAAGTTGGATTGCTTTAAAAAACATCATACACATACCTCATATGGTAGCCGTGCTCTGCTGCAATACCAAGCTTCTTGCACGAGGAAAACCACTTCCCTAAGTTTTCTTTCCCTCTACCACTGACAATGAAGACTACATTCTTATTGTCTGCACACAATTCATTGATGATCGAAATAACTTCGGCACTTGGAGTCTTGTTGATTGATGTCTGAGGCACCACCGTGCCATCATAGTCCAACAGTATTGCCCTGCTCTCAGCCTTCTGATATGCCAAAACAATGGACTCCATATTGAGCTTTCTGAAGTTGGGGTCAAGAGCCACCACTCTAAATCCAAATCCCAAACCAATACCCCAGCACCTCCTCCTGAAATGGTCCCTGCAAGTCCGCTCCATATCCTGCATGAAGCTCCGTGACCAGAAGGCAACATCATGAGTGCTGACATATCTGTAGTGCTTCTCATGTCGCAGCTGTTTCTCTGCCTCTGACACTGACATCGCCTCGTTCATTGCCTCTGCTGTGGACTCCGTGTTCCACGGATTGATTCGAATAGCACCACTCAAAGATGGTGAGCATCCAATGAATTCAGACACCACCAGCATGCTCTTCTTCGGAGCCACAGTTTCCAAACCTGATTCAGAACCTGAAATCCCCTGCCTGCACACAATGTACTCGTAGGGTATGAGGTTCATACCATCCCTCACAGCCGTGACAACAACGCACTCCGCTATTGTGTAATAAGCAATTCGTTCGCTGAGGGACACAGAGCGATTAATATAGACAACCGGGCTATAACCATCGTTGCCGTACTGACTATTGATCCTCTTGCAGGTTTCTTCAATCTCCGCTTGGATCTCATCCAATTCCCTTCCTTTTCCCCTCGCAGGATTTGCGATCTGTACCAGCACAGCCCTATCCTGCCATTTGGGATGCAGCTTCAACATCTGCTCAAATGCCAAAAGTTTCAAATTGATACCTTTAAAGATATCCGTGTCGTCCACACCGAGGAGCACAGTCTTCCCTTCAAACTGCTTCCGAAGATCGCGGACCCGCCACTCCGGACCAGCGAGGCCCAGGGCAGACTCAAGCTGTCCCATATGGACCCCTACAGGCATGATCTTGATGCCGACCGTGCGTCCGTAGAAGTCCAGACCAATGTACCCTCGCCGGGATTGGTACTCGAGCCCGAGCATCCGAGAACAACAGGACAAGAAGTGGCGGGCGTAGTCGAAGGTATGGAACCCGATGAGATCGCAATTGAGCAGAGATCGGAGAATCTCATCGCGCACCGGCAGGGTCCGATAGATCTCAGAGGAAGGAAAAGGCGAATGGAGGAAGAACCCCATGCGAAGGCGGAGGAAACGGCGGCGGAGGAACGAGGGCAGCGCGAGGAGATGGTAGTCGTGGATCCAGACGTAGTCGTCCTCGGGGCTGATGACCTCGATCACCTTCTGGGCGTAGATCTTGTTGGCGAGCACATACGCCTCCCAGAGCCCTCGATCGAAGGGCCCGGCGCCGCCGTGATGCGGCTCCGGCAACGGCAGCAGATAATGGAATAGCGGCCATAGATGCTTCTTGCAGAATCCATGATAGAACTTCTCGAGAAGATCCGGCGGAAGAAAAGTCGGGACGCACTTGAACCGGTCAAGAAGGGCTTGCGAGAGATCGTCGTGCTCGGAGGGATCAACGGGGGAGTCAGCGCGGAGAGAACCGACGTAGAGAACCTCCATATCGTCCGGGAGCCCGTCGCGGAGCTGAAGAAGAAGAGACTCGTCGTCCCAGGACAGAGACCATCCGCGGCCGTCTGGGCGGCGGCGAGCGCGAACAGGAAGCTGGTTGGCGACGATGATGATCCGGTCCTGGGCGAGGGAGGAGGGGACGTCGGAGGAGACGCTGTTGGCGTCGTCGAGCTCGGAGACGATGCCGGGGACGGTCATGACGCGGGGGAGGCGCTTGGAGCGGGGGACGGATCCGGCGCCGAGGCTGAGGGCAGAGAAGTTGCCGGCAGCGAGGTCGAGGAGGTTCGTGTAGGATCTCGACATCATCTGGAAGGTGTTCGATGAAATGCCGAGGAGTGAGAAGGAGAGAGAGAGAGAGGGAAGGGAGGAGGGGAAGTGCGGATATCGGGGATTTATTGGGGGAGAAGAGGGAGAAAGAATCGGATAAGGTTGGACAGCGAACTGGGCGCAGATGCCAGCTGGTGGTGAGGAAGGCGTCACGCGCACGCGCAGGAGGGACGACTTTTTTCTGTCGATTTTGGGATGGGAAACGTAGGACGGGATCCTGGCCGCTTATTCTGCTTGAGGATTCGTGTTATGGTATCTGGAGGAGTGATGGAGGGGTGGGATGTCGGCTTACGGGGTTGCTGTAAGGTAGGTCCTGGGCGAAATAGGATGGGTGGGACGCGAGTGGAAGGGGTAGATGTGGCACGGGTGGAGTCAGCAAGTTGGGGCAGGGTCAGCACGTACCGGCTGGCCGCTGGGTGCCGCCTCCATCGGTGTTTCTACGCCAGTACGGGTTAATTTTAAGTAACCCCCCTGAAAGCGACTAAATTGTGTATTACTACCGCTCAATGACTGCAAAATTGCACCTAGCCTTTTCATATTCTATCCGTATGGATGTATTTTTTTTTACTTTAATTGCAAAAAGTATCTGTTTAGGGTGGACCTTAAACTGGGAATAAGGGACGTATCCAGATAATGACATTAGATTGGGGTGTATTATTCTATGGTACCAAAATTTTTTTAAAATTTTTTAAGATTTCTAATCCACGTTTTATATTTTCAAATCTTTTTTACCACCTCTTGAAAATTTTTAAAATTTAAAATTAACTTCCAAAGCAATTAATTTTATAATTTTAAAATTATGAAAGGTTGATCAAGAATTTCAGCAAAATTTTAAGAATTTATTGATAATTTTTTTATTCTAATTAGAAAATCTTTTCATGAAATTTTAAACTTCCTTTCAAAAAAATCGAGATTTATCTTGGTGTGCGTCTCAAAGTTTTTGTATTCTTGTAAATACTTAGGAAAGTTAAAATCATTGTGTGACCCTTAATTAAAGAAAATTTACTAAAGCTAGAGAATTGATGCTTTTGAAAAAAAAATATATTGATAGAATATGATTTACCACTATTTCGATCAAACCAATTCATTGATATTTGGATTTGTTAGCCAAATCCATCACGTGATTTGCAAGAGAGAAGAAAATGAAAAAAAAAACCGTTAAGAACTCTTCGACATTTAAATCGGTAGCTAATTTTGAGAGAAAAAATGATAAGAGTTCCTCGAGAGAATGACTTTATTTTATGTCTCGGTGATTTCTACTTTTTATATTAACTGTAATATTGATCTTAACTTCGATTTTTTTCTTGAGTCTTGTCTTGAATATCACTATTTTGTTGACTAAATTCCAAATTTAGCCCATTCAAATATAATCAATGAAAAAATTTCTTGAATTTTTCGTACCTCAGTGAGACTTACTCTAGGTCTCTTTTATTGGCTATTGTGTAGATTGACTTTCTATAACTCAGATGTCAACGATTTTGAATCCCTTTATTTTAGTGTAACTTGTCTTGGACATGGTTTCAGTCAACTTTAGGCTTACCAAACACTAAGTGTGGCTGCAAATTAGTTTGAGAGGTTCAGTGCACTAAGAGTACCCTCCAACTTCAAGCGTTCAACTCTTATGATTCAGTGAGTGGAGTTAGGCGAGACAACCAAATATCTATACCCCATATTTTTCTTGGAATCTATGTAGCCATCTTATCTAATCATATAAAATTATTAGGATCAACATAATTTTAAGAAGCCACTTCTATGATTGTTGTGTTAGTCATATATCGTTTGATAATTTACTGAGATGCAAACATATGTTCTTCGAAATTTGTGGTTGGGATCATTGACCTTGGTATCCTTGACCAGCGATTTGGATCATGACACATGGTGATCATTTAGCAGGCCGAGCAACTCGCTAACTGTTATTTGCTCTTTAATGATGTGGAAAGTTTACCGTGTGTGATTTATGATTTTGGACGTTCTTATTCAAATTCCTTCCCTTCAATTATGGTTATATTTATATATATGGTCAAGTTTATAGCTTATAACTTGACTTTGTTTGTTAAGCACGCGGTTTATAATTGAATTTTTGTGATCAAGCGCGTCTATTCTGACTGCAAATTAAACACCCATCGCACAGTAATTAAAAAAAAAGGATCGGCCGAAAGAAAAGAAAAAAAGAATTTAATTTAAAAAGCGGATAAAGCCAGCAGGAATGACAAAAACCGGGGGTCCAGCCTTCTTCGACACAAATTCTCAACTGAGCAATAACTTGGTCTCACCTTCGAATCTATGTATATACTCAAAATATTTTAATTATACATTATATATATATATATATGATGCTGTGTATATGCTATGTTGTCTATTCATTTTTAGCGCGTAATCATAGTAACTGGGATTACGCACGTGTTTCTTACGGAGCAGATGGTTGGCCAACAAAGAAAGCAGAGCAGCGAGCCTTTTGCATCAATGAATTTTCGAGTTGATGCAATCGAATATCGATTATATATATACATTGCTTCTTGTAAATTAGGAACCGAAATTCGAAATTCGAAATTCATCGCGGACAAAATGGGAAAGATTTGATTTGAGAGGATATTATTTTTTTATTTAAACAAATTAATTTTATTTTAAATTTTAATTAAATAAAAAATATATTACTGAGATTATCTCACGTTTTAGTAGTACATCAAACGTCTTCCGAGAATCTTCCCGCGCAGCGGACGAGGAACCGAATTGTTTGACTCGTCGCTGCGACCTAATCGGCACGCACGCATACCGAAAGCAGTACGGAAATTCTGAGTTGGAATTCGATTTTGACGGCGAGAGAACACGGAAACGTGGGGAATTAGTACGCGGAATCGGAAATCCAACGAGAATCGTACGAGTATTTGGATGCCATTCATAAAGAGGGGACGACGCAAATGCCTCGGAAGGAAATATAAAGACAAAAATGTCACCCAATCGAGCCCTCCGCTAGCGGCCTCGAGAGCCATGTCAGTTGTCATAATTAATCCCATTACTAATTAATTGATTAATTAATTTTAAAAAAATTTTATCGAATAATCATCTATTTTATAACGAATTTATAGAAAGTCGTTTGCTGATTCACTATTAGAAAAAAAAAAAACATTCTGTCTTATGCTATAACTTTATAAAAAATCACCTTTATTAAATAATTTTAAATTTTTTTATTTTAATTCAATTTTTATCGATTGAATTAATATAAAAAAAAATAAATTATTTTTATTTAATTTTAGTTTGAATAATTATTAAATTTATATAAGAACTCATTATTTTATTTTAATTTTTATAAAAGGACTAGTTGTCTATTATTATGAAATTAAAAATTAAAAATCTAATTTTGGCAAATCTATTGTCTAATTATTATGAACGATTGTCCAAATCAAAACCAAATGAGTATAATTTATTTTTTTATATTGATTAAATTGATAAAATTAACTTAAATTAAAATATTTTAAAATATTTTAATCAAGATATTTTTATATATATATTTGTGATATAAAATGAGTAATTTTTTTATTAATAATGATAAGATAAATGATTTTTTATAAAATAATAATAACATAGGTGATTCATTGTTAAAAAGTTTAAATTTTATTAAAATTTGTTAGATTAGTTCGATTTAACTTTGTTGGGCTGATTTGGCGGTTGATGAAAGGGGGTCAAATTTTTGTCCACCGATCACAATCAGAGTAAAGTGGGCTTCAGCAGTGGATCTTGGCGAGCCCAATAATATCCAATAGAACGGCGGCCTTTGTGTGTCGGGCTTCCTTGAAGTACTGCGCGGGGCCCAGTTTCTTTGACCCAATTGTTGTCCGAGGCTGACTTTGACCATAATTGTCTGCTGTTTGACTGACGACAAAATGAATGAAGTTGGTGGTGGTCAACGGTAGATCTCTCAGAGTATATTCTTTTCCCATTTTTTTTTTATCAAAATCTTGTTCCAATTATTTATAAAATAAATGGAGAAAGTCGAGCTAGCCTTATTTTATCAACGATGAAGTCGCGATCGTCAATATTTTCTGGAATAAACAAAGACATGAAGCAGAATTCAACCCAACTTCTCTTTGGAAAATAATACTTGGTTTGACAAGCAATTTTACCTCTCAAACAAAATCTATCAATTTATTAAATATTTTATTTTTTGTTTTTATGTTTGCAGATTTTATAGTGTTTCGTCCATAAACTGGTAACCCCCTTTAAAATCTAATATATCATATTCGTTGTAAATTATTAATTATTTTTTTATATAAATGAGTTGAGATTTAATTGAACGGAATTTATTATATAAGTCTTATGACCATCATTTGGTAATGGACTAACTTTTTGTTAGCCGACTAACTAAATTTTTTATTACGAAATTAACATTAATTATTTTTATATTATCATTAAATTAAATTATTATTTAAAAAATTAATTTTTTTTAAAAAAAATTAAATTATTATAGGATCAAATTTAACAAAAAAAAAATTAATTTATAACAATAGTTTAATCTTAAATTTAATTTATTTCACGAGTTTTATTATAATTTTTTACAAACATATTAAGATATTTAGGTCAAATATGGTCCAACATTGACAGACACGTAGAGTCGTGGCCTGTGCTGACATATGTACTCGTGACAACAAGCGTCTCGATTTCAAATATCACTCTCAAATCAGGAAGAAATCAAATAGAGATGTATAGCTCCAAGAAAAAAGGTAAATGAATGCGATCATCAAAATTTATTATAACAGATACATCAACCCCGAACTCAGGGAAGAATCAAAGAATACAACCAGAAAAAGAAAAAGAACTCAACAAAAGTTTGGACCTCAGCAAGATATATATGCTCATCAACCTGTCAGCTGAGCTAATGGCCGACGCCGGGACTGGGAATCGATCCCAACATCCGCCCTACGATCGTCGCATGTGAATCTGGCGCCGGCCTCACGCCAACCATCTCAACCCGATGAACGTCGGCCGGGAGGGCATCTGAGGCCAAACCATGATCCTTTTCATCAAGAAGCTTTCTGGCTCGTACGGAGGATGTGAATAAGAGAAGAACGATGAAGAAAACCACGGCGTTCCTGTTGTTGGTGGAGGCCGCCATGAATGATCACTGCGTCTATATTTGTTGATTGATATGAGTAGAAGTTGGGCAGGAGGTGCAACCCGTGAGATGGATATATACAAAAAGAAGAGAGGCCGAAAGGGAAAAGGTTGACGCAGTCGAATGTGTCAGTAGTATGCGTTAATTTTCTCAGGGTTGGCGACAGTACATTCAGAGAGGATCTTTTGTTTATACTGGAAAACGAAATGCATGAAATGTGTGCCATGAGGAAACCTCCAGGAACCGCGCGGGACACTTTGTATGAAGGAAAAAAAAGGCCGCCGGGCATTCCTCATGGTCACCAAATTCTCACTGTCGCTGTTGTTTCTGCGTACCAAGCAGGGCGGCGGCTTGGACAATTGGGTCCGGCTTTGGAGCTGATAGTCAAGATTTGGAGAAATCAATGTTGGAAATGGAATGCGTGGTTGGACCATCTTCTTCGCGAATCCGAACGTGTGTAACGAGCCGTGTGCGTTTGCTTAGGTTTTTTTCCTTTTCAGCATGAAGAAGACGGCCGGGGGAATGAAATGAACTTGAGATTAGGCTTTGTCTGAATTGTCGTATTGAAAGAGGTTGGGATCGATTCTTGATTTTGGTATTGAACAGAGCTTTTGTTCTCAGGCTTGTTTTGGGTATACGCATAAAGAGAATGCTTGTCACGCCCAGACACACCCCTCAAACCTAAAACTTATATGTTCCGATATATAATAACACTGTACGTTTATCAAAACGAAGCATCATAATTATATAAGATCATAATCTTAAATTTATTTTATAAATATTAGATTATTCGAATTATAAATATATAGGTATAATTGAAATGAGTGGTTAAATCGCGAATTAAAAGTATCCTAAAAAAAATTATAACATAAATATATCATTACTCTAATATACATAATTAACAGTAAAATCGATTTTTCATAATAAATACATATATCGATATAATTATTATTTAATTTTAATAATAGGATCACGATAGAGACAACATAATTAAAATAAATAAAATATAAGGATTCACAAAATATTTATAAGTTAAAAATTCTTATTACGAGTACATACATAATTTTTAAAATTAAGTATAAATAAATTGAATTATATGCTAAAGTCTAATAAATATTGCTATCGGGATCATAGTTGCAGATGATGAAGGTATCCCCGCTGTTGCATAGAGTCCTCAAGCACCCGACTCTATTCGTCATCCTCCACACCATCTGCGTGTAATGCGAGCAATCCACGCCTCACGAGCGCGTATTACCGCCGTAATTGTAGTATGCTGCCTCTGCACCTGTGTAGTATTCGATTCAAATCGAATAAATTAATTGAATTGAAATTGAATAATCGGTTGGATCATATTATTTAATTTTTGATTTAGTTTGATTTTAAAAAATAAAAAAATAATATTTCATTTCAATTTCAATTTTTTATTTTAAATCATCGTAAAAATAAAATTAATTTAAATTTTCAATTTTCATTTTAAACCGGCTGAACTCAAATATTTCGGCTCGATTTTTAAATTTTTAAAACTCAAAATTTTGATTCGATTTATTCGATTTGGTTGAGTTGGATTTTAAACCGAATGCATACTACTAACTCCCTCGGCCGTCCAAGCGGGGATGGCATGGGATATCATCCACATTTTCCCCTTCCCCCA
Source organism: Trichopus zeylanicus subsp. travancoricus (assembly GCA_005019695.1). NCBI lineage: Eukaryota > Viridiplantae > Streptophyta > Magnoliopsida > Dioscoreales > Dioscoreaceae > Trichopus > Trichopus zeylanicus. The sequence goes on from RXID01014982.1 coordinate 699,145, forward strand.
GAAGAGGCCCTCCTCGTACTTGCTTGTCGAGCGAATCAACGCGCAGTCACCCCGCCTCTGGTTTGCGTGCCACTTTGGCATAGGTTACCAATGCATTGCTCCATTGCAGGGGAGGAAGACCTAGCTGTGATCGTACAGAGTTCTGCGGGTTGAGGAAGGCAGCGACAGTGTTAGCCGCGCTTAAGGATCGGCGAGGAGCAATGGCAGTGGCCTCGTTCACGAGGAGGCGGAAGACGAAGAGGAAGGCGCTGGCAGCGAAGGATGAGAATGTCTGGAAGTTGTAAGTGGCCATGTTGGGTCTATTTCTTGGGAGTAGTGACGAATAAATGTGTTGTTGGGTTAGGGTCTATATGAGGTTTGGAAGATGATTATACAATTGAGAATGAAGAATTTGGATAGATAACTTAGTAGGGAATTTGGTAGTTGAGTCATGCGAAGTAGTTCCTAAATTGGAGCCTAAGAACACGATTGAGAATTACGATTTAATCATTCGGATCTCCAGCTAATCACGTGGTCGCGACGAGTAATGTTAGCATGCCTCACATAGGATGGGATTCGGCTGTCTGCTCTGAACAGCAAAAGTTGGCCTTTTTGGTGGGGGGCCCTTACTGTATGGACACGTGGAAGCCGATGGCGGTGGTTTTGCGGTACTGATTTGGTGTTGGTAGGTGTCACACTGTTGTGAGTGGTAGGTGTCACCACAACGAGATCCTGTAATAGATCTCATGATCTCGGAGATAATGTAGTGCCTCCAATGTATGTGTGCACGAATAGCACACATATGAAAAAACAATCAATTGTGGTGGTCAGTACCATTACGAGAAGGATCATACGAGAGAGCGAGTGATAATGCAAGGCGACGGACTGCCTCTAACGTATGTGTGTAGTGTGTACAGACAACACACATATGAGGAAACAACCAACTGTAATGGTCGGTGCCACTACGAGGAGGATCATGCGAGGAAGCACATGATCATGCAAGGCGACAGACTGCCTCCAACGTATGTGTGCGCAGGCAGCATACATATGAGGAAACAACTAGCTGTGGTGGTCGATGCCACTACGAGGAATATCATGGGAGGGAGCGCGTGATCATGTGAGGCGACGAATTGGCTTCAACATATGTGTGCGTAGGCTGCACACAAAGCAGTAAGTGATGGAGTCACGACATATTCGGATGGAGACCCGAACAGCCCAAACCGTCCTGCAGAGTGAGCAACAGAACAGGTTGGTTAAAGTGAGTCGCAGGAGCGTGTGAACAGCCTGGACACTTGGCACTGCAGGCTAAAAACACATGGCTGCAGGCTGGAGAATCAGAACTGCAACCGTCACAGGACATGTCGTCAACAAAGAGACAATTGAGAGCTCATGGGATAGGTGGCTGTAATTAGAGGGAGTCAACAAACTATCAGGAGAACATTGTGGAGCATGTTCTCCATGATCCTAATAGCTGGACTGCACGGAAAACATTGTGGAACATATTTTACATAATCTCCAAAAGTAGCTCACAGCCAAATATGTGTACTATAAATAGACTAGGGGGTCTATTGAGTTGAGATACACACAAGTAGAGAGACTTATAGTGTCACTCCGCATTAGAGTTGTATTTCGTTTATATGAGGAATAAAAGGTTATTGTACTTCTCTTCTCTTGTGCGTTTGTGCGAGTTTGGCAAGCTGAGGTGGGCGAACATTGGCGTCATCATGAATAAAATTTTAGGATAGAAGTTTGACCGTGTAACAGTAGGGATGGAGACAGGGCGTTGATTTTCGTCAGGGACGAGGAGTACAGACATAGTTGCATGTGGGTTAGCTTTTTGGTAAAAAGGAGTGGAATGGGCTGGTCGATTCCGATCGTTTTGGTCCGGATTGGGCTCGAGTCATGTCCCATGGGTCAGAAAATCACAATATCACATATATATCCTTTTTATTTCAAAATTCTTGAACAAATGCCCCCTTGAGTTAATTAACATCTATAAAAGAATTAAAATGGCTTTTTAAAGTATCTCTCTTTGATTGTGATCCTAAAGGTATTTTCAAGAAATCACCAGGATGGTAAACCTTTACAACCTGGATTATGCAACTTGAATTAAACAATAATTAACAACAATAGGTTGAAATTCAAAGTGAAAGAAGTGCAAGTGATATTGCAATTTTCTGAGAAACATGGGCAAAATTTCGGATTTTTTAAAGGAATATAAACGATATTTTCCTATTTGGACAGGGCATTTTATGCAGAATACACTACGAATTCTAGCATCCATCGGATATGCAGCACGCACACTGGAAGGGAAACCTGGCAGAAAGGGACAACCACCACTCACAATGATAGTCCTATCTTGACACAAGCAATCTAAGGGACTTTCTATAGAATGATTAGCGGTAAAGAGTAGAAAAGTTCGAAAATGCAACACTAGATTGAGTAACAATGCATTTGTGACCATTACATTCTACCTTCTCTTGAATTGCCTTAGATGCCAGACTCTTCTTCAATAATAGGACCGTGTAACTGGAAATTAATTTTTAATGAAAAAGAGGAGTTTTTGGATGTAGGGTATCACTATCACTACTTCCTCCAATGCATATCTGATAGCATGATATTTTGTTCAAACAGGTACAGGAAGTTTGCATGTATGAACAACTGAGTACACCAACAACAAACTCACCTGTAGCAACTCCAAATAACAAATACATAGCAAATCATTTTTTCCTCAGCATAGACTTTCAGCATGCAGCAAACTTGACCAGACTTAAGGTATAGTTGAATAAATTGATCAATGTCTAATAACTCTAACCGAAGAATCCATGCCCCCCTACAGTCATAAACACATGTGAGGCTTCTGCGATATCACAGGTTCACAATTATACATCTCACTGTCAACCCACTTCAATCTGTTGGTGCATTTTAATTGCCTAATAGCATTAGAGCATCATGACAGGAAAAATGCATGCTGTAGTTTAAGCAATATGAGAGACAAAAAGTACCATGTCATACTTTCTGCCATAGGACAGAGAGGACAATGATTTAATACCGATTTAGCTAACCCACTTAATGTCACTATAAGCAAGAAAAGTTACAATGATCATGTTAGTGGAGATATAAAGCTGTTCAACAAAGAAGATCAGGAAAGAAAGAGGGACTCATTATGTACAAGGAAGAATCAGGCTGTACCTCACTATTCAAAATGCATAAACCTATCACTATCTTTGAACAACTGGAAAACGGAACAAAAAAGGATTTACTGACAAGTTTTCTCCATTGGGGTAAGATGCCCCATCTGTTCTGTGAGATGATGAACATTCTGTCTGTTCCACCATATGGTTCCCCTCTCTATAATCTTTCCTAGACTTTGTTTATCATGTGCATCTTGTTTCTTTGATTGATCATGTTGCGAGTCAGAGGAACCTGGAGTTTCAGTAAGGAATTGCTCCCAGAACAAATCATTTACCCCAGTCTGTGCAGTAGAAGATGCAGTTCCAGATGTTTGATCTGTTGACGAATGAACCTCAAGGATAACAGGTTCAGAATTAACATCAATCTCAGAAACCCTGCTTCGTATATCTTTTTCACTTTCTATTTCAGGGAAACAAGGGCTTCCGGCATGATTTGTGGATCCTGTCATCTCTGGAGATGAATGAATATCTCCCGGGCACGGGGAGGAAGGAAGACGCTTAGGGGACGATAGCCTCATATTTACATCAGTCTCCTTAGAGGATGCATTCATCTCTCGAAGAACCTTGGTAGAAGGCTGGGAAGGTACGCTATCATCATACAACATGCCCCCCCCAGATGCTTCAGTAACACTGCGGAGAAAGGCCTCAAGAGAACTTATGGAGGTTTCAATCTTCTCAAACGATTCTGTGTCAAACATCTGCATCCCACTAACTTGATTCTCTAAACTCAAGGTCTGGTATTGTATCATCTGATTCTCTTCCATATCAGGATTCTCCCAGAAATAACCAAGCTTAGGCAATCTTCTTCTCTTGTGATACAGATCAGACTGGTAAAGAAGGTCAGAGAAACAACCAGGGTCCTGCACCAGTTTGGTCAAGAAAGAAACTATATCCTGTTGGCGTTGCCCCATTGTCTCCAACCTTTCCTCTAAACCTTGCATCTGCCTCTCCATTTCATAATGCTGCTTCGTATGCTTATCAAGCTCCGAAATGAGGACACACTTATCATGTTTCAGTTTCTCAATCTCCTCCTCAAGCTCATGTCTTTCAGACTCCGTCAAGTGACCTGATGTGCTGTGTTGGAGTGAATGGCTATGAATTGGCTTGCGTCTGTGAATATTCCTCAACAGGTGTCTCTGTCCGCTTACAAACTCCTCATTTGCAAATTCCCATTGATCAGGATCTACTTTTCTGAATCCCTGATAATCAACAAGACCACAGCTTAATTCACTTCCAGCAAAAATGTAAAGACTACAGAAAAAAGAAGAAGAAATATCAATCTCGCCATCAAAAAACAGCACAAATCCCTGAAATAAATACAGAGAAAATAAATACTTCCTGTCATAAAGTAGTTGATAAAGACAAATCCCGACCAGGTGGAGCTCAGGTCAGTACTAAAAGTCTAAAATCATTGTACTGCCGGCCAAATATCCTTCAAAGAGAATTGTACACTTGCATATAATTTCAATCTCAGAACGGACAACTAAAAGATTTAGTTTTGGAGTGACAGAGGCTCTATCAAATCCAAAAACAGAGGCTCTATCAAATAAAAAAAAAAGACAACTAAGAGATGTTCTTCCGCGGTTTTGCACGGAAACCAAAACATTCTTTGAAATCGAAGCAAACGAACCAGGTAAAAAAATGCAAACAGGCCCCTTCAATTTCTATCAGATCTAAAGAAACACTCAGTTAAATAAAAAAGAATCCAATTTTCAATTCATCTCCAGAACTCCAACAAAGCACGGAAACAGGAATAAATCAAGACAAATGAGAAGCCAATCCACAACTAGCAACCCAAATAATTGAAGTATATCTAGCAATCAGACCAATATCGGACTAGAATTCACTCACATAAGTGTTGAGCTGCCGGACAAAGCTGGAGAAGTTGTTGTGCTTGAAGTACTTCGGGAGCAGATCCCTCGCGAACTCCAGCGGCTTCCAGACCACGAAGCTGTTCCCGGACGAACTCCACGACACAACGCCCGCCGTCATCGGATCGTCCACCATATCGTACGTCTTCGTGAGGAACGGCGCTGGAGAACTCGAGCCGGAGCTCGATCCCGCATGAGATCCATCCATCTCCTTCACCCTCGGGATCAACGCCCACCGGCCATGGACGTAGCAGAAACCCTAGATCTTCTTCTCGGTAGCCAAGCCCTAATTTTTGGGTTTTCGAAGGAGAAAAGTTCGCCTTTTTGGGGAGACTTGGGCGATATTCTGGAAGACTGGAGGTAAACGGTGGAAATTTCTGGAAGGAAGGAAGGAAGCGGAGAAGAAGCTCTGTAATTTGCCACCTCAACTCACGCGAGGAGGAGAAAATAGAAACGACTTTTATTACTTATCTTTTATCTTTCGAGGAGACTAGAATTGGTATATTTTTCACAGCTTCACTTACATTGGTCGTCGGATTTTTACCGGTTAATTCACTCGCTTTTTTCTGCCTTTCTGCGCGCGTATCAAGTCAGTTGCAGATCGCACGGTTCATAAAATTAGCTCAACAAAACTCCGTCAACTAAATTAGATAAAAATTAAATCACTTATACGTATTAGACAACGGCCTAATCCTTTAACTGGAATTTAAAAATATATATATATATATAGATCTATATATATATATAAAATTATTTAATCATTTTTAAAAATTTAGGCTGTTATTTAGTTCCATCAATAAAATATTTTATTCGATATATTTTATTCTACGCAAAAACTCACATTAAAAAAATAAAATAATTCATTCATTTGGTGTTGAGGTAGTTGATGCGGTCAGCAAGTAATACCAAGTAGCGGACAAATGGAAATGGACGCGACCAAGGTTAGAGATGTCAAACGGTGCAGCTAGACGGCACGGGTTGTCCTTATGATAACGGGTCGTGTTGAATATGATCCGGAAAAAAAAATGACCGCAACCTGTATAAAAAAAGGACGTCAAGCACACTCCACTGTCGCTTGCGAGTCATATATATCAACCCAAATTTTTTAAATATTTAAAATATATATAAAGCGTAAAAATAATAAGTAATGAATTATATTTTAGCTGATTAAAATTTTTAATTTGTTCAATAAAAATCAGAAAATATTTGCAAATACAAAAAATTTAAAAACATAAATAAAAATAAACCATATTTATATTTAAATTGATTTATAATTATTATGTATACTTATATTTAAAATATAGGAAATATGCATTATTGTTTAAAACTTGCAAAAAAATCACCAAGACAAGGGATTGCACGCGGCAACCCCACTCCGATGCTCAAGTTAGTAACAAAATTAAACCAAAATATAAAAAATATTTCAAATATAATAACTCATACTTATATACTCCTAATTTACTATTGTAATTTCATAAAAATTATGTTTAATCTTCATGATTAGTATATTTGGTTTCTTCTGCTTCTTGAATTTCTTCATTAATTGAACTTTCTCTAATTCTTTGAATTTCTTTTTTAGCATCATAACAATCTTTCATACAAAAATATATTTCTAAACTTTCGAGTATTAATTGAATTTTTTTATCATTTAATACTCTTTTTTTTTGCACTAAAATAAAATTTTGATATAATTGCATACATTGGAACAATTAGTAAATCACAAGTCATAGTAAAAAGTACTGAATTTCTGTTTGCATATGCTTTTTGCCATGATAATATATCAAAATTTTCAATATCTTTGTCATTCAAAACCTTCACAATTTGGTTTTCATATAAAACTATTTCATTATATAAAGAATATGTTGAAACTGATTTTTGTTTTTTTTCTGTAAAATAAAAAATATGTAAGATTTTAAATTGGAATGGTATATTATAATAACACATACTTGTATACTCCTAATTTACTATTATAATTTTATACAATAACACATACTTGTATATTCCTAATTTACTATTATAATTTTATAAAAATTATGCTCAATCTTCAAGATTAGTATACTCAATTTTTTTTGCTTCTTGAATATCCTCATCAATTGAACTTTCTCTAATTCTTTGAATTATTTTTTCAACATCATAATAATCTTTTATATAAAAATATATCTCTAAAGTTTCAAGTATTAATTGAATTTTTTTATCATTTAATATTCTTTTTTCTGCACTAAAATAAAAATTATGATACAATTGTAGACATTGGAATAATTAGTAAATTACAAGTCATAGTAGAAAGTCTTGAAGTTTTGTTTGCATATGCTTTCTATCATAATAATATATCAAAAAATTCAGTATCTTCATCATTCAAAACCTTCAGAATTTGATTTTTGAATATAACTACTTTATTATATGAATAAAATGTTGAAACTGTTTTTTGTTTTTCCCTTTGAAAAATAAAAAACATGTAAGATTTTGATTTGGAATAGTCTATTACATGTTTTGATAAAATAGAATGAGATTAGTAATCATTCCTTTATTGATAAATATTATATATATCATATAATAATTTTCTTATGTATTATCTATAGTTTGCTACATCTATAAAAAAATACATATTTATTATAATACTCATGAACTAACATTTTAGAAGTTAAAATATTAACTCATTAATTTAATTAACATACTACTAAAAGAAAATGCAGGATTGATAGTTTTAAAATATTTTCTAAACTTTATTTTCATTGGAGAAACAACTCGTGCAAATTCAGAAAATGATTCATATTTGCTAAAAACACAAGAAATAAGCATAAGTCAATTAAATACCAAACAAATTGTAGAATAATAATTGCCTAAAAGAGTTATAATTAAAACATAAAAATATTTCAATAATAAAATAAATAATTAATATACTGTCCAACTTACGCGAGTCAATAAATAATCACCTGTATACTGTGAAAGAAAATGAGTAAGTATCTCTTTATAATAAAACAAGATTGTAATAACTTATAAGTTATATTTCACCTATTTTCAATATCAAGAAAAATTTTTTATATGACTTTTGAAATTACTTATATAAAACTTTAAAATTTTGAATATGATTAGTAAGTAAATCTAATATATTTAGTTTTTCACTTTCATATACTACATTTTTTTGTTTAAGTCCATATTGAACAATTAAATCAAATATATAATATATACAATGAATATGAAATAATCTATTAACTAATAAGATAAATAAATGATGTTTCAGCAAATTAACAACATTATTATTATTATTATTATTATCTAAAGTAATACTATATATTTTACCTTGAATGTTGTATTCAAAAATAATTTGAAGAATAATATTGGCAATGGTGATTGAATCATGAGAATACTCTAAAAATTTGAAATTAATAATATATTTATATAATATTCATATATCATCGGTATAATGAATAGTAATGTAAATATAACAAAGACTATAATTAGCATTCCACCAATCGAATATAAGAGTGGATTTAATTTTTTGAGTAACTCTTTTATGTTGAAATTTTCTACAAAAATGATTGTTCAAAATTTTAGGAAGAAATATATAATTTAACAAAATTTTAAGTTTTAGGAATAAATATATAATTTAACAAAATTTTAATGAGTTACGTATAATTATTTAAGTTTTGAGAAAAAAAAATTATGTAATTTAGTAAAATTTTAAAAATTAGTAGCAATGGAATTTTTTTTTTTAAATTAAGATTTGGGGATATTTCAATAATTTTCTGGATATAGGTTTGAAAATCGGCTTAGCTCTAATGTGTTTAGTCCAGACTCATTTGGGGGATTTGGGGCTGAAGACAAGACTTAGTCTTGAGTTTAGCTCCAAACCAAATGTCCCTTAGATTACCAGTAATGTAATCATAAAAATCTACAAATGTTGTTTAGGCATGGACTTCAAACCAAAACTCGGGTTCCTTTTATTGGGGGGCTATTTGGATGCACCATGAAATTGAGTAATTGATGGAATTGAGGCTCCGATTCCCAATTCCAATGAAATTAAATTGGCAGAATTATAAGAAATCAACCACTCCATTAATTCTCTAATTATTTTTTTTAATTATCTCAAATCCAGCAAAAACCACAATTTCTGGTGGAATTGGATGAACCCACACCATCGATGTCTATTGTACAGAAGTTAATTTTTGTTAAATAAATTTTAATACATTAAAATTACTTTTGAGCTTTATTTTCAATTAAAAATAATTATCATTAGCTTAAGTACAATATTTTTTAAATTTAATTTAATTTTTTTAAAAAAAAAATTAACCAAAAACACATTCAAATAATAAATTTGACTAATTCTTAAAATTTTATGATTCCACCGAAGTTAAAAGAATTAATCAATTTTATCGATTTAATTTTTTTTCAATTAAAAGCTTACGGTGATTGGAAAGATCTACAACAATTTTGATATTAAGAGGTTGCTTATTGGAAGTAGATCTCGATTCTTTTAGGTTTTGGCTTCGCAGGAAAGATTAGAACAAGCAGCCAATGAATCAGGCGTCGTATTGCCCGGAAAAATCATTTATCGTTTAAATTATTAAAACCGGCGGTTCAGAGCCACAAACTCGTCAAATTCTGGCGACAACTCGTTTGAAATCTGTGGAAGAAGCAAAATGCTTCAACCCAACTCTGTACCACAATCATCAACCGAAAAAAATAAAAATAAAAATAAAAAACTTTTTTGAAACAAAAAATGAATAAAGCACGTCCACTTTCCCTTTTTTGCATAAATTTTTTTCTTTCTTTATTTGCGTTTGTTGTTCAGAAGTCGAAAATCAAGAATCAGCACTAGTATAGTTTATTTTTAAAAAAATACTAAATATCAACTTAATTAATATATTTTCAATTAATAATTATATTAAAATTTATTAGGATTCGTTGAGATTATTTCAAACTAAAATGTACTGTTTTGTGTTAATGCTGCCTTCCTAGAAGACGATCTTTCTGTTGATGGAGCCTATTTGACTATTGATTTCGGTCCAAAGGATTTTTGGAAATCACAATCCAATCCATTAGATTGTCACTTTTGTCAATTTGGAAAAAAAAAATAATGAAAATTTTTCGGCCATAGTTACTTTGATAATCGAGTTAGTAGGTATTAAAATACCACTAGATTCCTCATTAATTGATTGCCATAAATTTTGTATTTTTTGGAATTAATCTCCGAAGATAGGTATTTATCAATTTTCATTAATACTCGACCACTTTGGTATATGACTTGAGTTTAACTTTGGTATATGACTTGAGTTTATTAAGTTTTCTTAATTGACTTAAGATGAATAATACTTGGGTCACCAAGTTGATTTAGCCTAAAAATATATCGGTGTTATAATCTCGATAGCCTAGAGTAATAGTTCAATTCACAAATTAAATTTCGATTTTTTTAGATTTGTTGACTTAATTAGGGTTGTGCATTCGGTGTAAAATCGAATCGAATTGAATAGATTGAATCAAAATTTTTGATTTTTGATTTTAAAAATTTAAAAATTAAACCGAAATATTTCGATTTGATTCGATTTAAATCGAAAACTGAAAATTCCAACCGATTTTATTTTTTTTCAATTTAAATTTAATCATATTCAAATTGAAATCAAAAATCAAAATTAAAAGTAATATTGTATATTTATATACATATATAATTCGATTCGATTTGGTTTTTACGATTTTTCAAAATTTAAAACTGAAATTGAAATCGAACATCGAAATTTTTTTTAAAAAAATCAAATCAAATTAAATCAAATTGAAAATAAAATAAATCGAATCGAATTAATTATTCGATTTCGATTCCGTTGGATTATTCGGTTCAAACAGAATAAAGCACACTTCTAAATTCAGTCACTTTGGTTTGGTATATTACCACTTGCAATGGAATAATTGTTGTATATTAATTCTTAAAAGCGAACAGCTGCTTGATTGAGCGCACGTTTGCGCTGGTGCCCGGAACGTGCACAGTGATCTCTTTTAGATCCGCTACATGTATTTGCAACATGCTACTTTGAACTCGCAAGTTGTTGTTCGCCATCCTCTTTCCTTGGTGTCCCGTCAACACCTACGTGTTCCCATCGCGTGGACTCGATATTTGTCTAAAGCAGAGACAGCGCGACTGAGATTCTCACGCTACTCCTCGCATTTACTTCTATTAAACATTTCGTTTAGTTCGTTTTATGATCCTACTGGCCAGACCAGCTCCGGATTCCCGCGCAGCTGCGTCCCTCGCGACACACGCTCCCCTGGCACGTGCATCGACGAGCGAATCACGTGAGCTCGGACGGGACGCAACCCCTTTTTCGTGTTGGGTCGAGCTCACGCGTTTCGCGCCGCGTCTGGTGCGCGTCTGGTGCCACAGCACCATCCTCGCATGAACTTCTTTCTTCCGTTTTTTTTTTAAGAAAAAATGACTTATATATTTCTAAAGATATTTTTTTTCCCAATTAATCCGGGCTACAAAATGGCTCGTGGGTGGCGGGCAAATCCACATGCACGTGACCCCACGGCTACGTGGTCCCCACAGCTTGGCTACAATCACCGCGAAAATGACTCCCCGGCCGGACCCCACCTCCTCTCGTTCTAATCCGCTTCATTATTAATCTAACTTCTAAATATATTTTTTAGTTTATTTGTAAATATATAATTATAAAAAAAAACTAAATATATATTTTTCGAAAATTATGGATTCAAATTCTAAAACAACTCTTTTACAGATGAACTGAGACTCAAATGGGTCCCATTAAGTTCTGTGTTAATAAAATATTAAACCCTGTTTTAACATTAGGTTAACTTTCAAATTGTCAAAAAATAATTTTGGCCAAATAATTTTGGAGTTAGTGAAAAATTAGACAGATAATTTTGTTTTATCTCCTTTTATTTTGGATAATGAATTTCATTCAAAATAAAAAAATTTATTATAAATTATTTTCAACAATGAACCAGAGAGATTTTTTTTAAAAATTTGTATCCGATAACAAAGGTACCCACCGCCAATCGGATCTGTCGTCCCGATTGCACGCGCGGTCCTTGCGGTTGAAACCGGATCTAATTTCATTCACGTGTGGGTTCGGGCTAAAACAAAACAAACAAATAAATAAAAATTTCGCACCTGCCGGGCGCGAGCGGCCGATCCCCTCCACAGATCACGTGACTCCGGGGCCGTACGATGGACCCGGTCCCGCATCCGGTTTATCCTCCTCCTGCGCAGCGCAACAGCAACGTCTCCGGGTTCTGCTTTCCATTATTCCGTATCGGGATTTGACTCGTCTCGGGATAAGCACTTTTTTGCTTTGCCACTGGTCTAATCTCCATCAAGGCTCTCTCTGAGCAGCCGCGTCAGACTTCGTGATGCGCGCTGACATCGCAGCGGGCACTTCAGTTTGGTTCCGTCCGGCAAATGATGCGTCCGCACGTGCCAGACGGCTATCTGTCCCCCTTCGAATTCCCGCTTCTGCCCCTTTGTCAATTCTGCTTTCTTGATGGTATTTTCCGTAATTAAATCCAGAACCAAGGGTTTATTGTCACAGCGATGGTCCTAATAGAACGTTCGCCTTCGTCCCTGCTCTGGTCTCATATTTCGCCTTGGTCTCGACGAAATCGGCCAAAACAGTTCTGTCAGGCGATCACCACCCTGATATTTCTCCTGCTTTTCCTGTCCTTTCCAGCACCCGTCGAGTGGTTTTCCGGCGGAGAGATGACGTCGGGGGCGAGGATGCCAACGTGGAAGGAGAGGGAGAACAACAAGCGGAGGGAGCGCCGGCGGAGAGCGATCGCAGCCAAGATCTATGCCGGTCTCCGGATGTACGGAAACTACAAGCTCCCCAAGCACTGTGACAACAACGAGGTCCTCAAGGCCGTCTGCGCCGAGGCCGGCTGGACCGTCGAGGAAGACGGCACCACTTACCGCAAGGTACCCACACTTCATTCGATTTTTACTTCTCTAATTCGTCTCTTAATTAAGCTCGATCTGGTGTTTCTCTGCAATTTTTCGGATTTCGTTTGATTTTTACTCGATCGTAGTTTTTTTCTTTCTGAATCAATCGGCGCCGGCTAGATGGCCGGAGAGATTTCGTCGACTTGGTTTGACGGAATTGCCCCTGGTGATTAGATTCCTGGGGCACGGTATTCGAAGACTTTCGGGTGCTCTTTATTCCTTTTTTTCAGAGGCACGTGAATGCCATTCGAGAAAGTGTAATTTATGTGGTTGGACGGCGTGATCTCTCGTTTGCTCATTTATTTTGTCGATAATAATAAGTAATTTAATTTTTTTCCCCCGAGAATAATGTTTAGGTGAGGAGATTGTTGATGTTTTTGGACTGCAAGGTGGGATTTTGTGGGTAGGCAGATGGACTACGATGTGATGATTTGAGGTGGTCAGAGTTGAGGAGATGGTTCCAATTGGACATTGGTTGTTTGCTTTCATTTGGGCGGTGGACGCGTGTGATTTGGTGAAAGTGATGGAATTAACGGAAATGGTGGAGGATTGATTTCTTTGTATATTTTCTTTACTGGATTTGAAAACAGTGGAAAAAAAGATAGAAATTTTGAGTGTTATGTAGAGGTGCTGCGTTTGTTTATTAACGGTGTTGCTATTTCTGACTTTGTTATCAATGACAACCTGCTATAGACATGAGATTAGATATGGGCAGGTTTTGTTGATTGTGAAATGGTCTCAGGAACATGTGGAGGCTCATGCTTGGATTTAGTCTTTGTCGGTGGGATCAAATGAAGCAAGTAGCATATTTTACTTGTCTAGTTTATGGAACGCCCATGAGAATTAGAAAGTTAGGTATTGGATTTAGGGAAGTTTCTAGTTTATACATTTTGATATGGTTTAACTGGTAGTGCTGATCTTTTTCAGTTGGAGTCATGGATTACACTGTGTATATTACATGAAGTAGATCTGTGTACTAGATGAGGTAGGTTTTGATTTGATGGAGATAATGATGAAGCTCTTTGTTTCTGTGGTGGCTTGGCCTCCTGTGAGCGGCTCTCTAGATCTCCTTCTGTCACTGAAGGAATGACTGCAACCAGTTAAAGAAAGAAGTGATATTTATGTCTGCAAATTTCGGAATGTAAGCTAATTTTTTACTGGTTTCCAGTGCTTGTTCTGTGTATCTATCATCTTGATGTTATGTGTCATGATTGTTAGGTCTTGATAAAAATGTCAATTTTCTTTTCTGTATTAAAGATCGTCTTGCTGGTTTTTCAGAGATTTATTACTGCGTCCCTTGTCCATTTGGTAGGTACGATAAGACTTTGTTGAACACCTGTACAATGTTGCAGGGATGCAAGCCCATTGAGCGCATGGAGGTGGTAGGAGGCGCAGCCTCACCTAACCGGTGCTCATCGTATCAGCCAAGTCCATGCATATCTTACAACCCAAGCCCCGCCTCATCATCGTTTCCAAGCCCTGCTGCCTCATCTTATGTCACCAACGCCAATACTGCTAACAATATTACCCCTGATGGCAGTTCCTTCGTCCCGTGGCTCAAAAATCTTACCTCAGCTTCGTCTTCAGCCTCTTCCTGCAAGCACCTTCAACACCACCCATTCTACATTCATGGTGGCTCCATCAGTGCCCCAGTCACTCCTCCTCCAGGCTCTCCAACTTCCCATGCGACATGGATAAAGACTGACTGGGATGATCCTGCCGCACAGCCAACTTGGCCTGGTGCCAGCTATACTTTCCTGCCATCTTCCACTCCACCAAGCCCCGGCCGTCAAGTTATCCCTGATTCTGGCTGGCTTGCAGGGCTCCGTATTCCAAGCGGAGGCTCATCTCCGACCTTTAGCTTTGTATCATCGAACCCATATGGGTTTGTCAAGGAGACGGCGCCAACTGCAGGCTCTTCCAGGATGTGGACTCCGGGCCAGAGTGGCACATGTTCCCCAGTTGTTGTTGGTCCTGAGCAGAGTGATATGCCCATGTCTGATGGAATCTCCGATGAGTTTGCGTTTGGGAGCAGCAGCAATGGCAATCTTCCAGTGCCAGCAGTGGTGAAGCCATGGGAGGGGGAGAGGATCCATGAGGAGTGTGGATCAGATGACCTGGAGCTCACTCTTGGGAGCTCAAGGACCAGGCCTGATGCTAGATGATGAGCATTGCTGATTGGCTTATTGTAGTGTTCGTTAAGAGGAATCGTGAGGGAGCAAGAGGCCATATACTCGAGCCCCCATCCTCTTGCAAATCATTGGAACGGCTTATTTTTGTTCAACGTCCGATTAGTGACCATTGGGGATGAATTATGCAGTCTGTAATGCCTCTTAGATTTAATTAATGATCAATATGTTACACATTTTTTGTTTAACAGTCTTCTCAAAATTTTTAAGGTACTTCACAGCTTTATATTTCAGAATTAAATGACACGATGTGGGTCAATTTTTAATCTTTCATGCTCGTGTACATTCAAAAGAAAATCCAAAGCAAAGGCGTTTACTCCAATTTGGCTGTCAACGGGTTCAGGCGGCTGAAAATCCTGCCAGAATCAGTCCGAAGGTTTCGGGTCGGGTTCAGTACTTTCGGGCTTGAAGTGTCACAAAAAATGATATGCCCGAAAAACCGGCCGACTCGTCCCGAAAAAATCTGATAGAAGGTATTCGGGCTCGGTGCGGATCCGGGTTTAACTTTGTAAGTTCGGGCTGGATCTCGGGCTTAGTTCGGGCTGGATCTCGGGAAAATTTTGTGTCTTGTTGGCCAATCCGATTCTTTTCGGCTTCTTTCAGGACCTGCATATGTCAAAGTTTTGATCAGATTCCGTGGTACAATCCTTGATCAATGCAAAATTGGGAATAAAGCTGCAGTAGATACCAAATAGAGCTCTTGCAAGGCAATTGTTTTCCGGGTATTCATATATCGGCAGCAGTCCGAAGAGTTTGACCAGATTTGGGTGCTCTAAAGCAGATATCATGCCAATCTCGTTTAAGAACTCACGATTGCCTTGCCTTGACTTTGAAGAAAGTTGCTTCACTGCAATTACAGTACCATCTAAAAGAACACCCAGATGACATTGTTCGTTGCATTATAGAGCGAGTAAAAGATCTGCTACATGATAACGAATTGGCCATGAAGAACGTAAAGTCACGTTGTAAACTGGTCCGAAGCCACCTTCTCCTATCTTGTTTTCAGCATGAAAATTCCTGGTGGTAGCTTTGATCTGTCTCAAACTAAAAGACGATCCCCGCCCGTGACTCCAAGCCCCGGAGTTCTGCGTGGAAATTGTTGGATTCAAAGTGTGAAAGCAACAAAATCCGAATTGGGGAATAATAGATGAAAAAACAATGTCTTCCTCTCACCATTGTTTTCGGGATTTTTTCTTCTGAAACAAAAGCGCATTAAGATTATGATCACGGTAAAAAGCAAGCAAGCACCAATAACAATGCCGCCCATAGTCCCCGAAGATATATTGTTTCCACCCGTACTCGGCGTAAAATCTACAAAAATTTTTGAAAAAAAAAAAAAACACAAAAACAGAAATTAAAATTATAAAAAAAAAAAAAAATCAAAGAGGAACCTCACGGAGGCTTACTTGGTGTAACTGAAATGGCTGAGATTAGAGGACCATATAGAAGATGGTTTGGGTTGGTTTCCCAGCCCATTGAAAGTGTATCTCCGAAGTGTGAGCATCTACAATAGTAGTAAAATTCTTGACGATTTCCCGGCCAATTCCATTAGCTTCTTGTGCAATATTGAAGTCGCTCAAAAACTTTCTTGCCCTGCATATGTTCAACTCTTTTCCATAATTTGGATCATCAATTGGTTGATATTTCTCACTGTAATTCTGAAATATGATATCTAAAACCAATCGTTTGGGTTAACACATCAAACAGGCGCCTTCCCAAACTGGCAAAGGTGTGGTCATTTGTGAATATGATCTCCAAGTCGTGGAGACTGACTACAAAATTTCCATTTTGAAGGCAAAGGGCATAGTACATGAGGGAGAGGGGACTGAGACGTTGGGTTGGTCATGTTCAGGACTGAGACGTTTGTTGCAATATAGCCGGCTAGCATGTGACCGTCAATGAAGTCCCCTGTCGAGCTGCAAGCCCAATTTCCATTATCAGAAACAGGAAATGTCGATACACCAGAGCCATCTTAAGATGTGTCTTCTTCATAGTCGTCTTTGCCTATGGTCACTTTGCCATCCCCACAGTTGATGAAGAATTGGTAATCTGATAATGTCACGTAGAGCAAATGAATCACACGTCATAATTGAGTGAGAAACTTTAGAATGAATAGATACTTCTTGCTCTCCCATCACAGGGTAGGTTCTTTCTCAAACGCGATGCAATCCTACAGAAAACAAAATGTCTTTGTTCAAATAAGAACAAGAAGAAGCAGGAATACTTCAAATGCCGACTAAAGCGTAAAAAGCTTACGAATTTCTATCTGTGGATGAATAACTAGAGACCAATTTCCTGCAATGCAGAGCTAATATGTCAGTAAATGATGCACGTGGAATAAGAGGAGCGAAGTTGTGTCGAAGGAACCCTCGCACATTTCCAGTTTGACAGCTGGGTGGAGCCGGTGATCCAGTTAAGACTTAAGAGTGTCAAATGAGCTGCGCCGATCCGGTATGATCAGTTTGACCGGACTGCTCGTGAAATTTTTTGGGTACCAAGCGCAGTCCGTGGCTCACAAGCCTGTAAGCCCGTGTCTGGGCCCCATTTTTTTAATAATAAATAAAAATATATAAATGGTAAAAAATTACTAATGAATTTTGGTTTAATTGGTTAGGTTTTTTATTTTTTTATTCAAAAAACATAGGTTCAAATCTCGGTTAAGAAGATTTTTTTATAAAAAATTTTATAAATATCTAAAAAATTTGAAAATATAAATTAAAAAAATTTACAAGCCGGCCTAGCCTGCTGATTATAAGT
This sequence comes from Trichopus zeylanicus subsp. travancoricus, assembly GCA_005019695.1. Taxonomy (NCBI): domain Eukaryota; kingdom Viridiplantae; phylum Streptophyta; class Magnoliopsida; order Dioscoreales; family Dioscoreaceae; genus Trichopus; species Trichopus zeylanicus. The sequence continues at coordinate 717,083 of RXID01014982.1, forward strand.
GGGACACCAAACACGGCCCGACATATGAACTGTGCTGGAAACGGTCCGAATACTGTAAATTTCGGGTCGTGCTAAGCACAACTCATAACGGACCATATTGAACTAATTTGCGGGTTAACGGTCCGTTTTGACATCTCTAAATTTGGTAAAATTGTTATGAGATAAATCCTAGAACAACTAACAAAAAATTAGCCTGATTAAAATTTTTTTACTAAAAAAAATAATATTAATTATTTACTACTAGTATTAAATTAAATTATTATAAAAATTAATTACTTTTTAAAATTTTTATATTATTAAGGACCAATATTAATTTAAAAAAAATACTAATTTATAAAAATAATTCACTAATTTTAGATTTAATTTTAATTTTAATTTATTATGAAATGCATCCTAAAATATGAAGAATGTCAGAGTGATAAATATGCGTCTAAGAATCAAAGAGCGTTGGTAACCTTTTTTAGTTAGCAAACGTACAGGTTTCTGTTGCGGTTTATGATCCAATCTGAAATGGTTCCGGTTATGTTGTCATCAGTGATGAGATACCTGGATGTGCGTTAAGCATATTTTCTTTTTGGAAAAATTTTAATTTTATCTCCAAATTTTTTTTATTAGTTTATTTTATGTAATTTTAATTATATTTTGGGTTGATCCGTAAATTTTTATTTTTTATTATTGTGATACTATATCCAAATAAATTTTTAATTAGATTTGGATTTTAGAATTAGTATCAACTTCAGTATGATTTTAGATAGTTTTAAAATTAGATAGCACAATTTTTTTTTGAAAGCTTACTTATAATTATATGATAGGCAGGGGGCTACATGTAAAATGCTCAAAATTTTAATCTCATAGCGCGGGTTTGATTGGGAGGAAAAAAATAAATTTTATTTCAACTAAGGTTATATTTGTTTGGAATTATATATAATATTAGGGAATTTTATGAAAAGTTAGAATTTTTTATGAATTGAGAGATTGAAGAGTTATTTTTGTAATCTATCTATAAGAGTTAAGTGTGACATTTTATGTTTTGACATGAGATATGTATTATTTGTGTGGTTCACGTCATTTAATTAAATTTATAATCATAGTTGATACTAAAGGGTAAAATATATTTTTAAATAATAAAAAAATTTATTTTTAAATAAAATAACTTTGCTCTATGTTTTTATATATTATAATTTGATTATATTTTGTCTTATGATATTATGGTTTTAAAATATGTATATAATTTTTGTTTTGATATCTAAATTATATGTATATTTTAATATTAATAGTTTATTTACCTACAAATTTAAATTTAGTTAGAGGTATTGTATCTTAATGAAATCTAAATTATTTATACAAATTTGTAACTTTGGATTTAAAATTTATTATATATATATGTTTTTGAGAATTTATTGATATTATTTTTGTTAGTTATTATTTTTATATAAATATGTCTAGTGATTTTATATATTTTTAGGATATTACTATATTCTTGGTTATTTATGTAATTATTGATTTTAATTATATTTTTTAACTAATCATGTTATAGTATGTGATATAGTAAGATAAAATTTAATGCGTAGTACATATAATTTAGATTATTTTCATGTTGTGGTCTATCAAATTCGTTTATTCTCTATTCATATATTATTTGAACAATCCAAATTGATAATCGATAAATTGGACCAAAATCAAAGGTGTAATCAAATAATTATGGACTAAAAATATTCAACTGCAAATGACATGTTGACGCTGTTGTTTTGTGTATCGTATGCTGGGTAGTGTCCATGTTTCCGACTCACATGCAAAACATAAAATTTAGAATAATTTGGTTTCTTTATATTTCAAATATTGTAAATCAAATTAAATAATTTAGATTTTCAATTTTGAGCTATTATCTTAAAAATGATTTAGCTCATTTATTTTATTTTTGTATGTAATATCAGTCTTAGAAGATAAAAAAATATGAAAATTTTTATATTTACATCATCATCAATAATAATAATAATAATAAAACAAATAAATAAAAAAAGGAGGTTGACTTGGGTAGACTCTGAGGAAATCAATCGTAATCCATAACAGTACAAATAGGGTGAGATTTTTCATACTTCAGCACGCAATTATTATTGCTTATGTGCATACTGATTAGAACGATGCCGACTTTCGTTTTTTTTTTTTCAATTAGAATTGTCAGATTTGACGGGTTTCAAATGCACTTGTCAATTGATAGAATTTTCAAACAAATCTGGGTTCGTCATGATCGGGACACCTGATGTAACCACCCTTGATCTTGATCGAATCTTTCTTAATTATCCGGTTAATTTTAATGTGGTTATAGAAATTTTAGAATAAATTTTAATTGGAAATATATTTTATTCTCAGTGTTATCATATAATTTTTTTCGACCATGTGTGTTTTGATTGTAAATTTTTTTCGGAAGGTGAAGATAAGATTACAATTTGGTTACAAATCCAATGAATACAACTAATATAAGAACTCTTACATGATAATTTTATTATAATTCATATACAACATATAATCTACATTCAATAAGTCTGTTTTTCTTGGCTCCAATATGGCACATCATTCTCTTTTATCAATTAATCACCCATATTGGTATCTAAAATAAATAAACTATAGTCTTATGAGAATAAATATTAACATCACAAGAACAACTAAAAATTAATTGAGAAATAATATTAATAACACAAGGATCACTTGCAACCAACAATTAATAACCAGTAATCAACAATATATATGAGAAGAAATACATTATTTTGGAGAAAAAATTGTGTAAGGTCCGGTGAGGCCAGTGGGTCAGTAGGTAGACAGTGGATCTATAACTGACAGTAGTTATTTTTAATCTCATATCGACAAAATATTGGAGTTGAAATTGGGCTATATATGATGACTGTCATAAACCCAACAACGAGGCCTTTTCCGAGGAACTGGGAAAAACAAAATCCTCGTATCGGGTGGGCTACGGGTTGTAAACGCTCAAGAACAATATCGTGCTGGGTCGAGATCATCATATACTGGTGTCAGAGCCACGAGGCATTTTCCCGGAAAACTGAGAAAAATAAAATCCAGGACAATATCGTGCTGGGTCGAGGGCAGCATACTTTCAAAACGTTTCAAGAGTCATTTTCATTTGCACTTTTTATAAATAGTGAGTGGTATTCACTATTAGGGGTGAGAAAAAAAAAAAAAATCAAAAAACCGGTTCTTAGAGCAAACTGGTACGGTTCCGATTTTGAAATTTAACAGAACCGAAAAACCGGTTTCGGTTCCATTTCCACGTTTTCTGAAAAATCGGTATACCGGAACCGTACCGGTTTTCCCCTCTATATATAAGTCTTCAGCCGAAACCCTAACCCAGTAAAGCCATTCCTCACTCGCAGCGACGCCGCCTTGCTCTCACCCTCGACCCCGCACTCGCAGCGCCGCCGCCTTGCTCTCGCCCTCGACTCCGCACTTGCAGCGACGCCGCCACGTTCTCGCCCTCAACCCCGCACTCGTAGCGACGCCGCCTCGCCCTCGCCCTCACTGGTCATCGCCAAGCCGTCAGTTACTTCGATTTCTTATTCTCAAAGTCTCAAACTCTAGATCTGGGTCCCTGCATCTCTGATCTCGTCGGTCGCCGCCCGTCGCGCCTTTTTTTTTTGTTTTCTCTTCTCATTCTCAAAGGTAAGAGTTCAAAACCCTAACCCTAAGTCCGTGCGTCTTCAATCTCGTCACCTCTTTCTCTAATTTCTCATTCTCAAAGTCTCAAACCCTAGATTTACGTCCCTACATCTCCGATCTGGCCATCCCGTGCTCTGATTTCTCATTGTCAAAGGCTCAAACCCTAGATCTAGGTCCCTGCATCTCCGATCTTGCCGGTCACCGCCCGCCGCGCCTTTTGCTCCATTTTCTCTTCTCATTCTCAAAGGTCGGGAGTTCAAAACCCTAACCCTAGGTCCCTGCGTCTCCGATCTCATCGCCTCTTGCTCCGATTTCTCATTCTCAAAGGCTCAAACCCTAGATCTCGGTCCCTGCATCTCCAATCTGGCCGTCTCGTGCTTCGATTTCTCACTATCAAAGGCTCAAACTCTAGATCTAGGTCCCTGCATCTCTGATCTCTCCGGTCGCCGCCCACCGCGCCTTTTGCTCTGATTTCTCTTCTCATTCTCAAAGGTCGAGAGTTCAAAACCCTAACCCTAGGTTCCTATATCTCTGATCTCCTCGCCACTTGCTCTGATTTGTCCTTCATCCATCACCAGAGCAGCGACATCGCCAATCACCAGAGTAGCGATCTACTCTGGTATGCCCTCTCTCTCAAGTACCAGCTCTTCTATGATTTCTGATTTTTACTGATATTGTGTTCTATTTTTTTTAGAATTTTCTCAGAAATTTTGGGACTGCGAGCTGAATTTCAACTTGTTCAGGGATTTTCCTACTGCGGCGTGGCTGATCGTGCCAATTGGCCCAGTTCTGTGAATTAGGTAATACCATAATAGTCTTTCCTGTAGTTCTACTAGGGACAATATTACTTGCATGCTTGATTACTTGGTCTATTGGTCATATATCTTCTTTCTTTTATTTTAAATGGATTCCCGCAGAGAAATCACTAATGAAAATACAAGTATGAATACTTCAAATATAAAATATTTATGTCAAAATCAAAATGCTGGTGAGAACACTGAGAAGGCTAGTGAAGCTCAAGATGTAACTTTAAGGATAAATAAAACAAATCAGAAAGCTTGGAAAGGGAGAAAAAATAGTTCATGGGTGTGAGACCATTTTTCTAAACTAAATTTCAGTGAAGATGGTCATAAGGATAAAGCCCAATGTAATTATTATGGAAGTCTCTTTTCATGCCTTTCTAATTATGGAACAAGTGGTTTAAGTACTCATTTAAGTAGATGCAGAGATTATCCTCCAAACATGGAGGTGAAAAAACAAAAAACTTTAGCCTTTCAATTAGTTAGTGATGACAGTGGCACTGGCACTCGAGTTCGCACACTTGTTATATGGAATTTTAATCAAGAAGCATGTAGAATTGCATTAGCCAAATATTTAATTCTTGATGAACTGTCTTTCAAATATGTTGAAGGTGAAGGGTTTAAGTTCTATACCTCTACATTGCAACCTAAATTTGATGTTCCTTCCCGATTTACTGTTACTAGAGATTGTTTCAAAATATTTCTGGAGGAAAAGAAAAAATTGAAATATTTTTTTAGCAAGTTAAAACAAAGAGTGAGTATCACAACTGATTGTTGGATATCATGCCAAAACTTGGGCTACATGAGTGTGACTGCTCACTATATTGATGATGATTGGAAGCTTAAATTTTTTTTTTAAAATTTTTGTTCTATTTCAAGTCATGCTGGTATGGTAATTGGTAAAATATTAGAATTGTACTTACTTGATTGGGGCATAGATAAGGTTTTCACAGTTACTGTAGATAATGCATCTTCTAATAATGTTGGAGTTCAGTACCTGAGAAAGAGGCTTGATAGCTGAAAAGGTCATGTACTTAATGGTGAGTATTTGCATATCAGATGCTGTGCACATCTCCTGAGTCTAATTGTTAAAGAAGGACTTAAAGATTCAAATGATTCTATTGCTAGAATTCGGGCTGCATTTAAATATGTGAGATCATCACCAACAAGAGCACAGAGGTTCAAGCTTTGTGTGAAGAAAGAAAAAATAGAATGCAAAAGTCTGGTTTGTCTTGATGTTGAAACCAGATGGAATTCTACATATCTAATGCTCGATGTTATTTTGAAATTTTAGAAAGCTTTTGAATTATTGGAGATCCAAGATTCCAAATATGTAGAGGAGCTAATGAAGGGAAAGCCACAGGGCTCACCAACACATGCAGATTGGGATGTTGCTCGAGCTTTATTACCTTTTTTGCAAGTATTTTATGATGTTGCCTTAAACATATCTGGTTCTTCTTATATTACAGAAAATATATATATGCAAAGTATGTATAGAATTGGCATGATGATCAAGAAGTTTTCTGAATCAGATAACTTCTACTTAAGTACTATGGCTTTTAAGATGAAGACCAAATATGATAAATATTGGACAAATATTGAAAAGCTTAATATTATGCTATTTATTGCTTCTGTGTTTGATCCTAAGCTAAAGTTGGAGAGTGTAGATTGGATAATTGAAGAAAGTTATGAGAATGAAAAAGTCAGTGAGTTGAAGGGTAAAGTGAAGAATGTTTTGAATAGACTTTTTTAAGAATATTTATCTATAGAAAAGTCATCTTCTTCTTCCCATAGTGTTGCAGGAGTTGAACAGATAAAAGAAAGGAATGCTACTGAAACAAGTAATCTTGATGTACTTCAGCTGGTTCAAGATGAATTGAGAAAAGCAAAAGCAAAACAGAAGACTTCCACTTGCAAAACAGAATTAAATAAGTATTTGGAAGAGCAACGTGAAGATGAGGCAGAAGATTTTGATATTCTTCTGTGGTGGAAAGCAAATAGTGGTAGGTATCTAGTTCTTTTCATGATGGCTAAAGATGTGCTTGCTATGCCCATATCTACCGTTACTTTGAAGTCAGCTTTTAGTACAGGAGATTGAGTTCTTGATCAATTTCAAAGTTCTCTATATGCAAAAATGGTGGAAGCTCTTATTTGTGCACAAGATTGGTTGCGTTCTTCTAGTTCTCCTATTAATATTGAGGAGACACTTGAGGAAATTGAAAAAATATCCACAGGTAAAAATTACTCATTCATCGTATTATTTCTGTAGAAATTAATTATTGATTTTAATATTTATACTATATATTTCACATGTTTTATTTTTATGATTACAGAAATGACGAGCAAAATGGAAACAATAATCTCAATTGATGATTAATTTTCTTTCTTGATACCATTTCCTATGAATCTGCTAGTGCCAGCAAAGATGTATGCTGGGCAAGTGGGCAATGTGCACTATATTCCTGCTTTTGCTAGCGTAGTTCATTGGTTTGTTTATCTGTCCTCTAATCTCTGTTCTCTAACTGTTGATTTTGATTACAAAATTATTGCCAAACTTACACATATTGAATGCCAACTGCTATTCTGCTAACTGCTAAGCCAATTGAAAGAGCAAATACAAGAAAGAAAAGAGGACAAAGTGAAGATATCTCAAGTCATGGGAAGAATGATCTACTGCTGCTAGTCTGCTACACTGCGTAATCTCTCTGATACTGCCTCAACTTCAGAAACAGATCTAAAAGACTGAAACTACCTAAACAAAATTTATCTGTATTTCTATGAATCTGCCAGCAAATAGGGATATGACTAGTATTCTCAAACTGTTGATTTCTTCAGGTATATATATCTCTTTCTACATGACATGGATTGGTGGCATCTCATCACTGAAGAGAAAGTCCATGGTGCCTGCTGGCTGCTGGTCTGCTGCACTACTGAACATGGTGCCTGCTGCCTAGTGCCTAGTGCCTACTGGTCTGCTGCACTACTGAACATGGTGCCTACTGCCTACTGCATGCTGGTCTGATGCGCTGCATAAGTGCATATTGCTGGTGTTGGTCTACTACTGCTGCCTGTTGGTCTGCTGCACTGCATAAGTACATACTGTTGGTGCTGGTCTACTATTGCTGCTTGCTGGTCTATTGCACTGCATAAGTGCATACTGATGGTCTACTACTGCTGCCTGCTAGTCTGTTGCACTGCATAAGTGCATACTACTGGTTTACTACTGCTGCCTGGTGCCTGACTGCTGGTCTACTGCAGCAGCTGCACTGCATAGGCTATCCCATCCGAACAGAGAGATTATTTTCTTGGTGACTCTAAGCCAGAAACTGTTGACATTATTATACCTTAATTTATGCCTTTATAGTGCTAGTAGCATACTAGCAGACTAGCAGTAGTAGTCTAAGCTTTTTTTTTGCAAGAATATGCATGCTGCTGGTCTACTACTAGCTACTGCTGTTTGTTGGACTGTTGCACTGCCACTGCATAAGTGCATACTGCATACTGCTATTGCTTGATTTGCTTCTATTTTGGTGATCTTGTCTCTTAAGTTTTTAAGAAACCATTTGAATTGTTGTAACTTGTAAAAGCTTACCAGTTGTATTTACTTGCAATTCAATGTTATTTCTTTATTTTTTGGTAAAAAACAATGGTTGCTAACTTGCTAATTACAACGTTACTGTCATAGAAAATTCATAATTTAAAATCGGTATACCAGTTTTAAAACTGATTTAGAACCGAAACCGAAAATTGGTTCTTTACCCAAACCGGTACGGTTCCCGTTCTAAAATGAGCAAAACTGGTTCGATTAACCGGTTTTGCTCACCCCTATTCACTATACATAATTAGATACTAGTTGTTACCACATATGACAACGCAATTATTTCTATAAGAGAATCACAATCATTAATATTGGTCTAATTATCCCTAAGGACAAGATGATTTTATATAAACCTTTTTAAATCATCTCCTTGACAATTGTTGTCAATTGTAAAAAATAATTAAAAAAAATTATAATATCCAAAAAAATTATTTGATTAAAATTAAAATAATAAAAAGCTGATATCAAATATTTGAAGTTTATAACAAATTTTATTTAAGAAGATAAATCAAACGGATTCTGAATCACTAATTTGGAGTGAAATTAAAACACACATACCAAATTGAATATTTAGATCGAGAATAGTCCTGAAATATGATTAAATATATAAAATGAACAGCAGTTAATTAATTAATTAATACTTAATTTGACATTGTGCAAAAAATATCTCCTTTTATTAATAATTAATCTCTATATTATTTTTGCAATAACACCAATGATAAAATTAAATCCAGAACCATTAAATCTATACCAAAATCAAAACTACATTAAATCCAACCAAAATTAATGCTATCCAACTAAAATTAAATTAAACTTAAACTAAATTTAAACTAAAACCAGAACTCAAAACAAACCAAAATCCAGAATAAATATAAAACTATCTTCTTCTTCCCTCCATCTCACAGCTAAACTAACCCTAACTCTAATCATTTTGACGTTGCCGCACCACAGGCCACCGCATGGCGCCGCATGGAACTACGCCTCCGGTCACTACTCTACCGTGCAGCTGTGGTCACCCCACGTCGCCGCCGATCGGTCGCTAATTGATTTAACTTGATTTATTCATCAAGTTAATTTTTTTTATTAGTTGATAATCTTAACTCGATATTCATTATAGTTTTGATTTTTAGCAAGATTTTCAGTTTTGAGATCGATTTTAGTATCCACTGAAATCGATCCGTTTCGGTCCCATTTTAACTGTTTTGGTCTCATTTTCATTTCAAGTAAATTATTTTTTAAGTTATTTTGACTAAAATTTAACTTTTTAATTTTAAAATATTTTTAAAAATTTAAAAATAAGAAATTTTTTTATATATGTATTTTTTTAAAGTATTAAATAAAATTTTTTTTAAAAAAAATGTAAAATATGAAAAAAAATAAAAGTGTTGCGGAAGGATTCAAACTTAAAGACTTAATCATTAAGTAATAGTGATTTATGATATGAATATAGTATATAAATATAAAGAATATTTTTTTAAACTCAAAATTGAAAATACAAGCCGAAATGTTTCAGTTTGATCGAAACTGAAAACCACGATTTTTAGTATGTTGGAGGATGCAATAAAAACTTTTATTTAGCTAATATTAGTCAGTGATTTTCTACTTCAGCAAGAAATTAATAAGCCTATCAAATGTAATAGTAGCCGAGCTCATAAGGGTTAGAAGATGTAATCCATCGTATCATTAGATAAGATCACTCTATTAGCAGTAGAGAGCGCAGTATGGTACAATCCTACTTAATTTTAGGGAAGGGGATATAACCAACTGAATAAGATTGGTATGATACTATAAACTAATTTACGTATAATTTAGTATGAACCTACCTAGCAGGGGTACGACTAACTCGGTAAAGTCAGTAGGAAAGTGTATAGTAACTATCTCTAACTATTAACCATCACAGATGTGATGATCATTATTATACGAAATACCGATATTCACCACAATCCACAATGTAGAAAAAAAGAAGAAAAATAGCATACAAGATATTTACGTGGTTTGGTCTATAATCTATTTCACGGGTGAAGGCGATATAAAAGATATTGTATTGATGAGAAAGCAAAAATATTACAATAATGAAGATAAAATTCCAATATCACAAACTCTCACAAGAAACTAACTGGCCTAGTCATCATAAGATATCTTGAAAGTTTTGATCTATGTCTCTCTATTTAAGTGTTATAAAATTCTTAAATGAATAGAGTATTTATACAAGTGGCTTAATTGAATATGAGTTAAAATAGGATACTGACTCAAATAAAGGTCTCACTAATCCAAGTCTTCTAATAGGAGACAAATTGGGAGAAGAATTAGAGTCACTAAATTACTTCCTAATATGAATCCTAATTTAATTAGAACTCTTCAGAAAATTTGGATTCGAGATACAACTAAGTCAATAATCTCCACCTTAGTTCAAATCCTTTTTTTTTCGAGTTTGAATCTTCAACAAATGCTTTACTATTGCCCCATAAGGTAGGATCAATAATCTTGAATTTTAATCAAGTCCAAACAGAGTTTGCACTTGTCAATCAGAATCACTTTTGTTAACATATCTGCAGAATTTCTTGAAGTATGAATCTTTTGTAAAGAAATCTCGCTGTCTTCAATAATGTCCCGAATAAAGAAAAATTGGATATCTATGTATTTTGATATAACGTAGTATATTTGGTTCTTCGCAAAATTTGTCCCAGTATAAAACTGTCAAACCTTTTATACCATTATCTTGAAGACTGTTTTAAATCATAGAGTAATTTTTTTTGTCTTCTTAGATGAACTCTTCAGGCTGTTGCATAAAAATATACTCTTCTAATTCTCCATACAGAAAGTAATTTTGACATTAAGCTATTCTAACTCAAGATTATGAAAAGCAATTAAAGCAAGTAGAAAATAACTATATCTATGTTTAACCGCAGGAGATAAAATATTATTAAAGTTAATGCCCTTTTTTTGTAAATACCCTTTTGCAACTAAATTTTGATACTATTAAATATCTTAATTTTGATTTTTCCAATTTTGATAGTTTTGTATGGATTGTTATTACCCATCAAAATTAAACCACCATTATAAGACTTACAGTCTTCAAACTAATCCTTATTATGACACATGTGGTAAGAACAACCAGAATAAAGAATTTAAGTATCACGGTAATGATCAAAATCAGAGCTAAAAGAGAAACTATTACCATAATCATTATCAAAACTCCCTTCAGCAATTAACACTTGTTATTTAACTTGCTCTCTAGACTGAGATGTTTTCTTTTTCTTTGCTTTGAGTTTCCAATACTCTTCAATTATATATCTCATCTTCTTATAGTACCTGCAATTCTTTCTTTTGGATTTGAATTTATAATGACTTGACTTTGATCTATTTTTAGTATGATATCGGGCAATCTGAGTGTGACTTATCCACTTTAAATTTTTTTTCAAATATTCATTAGACAGAAGGGTAGTAGAAATATTATCAAATTTTAAATTCTTATCATATATGAGAGTAGTTTTCAAATTCTTAAAAAAAGGAGGTAGAGATGATAATAAAATAATTATGTTATTTTCATCTTCAATTTTAACATCAATACTTAATAATTAAGAGACTAATTTATTGAAAGTATTAAGATAATCAACTGTATTCTTGCCTTTTTTCATTCTAAAATTGAAAAGCTTTTACTTTAAGTAAACTTGGTTTAAAATACACTTACTCGTATATTATTTTTTTATCTTTTTTCATGGCTTTGATGGTAATATTTTATAAAGAAACGAATAGAGTACTTTATTAGTGAGACTGAGGATGATAGTACTATGTACGCTAGCCTTCTGCTTCTCCCATATACTTTCAATGATATATTTAAACTTAGTATCCTCAATTGTGTTTTTCAACCATTGTTAAGTAAGGATTGCATGAACTCTTGCTTACCATATAGAAAATCTTTATTTTTCATTGAATTTCTCTACATCGAACTTCATAGTTGATATATTGAATCAAGATCTAATATCAATTTATTACGTGAAATACTGATATCCACCAAAATACATGATATAGAAGAAAAAAAAAAGAAAAAAATAGCGCACAAGAGATTTATATGATTCGATTTACGACATACTCCATGGGCGAAGACGATTTGGGGGATATCGTATTGATGAGAAAGAAGAGAAAATTATAATAATGGAGACAAAACTCCAATGTCACTAACTCTTATAAGCGACTAATAATCCTAATCGTTATAAAACGTTTTAAGAGTTTTGATTTATATTTTTCTGTCTCAGTGTTATGAAATCCTTTGATGAATAAGATATTTATAAAAGTTGCCTAGCTGAATTTAAATCAAACTAGAAGATTGATTCCAATAAAAATTTCACTAATTCAAGTCTTTTAGTAGGAAACAAATTCAAAGAAAAATTAGGACCACTAAATCACGTTCTAATATGAATTCTAATTTAATTAGAATTCTCCGAAAAATCCGAATTCAAGACATGATTAAGTCAACAAATCATTTCCTTATTATTATCCCTTGCTTTGAAGGTCAATAGCTCTTATGATTATCGTCGTCATCCTTGTTGTTGATTTCATTGTTTTTTTACTCTTTGTTGATCTCTTATATTATTTGGGACGGTAACCTTCTACCAAGAATTTTTGGCTCAGTTTTTTTATTTTCTCTATTCACATAAGAATAGCCAATAGGGACAATGGTAGCAGCTCTTACGGACCTACTTGTGATTACAATGAGAAAATTGTATGGTAAACATTGGATTAATTTTTCTTATTATGGGGATTATAAGTTTTTTTGGATTTTATTTTTTGATAATTATAATAAACCTTAATTCTATTTATTCTGTAAATTTTAATTATCTTATTGTTTACTTATTATTGTGGCTCATTACTGAGCGCAATGAGATATTACAGGAGAGTTCGTGTCAATATGGTCTAGCTTGCCATTGTCAACAAAGCATAAGATTCGATCGGTAACCATTCAACTTGGAAAATTGGAGGAACCGCGACTGGATTCCTCCACCTCCAATGTTTAACTCGCAGAAATTGGGAAGGCGGGAGAAATTTCATGGAAATTGAGAAAGTAACTCGGATTCAGAACTTAAATTGTGCTTATGAAGTATATTTAAACTATTCCAAAAATATCATGGAATCTATTCCATAAATGTCTATCCATTGCAATTTGTTTCTCAGGATAGAGTACATTAGAGAGGTCCAATAAACATAGTTGACACACATATATATGGTCTAGTGTCATCTTTGTTTATCTGCTAGTGCCATCACTGAACTGCTCTGAGTAATAAAAAGGAAATTTGCTTTTGGCGGTATGCATGGCTTCTTCTTCTTGATTACTACTGGCAGACGCCGAAGAATTTACCAATGGCTCATCTGTCGAAATTCTTGGTGACTGGCTATCGTGTGAAACTCCCTCGAAGGCCGTCGACCAAACAGTGTAGCTAGCTGAGGATGAAAGCCTCACGGATGGGACTGGCACGGGTATGTTGTCGTCGAGCATGCTGACCACAGTGGACATTGAGGGCCTAATAGATGGAGAAATGTTGGTGCATATCAGAGCCAAGTTCAGCATCTGTAACGCCTCTTCCTTTGCGTAGTTTGAACCAAGGCTTTTGTCAACGAGTTGGAGTAGATCGCCGCGTTCATGTAGAACACAGGCCTGTGAATCATGTTAAAGAATAACAGTCGTTACTAGAAGGATGCTTGAATATACTGTATTTGACAATGTCCTCCATTTTGATTGTAGGATGGTATTTGGAGTTCAATTTTGTCGCTCACCCGATCAAGAAGTGTCTCTGGTTCGTCCGTTACCCCGAAATTCAGGTTGGTTGTTCCACTGACAATCTCCAATGTGACAACTCCAAAGCTATAAACATCTGCTTTCTCTGTCAGGTACCCTCTCAGTGCATATTCGGGAGCCATGTATCCTCTGCATAACCAATTACCATCATCAGTCAGACAACAGAAGATAAAGGATGTTCTCAAAGGACAATTTAGGAGCAAAACTGTCTTTTATTTCATAAGATTGGCATGCATATCTATTGATTGTGCCGAACATTTAGGCTCTGTATCTTAAATTCTGATTTTCTCTATATTTTCTCCATGAAATAACGGAGTTGGAAATTAATCTAACAAGCTACTGATCTGATTCACTCGTTTTCTCAAGCAAAAATGTCACCTCACCTAGTTCCAGCAATACGAGTGCTTATGTGGGTATCTTCTTCTTCAGAAAGTCTAGCCAAACCAAAGTCAGATATCTTAGCATTGAGATCCTTATCAAGCAGAACATTTGTTGCCTTGATATCTCTGTGTACAATCTTCAACCTTGACTCCTCGTGGAGGTAGGCCAAACCACGAGCTATGCCAAGGCAAATTTTGCGTCTTGTTGGCCAGTTCAACTTTATTCGGCATCTCTCCGGCCCTGCAAAATTACACGTTTTCCGTCACATTGTTCGATAAAACCTTCGGCAGTACAAATTGGGAATATAGACAGCAGTAGGTACCAAAAAGAGCTCTTGCAAGGCAATTGTTTTCCATGTATTCATATATTAGAAGCAGCTGGTTTCCCTCAATACAACAACCAAAGAGTTTGACTAGATTGAGGTGCTGTAAAGCAGATATCATGCCGACCTCGTTTATGAACTCACGGTTTCCTTGCCTAGACTTGGAGGAAAGTTGCTTCACTGCAATAGCAGTACCGTCTGGAAGAACACCCTGTCGACATTGTTGCTTGCATTACAGAGCAAGAAATTGCTACATGATATACATATAGCAAATTGAGCATGAAGAATTATATAGTCACCTTGTAAACTGGTCCGAAGCCACCTTCTCCTATCTTGTTTTCAGCATGAAAATTCCTTGTGGCAGCTTTGATCTGTCTCAAACTGAAGGATGATCCACCTTGCAACTCCAAGCCCCGGAGTTCTGTGTGGACAGGATTGTATTTTAGTTTGACTCAAAAGTTTTAGAGTTACAAACTTTGGATTATTGATTATAGATAAAAAAAAAAAAAAAGCAATGTCATCCTCTCACCACTGTCTTCAGAATTGTTTCTTCTGAAACAAAACCACATCAAGATTATGACCACAGCAGAAAACACGCAAGCACCAGTAACAATGCCGACAATAGCCCCCACAGATAGCTTGCTTCCACCCAAATCTGGCGTAAAATCTACCAAAATTTTGAAGAAAAAAATCATACAAAAGCGGAAAATAAACTAAAAAAATTTCAAAGAGGAACTTTACGTAGGCTTACTTGGTGTGATTGAAATGGCTGAGATCAGAGGCCCATAAACGTTTTTGTAGGGGATGGTTTGAGTTCCTTTCCCAGCCCATTGAAAGTGAATCTCCAACGTGTGATCATCTACAATAATAGTAAAGTTTTTGATGACTTCCCGGCCGGTTCCTTTAGCTTCTTGTGCAATATTGAAGTCCCTCATAACTTTCGTACCCTGCATAATTTCAAACCTTTTCCATATTTTTGGTTCATCAATTGATATCTCTTACTAATGTTCTGAAAAATAATGCTAAAACAATAACCTGGATTGACACATCAAACAAGCGCCTTCCCACACTGGCAAAGGTGTTGTCATTTGTGAACATGATCTCTGAGAAGTGGAGAGTTACTGTATAATTTCCATTTTGTAGGCAAAGACCATAGTACCTAAGAGAGAGGGGACTCAGGCGTGCAGTCGTGTACAGCTCTGGATTTGTCGTGTTCAAGGCTGACATGCTTGTTGCAATATAACCAGCTAGCGAATGACCATCAATGAAGTCCCCCGTCGAGCTATAAGCCCAATTTCCATTGCTGGAAACATGAAATGTCGATACACCAGAGCCATCCTGAGATGTGTCTTCTTCGTACTCATCTTTGCCAATGGTCACCTTGGCACCCCCACAGTTGATGAACAATTGGAAATCTGAAAATGTTACAGAGGAAGTGATTCATATTGCATAGTTGAAACCAGAACATATTGATCTTTAGAATGAATATGTATGCACTTTTTGCTTTTCCAGGACAAGGGAGATTCTTTCTCAAACATGGTGCAATCCTACAAAACAAAAATGTTATTGCTCAAATAAGTACCAGAAGCAGGAACAGTTTACATGCAGACTTAAGTGTAAACAACTTACGAATTGCTATATGTGGATGAGAAACTGGAGACTAAATTCCTGTAATTCATATCTAATCAATCAGTAATGGAATCGTATAGATCAAGGGTAACAGAGTGTCGAGTGAATCCTTACAGACTTCCTTGTGGACAAGTGGATGGAACGGATCCAGTAAAAGTGTTATACGATAAATCCCTGAGATATTATGTCGAATGATGAGTATGCTTTTTTAAGAATCAAGAGTGTCGGTAACCTTTTAGTTAGCAAACATACAAGTTTTTGTGGCTGCTCATGATCCATTCCGGAATGGTTCCATTTATCTTGTTATCTGTGAGATATCTAGATGTACGAGACCAATTAGTATAATTTGTGATTATAGAAATTCATTAAACTCAGCATAAGTTGTAGAAAGCAGGAGCAACGTCTGCAACCAAGAACATCATAAAAAGAAACTCACAAATAATTTATGGACTTCTTCAGTGCGAGATAGTTGTCCGGAATTTGCCCTGTCAGGTTGTTAAAGCTCAAATCTCTGCGAGTAAAATTGATCTATTAGCAACAAAGGGGAAAAAGTTTCGGCATGTTTAATATTGAAGTGGTACTATGTTCATCCATCTTCTCTTAAAGAGAGACTATATTTCAGCCAAAAAGCACAATTCTATAGAAACGAGAAGAACAAACTCACAAGGTTTTCAGCTTCATGTGACCAATGAATTCAGGCAATGAATCAGAGATGGACATGTTTCTCAAGACACTGCAGGTACCAATAAATCAATACTTCAAGCTCATTTGCTTTAGTAAGCAAATTGCTCTCTAGTTCATGTTGACAGTTTTTCATTTTTTTCAGGTGAGTACTCACAGTCTTATCAAGCCTTTCATGTTCTGCAGTGAGGGAAATTTTCCATCACCTCCTCTCATATCTGTGATTCTCCTGCCATTTTTATAAAAGAAAGATAGTATATAGTGAACATCATAATGCAGATTCAACTGTTGAAGACAAAGCAGAGGAACAAGTACACTAACAATTGAGTGATAGTGGTCAATGTAGAGAAAATAGGAGGAATTGGCCCCTCCATTGAAGTGCCTTCCATGTCTCTGCGTTGGATTTTTGAGCCAATAAAACGTAGAATAAAAATAAAACAGATAAAAAATTTTGATACAAACAAAGCAATTCTATTTGCTTACAATCGGTCGAGCTGCGTCCAGCTTCCAATGAAGCTGGGAAATTTTCCAGAGACTGGGTTGCCGTCAATTCGACTGGAAAGCAAGATATTGCTCTAATCAAGCTTCCATATTAAATTGTTTCTCATATTGATTAGTTTTCTGAAAAGAACAAGCACAAAACTGTTGCCAAAGTAAGATGAGAAAGGTGGCATACAAGTCAGCCATGTTCTTTAGATTCCCCAGTGAATCTGGCAATACCCCACTGATGTTATTCCCCGCAAGATTCCTGCACGAAAGAGCACACAAGTGTTTCAGTGGAAAACATCTCAAGAACAATGTACTTCAAAACTATCACCCACATTTGCTTTAAATTTGTCAGTTTTCCCAGCGACCATGGAATCGAGCCTTGAAGAAGGTTATCTTGCAAAACCCTAAATCAAAACATTAACTAATTTATTAAAAGAAGTCCAGTAAAATAAATACATAAATTAATCAATAATCTGCCAAAATTTTTTTTGGAAAAACGAGAAAGGGGCGTACAGATATGTGAGGGCGCTCATGGTACCAAGCTCCTCGGGGATGCCCCCTGAGATGCGATTTCCCGCAAGAGACCTAGAAGTTTGGATTAATTACAATAAAAACCACACTCGCATTTCTGAAAGATTGAGGGCATGCATGGAAAGCCGCGGTAAACTCACAGATTGGTGAGTGGGAGCGTGGTCCATGCAACCGGGATGGATCCATTAAGATAATTCCTCGTGAGATCCCTGTTTAAGTTATTAATTAAAATAATCACGAGACTGATGAAGATTATACCCTAGCAATATAAAAGGGTTAACGACCAACAGAACGCTGAGGAAGCGGAGATTGGCGAACTCCGGCGGGAGGAAGCCGGTGAGGTTTTGGCCCTTGAGCCGAACCATGATGACGTGGCACCAAGTGACATTGCAGGTGCATGACACATTGCTGGCTACGTCGGTCGTCGAGATGGGGCCAAGTGAAGTGTCGGTGACCACCCAACCGGAAGTGCCGCTGCAGGGATCCACAGTGAAATCCCATTTCTTCCCGAGCTTGTCTCCTATTGTTTTGAGTGCGGCAACTGCAGATGCATTATACATGACAATTGTTCAAATTATATAACAGAGGAAATATAGTAATCCTTGGAAGCCATATAATGAGAAAAAAGATGACATAAGGAACATTATTTATTAGAGTTTTTAAATAAGTAATTATGTGAAGTTACGAAAAATTACCTATCTTATCATTATTAATAAAAAAAATATTATAATCTCTTTTGATTTTAATTTAAATAAATTTTAAATTGATATAAAGAATAATTTATTTTATTTTAATTTTTATAAGAGATCAATTGCTTGATTTTATGAAATTAAAAATTAAAAATTTGGTCTTTTCAAATCGGATCATCCAATAATTATAAACCGACTGTTAAAAAAAATCAAATAAAAATAATTTAGTATTTTATATTAATTAAATTAATAAAATCAAATTAAAATAAAATATTTTTATTGATGTAATTTTTTAAATTTATAGTACAAGATAAATGTTTTTTTACCAATAATGATAAAATATAATTTCTTATAAAGATATATTTTTATTTACTAAAACTTCTATTTATTAAATGAATATGTTCATTTTGTTCTTTTAAAAACATAAAAAAAAAAAAGGAGCTTAAAGAAAATATGCTTGGATAATTTGGTTACAATCAAGTAAGTTTTTTTCCGATTTATGAGGCGTATGTTTTAATAAATTACCATAAAGAGTGGGACGGAAGATGGGAATCATAATGGAATCACAAGTATTGTTTCGCGGTTCCTTCCGGAGAAAAAAAAAATCACAAAATTGCATATATATCTTGTGATGAGTAGTAGGGTACCTTCTTCGGGAACGAGGATCTGCGCTTCGCATCGGAGACACACAAAAGAACTCCAGAGCAGCACGGCGGCGAGAAAGAGAACAACTCGAATACGGGGACGCGAAAAGAAGGGCTTCTCTGTTTCTCCAGATTTCATTTCCTCCCTTTTTTTTTTCTCTTATTCTTCTGTGTTTCTACTCGCCGAGCTTTCTTTCTCTCTTTTAGGGTCTGCAAAGAAACACGGTTTCAGTCTCAGCTGCGCTGAGAAATAGGGGGACCATCTCCGGCTGCTGTCCTCGGTCATGTTTTGAAAACAAGCCTGTTCTTAAGCTGGGTTGACTTTGACTCTAAAGTCAGACTCGTGATAGTACAAACAGGGTCCACTGGCGATATTTTTCGTATTTCCCGACAAAATTCCTGGCTGGCGCAATCAATCGAAGCACATGGTCCGCATTTCTCGCACATAATGAGCGAAGGATTCACATTGTATCCATGTTTATCCACACGGTCTTCAAATCGGTTGTTTTTTTTTTTTTTTTTTTTTTTTTCGTTACGATTGTCCAGTCTGGCGGGCATTCAGATGCAGTGATCTCCTGTTGTGAATCTTGTGATTGTCTGCCCAAGACAAATCAGAATCATCACGCTAACAACCGATGAGTTTTAAGTCAAGTTTCAGCATATAATGAAACAGAATTTGCTGATCACGACAGGTTTGACGGTTGCGATTTCGACTTGAATGTTTCTCCCAATAGAGAACGTTGGCATCTCCCAATGCCGTCAACGAATGAACTACTCCGTGTAATAGAAGAGAAGCTTGTTTATAGCGGAATGCATAGCTTGTTCTTCTTGATTACTTCCGCCATTAGCTGAAGAATCTACCAGTGACCCATCCGTTGAAATGCTTGCTGACTGGCTTTCATCGGAAACTCCCTGAACGGCTGGCAACCTAGCACTGTCGCTACCAGAGGTCGAAAGACTCATGGGTGTTTTGCCATTGAGTATGCTCACCACAGCGGACATGGAGGGCCTAACGGCTAGAGAAATACTGATGCATATGAGGTCCAAGTTCAGCATCTGCAGTGCCTCTTCATTTGAGTAATCTGAACCAAGGTTTTCGTCAACAAGTTGGAGTAGGTCGCCGCACTCCTGTAGAACATGGGCCTGTAGATCATGGTAATGAACAAGAGTTGTTACTAGAAGAATGTTGGGAGTAGATCGCCGCACCCAATCAAATGCTTGTGAGGTGATATTTGAATTTCTATCACTCACCTGATCAAGAAGGTATCCTAGATCCTCCTTTACCCTGTAATTCATGTTGCTCATTCCGCTAACTATCTCCAACGTCACAATTCCAAAGCCGTAAACGTCTGCTTTCTCTGTCAAATACCCTCTCAGAGCACATTTGGGAGCCATGTCTCCTCTGCACAACCAATTACCATCATAAATCAAACACGTAAGACCAAGAACCTCTGTCTTTTGTTTAACAAGATCGGCATGCATATATATTGATTGTGATGAAGATTTATGTTCTTCTTCTTGAAATTTGATTTTTTCTTCTATTTTTCTAATTGATCTGTGTTGACGGAACGTAGTTCGAGGTCGGCTACGGTCCATTTATTTTTGAATCGCTAAGCCACCCTTTTAACGTCCTGCACAGAAAAGCATCGCGAAAAAGACCATGGCGATAACAATTCCACGCTGAAATTAGAGACAAACTTGATCAATAAAATAAAATAAATAATTATATATTAGTCTTTATTTTTTAAAAAATTATGTTATTTATAAAATATGAAACATATTTAAATCTCATAATCTTTGACATCACGATCCTAATCGATATCTCAGATTTCTTGAAATTTAGTTCCTATTTCAGTTAGGAGGATTAATTCTCACAGTAGCCAGTTTTCCGCGGCTTGAATTATGAAATTATTTGATCATAGGAGAACCTCTAGTAAGCATCTTAGAAGAGCCTCACGTAAGCATATATATATATATATATCTATATATATATATAAACATTATAATTATAGATAATAATAAATTATAGCTAATTTGGTTAAGTTTTTTAGGTTTTTTTTTTTTCTAATGACTAGGGTTTGATTTTGAGCTGAAAATTATATATTGATAGGCTGGGTCGGACCGGTCCATATGTTGTACCGAGTGCCAGATTCGGTACAATCCGATCATACCGTGAATTGTGCCTGACCGTCGGATCTCTAGGAAAATGCCATGCTCGATCTGATGTACTGAGTTATTTTGACACCCCTAGTAAAACCGTATCTTAAATTTTCAATCATTATTTATTTAAAAAAATCAACGGAATGCACCCGATATAACAGTGAAAATGTGAATCCCAATGAAATAACAAACTTTTTTTTTAAGCAAAACACGCGAAAATAGAAGCATGTTTGTACATATAACCCTACAAAATTACCAAAATATATACATTATCTTACAAATCAATACTTGCATATACCCCTCCAACTCTATAAGGCTTTTTACATTTAAACCCCTTAATTTGAAAATACATCCTGCATCTTGAAGCATAAATATGTAATCATGAGTTTGTAGAAGCATTTGCGTAAACAGGTTTCACTGAATCACTGGTGGTATTTATGTTCCATTATGAAATACATAATAATTTGTAAATTTACTGGCGTATATTCGCAAAAACTAAACAAGATAAAGAAAGATTTGCCATTCCGTATATTGAGTGTCAAACTCAATGAATTATTTGTGTAGTGAATTATATAATGCCAAAGTTCATTGTTGAGCACTTAACCAGATATTGAGAAGCCCGCAATCAATTATTACCGAATTTCTACAAATTTAAGGACTAAATTGCCAAATTCCTAAAGTTGATCAATTACAAGCGCATAATCATCGCCAAAAAGGAGGAAGAAAGCAAGACCGAAAGAAAAGCCTGGAAAGAATTTGCAAACGAGAAGACGACCTTCTTCAGGAACAAGTGTCTGGGCTTCGCATCAGAGAGACAGAAAGCAACTCCAAAGCAACAACACAGCGAAAAAGAAGACAACTCGAATACGGCGGCGCGAAGTGAAGGGCTTTCCTACTTCTCGTCTCATTTCCTCTACCTCCTTTTGCATATTCTTCTATGTTTTTCCGATTTATGAGGCTTATGTTCTAATAAATTACCCTGAAGAGTGGGACGGAAGATGGAAATCATAATGGAGTCACAAGTATGGTTTCTTCGGTTCTTCTGGAGAAAAAAAAAAAAAAATTCATAAAATTGCATATATATCTTGTGATGAGTAAGGTACCTTCTTCGGGAACCAGGGTCTGCGCTTCGCATCGGAGAGACAAAAGAACTCCAGAGCAACATAGCGGCGAGAAATTGTCTCCTGTT
This sequence comes from Trichopus zeylanicus subsp. travancoricus, assembly GCA_005019695.1. Taxonomy (NCBI): domain Eukaryota; kingdom Viridiplantae; phylum Streptophyta; class Magnoliopsida; order Dioscoreales; family Dioscoreaceae; genus Trichopus; species Trichopus zeylanicus. The sequence goes on from RXID01014982.1 coordinate 739,662, forward strand.
GTAGTTTTAAGTCAAGTTTCAGCGACTTATATGCAAACAAGTGAAGCATTGTCCCATAAAGTGGGGGCCAATTTGGTACGCGGTCAAAGTCAAGATCAAGATCAAAATCAAAGTCAAAATTAGTAAACCATTTTTATAAACTAATATTTTTTTATCAAAATTAAGACTTCAATAATTTAAAGCTTAAAAAACTATTTAATTTTTTATAATAATTTAATTTAATAATAATATAAAATAATAAATATTAATTTCACAAGAAAAAAAAAAATTCTAAAAAAAGTTGACCTTGTCCCTAACCCCATTCCAAACACAGCCTGGTAGAACAGAGAATGATTTTTTTAAAAAATTTTTTTTAACAAACAACCACATATGTTATTGAGAATTTATAAAAAATTATTTATCTTATCAATATAAATAAAAAGATCACTTATTTTATATTATAAATTTATAAAAAAATTACATTAATTAAAATATTTTATTTTATTTTAATTTTATGAATTAAATTAATATAAAATATAAAATTATTTTTATTCAGTTTTACTTCGAACAATTAATTCTTAATTATTGAACAATCGATTTAATAAAATTAAATTTTAAACTCTCAATTTTATAAAATTAAAATAAACAACTTTTTTCTATTAATTTAATAGTTATTTATATTAAAACTAAATGAGAATAATTTGACTTTTTATATAAATTTAATTATTAAAATCGAAATAAAATAAATTTTTTAAAAAATATTTTAATAGATGTAGTTTTTTGTAAATTTATAATATAAGATGAGTAATTTTTTATTAATAATAATAATATAGGTATTTTTTTGTAAATTTATAATAAAGTAGGTGATTTTTACAATTTTTTTTTAAAGTGAGTGACTAAAATTATATATTCATTGAAATGACTGATGATTCTTGGACTTCTCGGTTAGGGTTCGAGAAATTCCAAGTATGATTAAGGGATAATTACTCATAATCTCCCGTAATTAGCCTTAATTATGCATAACCCCTGTAATTTCAGGAATTACCCACACCCCCTATTTTTGAAAATATTTACCCACACCCTCCTGATTGTTATTTAATCAAAATTTTTCTAAAAAATTTCGATTTTACCCTCGATTATTTTATACATACACCCCTAAAAACTTATTTTTTTATATTTAACGCTCCAAAATTCGGTTTCTTGCAAATAACACCCCGAAAATAACTCAGATTTACAAAAAAGTCCTCGAAATTCGTATTTTTGCAAATAAACCCCCGGAAATTATTTCGATTTACAGAAAAGTCCCCGGAATTTGGAATTTTGCAAATAACACCCCGGCGCGGGCGGGAGCGGAGGAGGAGGCCGGGCTGGCGGGAGCGGAGGCGGAGGCCGAGGCTGTTCTGCTCTCGCGTGCCGGGGACGAAGGTTGAGGCCGGCACGCCCGCGTGCCGGGGACGGACGACCTTTGCCTTGGCCGTCCGCGCCCGCGTGCCGGCGCCGGCCTCCGCCTCCGTCCCCGGCGCGCGGGCGCGGATTTTTACAAATAACACCCCGAAATTATTTCAAATTACAAAAAAGTCCAGAATTTTCTTATAAAACTCTCTTCTTCCTATAGCCCTAAACGCATCCTGTAGCCCTAAATCTCAGGAATGATTGTCATTCATTAGGAAGTGGCTTTCTTTATAAATAAGTCCAAATTTTATTTATTTTATAAGTAAATTTTACAAATAAATCATCGAAGGTTTTAAAACTTAAAATTTAAAATTACAAGTTTCATATTGTACATTTACAAATAGATCCCTTGATTTTTTTTAAATAAACCAATATTTTAATCATTTTTAATATTAAATTTCATGAAAAATACAGTAAAAGTTTTAAAATTTCAAATTTCAAATTACAAGTTTACTATTTTTACATTTAAAAATAGACCACCTTTAATATTTTTCTTTATAAATACATCCAAATTTTATTTATTTTATAAGTAAATTTTACAAATAAATCATCAAAGGTTTCAAAACTTAAAATTTAAAATTACAAGTTTCATATTGTACATTTACAAATAGACCCCTTCAATATTTTTATTTTATAAATAAGTCTATATTTTTTATCATATTTTAAGTAAAATTTTACAAAAAAGACATTAGTGATTTTTAAATTTATAATTACAAATTTAATATTTATACATTAAAAAATAGACCCTTAAATTTTTTTTTAATAAAATAAGTCTAAATTTTTTTTAAAACTAATTTTTACAAATACACCCCTCGCCGGACCATCGCCGGCCGGCGTCCGCGCCCGCGCGCCGGGGACGGAGGCCGAGGCCCGACGGCGCGCCGGACGGCCCGCCGGCACGCGGCCGCGGACGGCCTCCGCACGCGGGACGGAGGCCGAGGCCAGCGCGCCGGCACGCGGCCGCGGAGGAAGAGGCCGAGGCCATTTCGCCCCCGCGTGCCGGGGATGGAGGCCGAGGCCGGCGCGCCGGCACGCGGGCGTGGACAGCCAAGGCCAAGGCCGTCCGTCCCCGACACGCGGGGGCGGAAAGGCCTCGGCCTCGGCCTCCGCTCCCGCCGCCGGCTTGCCGGCGCCCCGGCATCCGCCTCCACTTCCGCCGCCGGCTCCCGCCCACCTCCACCTCCGCTCCCGCCTGCCCGGCCTCCGCCTCCGCTCCCGCCGCCGGCCTCCTCTTTCGCTCCTGCACGCGCCGGGGTGTTATTTGCAAAAATCCAAATTTCGGGGACTTTTCTGTAAATCGGAATAATTTCCGGAGGTTTATTTGCAAAAATTCGAATTTCGAGGAATTTTTGTAAATCTGAGTTATTTCGGAGTATTATTTGTAAGAAACCGAATTTCGGGGTGTTAAATATAAAAAAATAAGTTTTTAGGGGTGTATGTGTAAAATAATCGAGGGTAAAATCGGAATTTTTTGGAAAAATTTTGATTAAATAACAATCAGGGGTGTGGATAAATATTTTCGAAAATATTTCGAAAATAGGAGGTGTGGGTAATTCCAGAAATTACGGAGATTATGCGTAATTAAGATTAATTAGGGAAGATTATGAGTAATTATTCCTATTATTAAATGCATTGGTTTTCTACTGCAACTGCCCCCATTTGAGTAGTGAATCATGATCCGATGGTTCACACTGAAATCTGATTTTGATTCCATCGGGGATTATGAAATGAGTGGAGAATAATCTTGAGGTTTAGATTTTAATTATATAAATATGGATTAAATATTTAATCAAATCAATTGATGGATTATTAGATCAGTTTGATGATAATATAAATTTAGTTGATAAATTAAATTTATTAATTGATGTTTAATGTAAAGTTGTTGGATTGGATTTAATTTGGATCAAGACGTAGTCAATTAGATTATGACTCGAATAGGGGTTCATTTGATTTGAATGAAATTTATTAAGAAGTAATTTGTAATTTTAAAATTTTATTGGGCTTATATGAAAATTCAAATTTATAAAGCCAATTTACCAAATATTTCATATTTAGTTTAGTCTTAATTTTTATATTTTATTGTTGTGAAATTAAAGACTAAACTACAATGCAACTATGAGCCCCACAATTCATTGGCCGATTAAATCTCACAACATTGATTTTTTTCAGCAACGGAAATATCTACCATGTCGATACAAGTTTAAAAGAGGCGTAGATGCTTTTTTCCAAAGTTTTAAATTTTGATTTTGATTTTAACATTTATCGAAATCGATATATTTCTGTGATTTTATTTTGACAATTTTAAATATTTTATAATTCTAAATATATTAAAAATTTGAAATTATTTTTAAAGTCATTTTGTTGTGCTTTTCGTCGAATCCCATATCTTTCGGCTTAAGACCTCGGTTTTTTTCTTGGATAGATGATCGGCAACTGAGACAACCTTAAACACGAACCACAGCACAAGTGATTGCCGGTCGGTATATACGTAGTATGGTTTACGGTTTCGGTTTTGGGACTGGCCGAAACCAATACGTTTCGCCCGTTTCGGTTTCAGTTTTGGCCGAAAGAATTTTTTAAATTATTAATTGGGCGTTGACCAGAGTTTGACTATATTTTGACTGTCCTTTGACTTCAAATAAAAAATACAATAAAATATTTGAAAAAATTTGAAAAAATTTGAAAAATTATGAATGAATTTATACTTAATTTTACAATAATTTTAAATATTATTTAAGCTAATTAAAATTAATTTTGATAGTTAGTCACTGATATTATCTGCTTTTAATATATATTAGTGTATTAAAAAAATATATAAAAAATGATATGAATATGATTAAAATTTAAAAATTAACATAAGCAAATTTAACTTTTCATTAAAATGTATTTCACACGTACATATTTTATAAATTCTAAGATAATATAACTAATCATCATAATCATCATCGGTTGAGTTTGGAACATCTGGGTGTGGAATTACAAATTTAGTACCTGGATGATCCGGACGAGCATTTATATGAATCAAAACAATTAGCTCTGCGCGATCTCATGGCAGCGGTTCTGAAGTATAACCATATATCGAAGGTCTAAAATAAAAATTATATTTTGACTAAAATTTAATTTAATTTTAATTATTTTTTAACTACAAATTAAAAAAATTATAATATATTTAAAATTTTAAAAAAATAATGAATAATTACGTGAATAATATTATGTACGTAAATAATATCTGATAGAAACCGATAAGGACGTCGAAATTAAATTGGCGACAATACGGCCCCAGTGTAAGGCCAGTCTCATCTTACGGGAGTACGAGTTAGGTTAGCGAGGGTACGAGATAGACGAGAGAACGACGGTAGACTAGTAAGAGTATAAGATTTTTGGGTTCGAACACGAAGCCAGCGCGAGATCCTCCCAGCAACCCCCCACCCCGCCCCCAACCCGCGCGAGCTCGGCGAGCTCCCGCCCGCCCGCCTGTCTGCCCAGAGCTCCCGCCAAACCCCCAGCAACCCCACCCGCCACCCCCCACCGTCCCCCCACCCCCCCACCCTGCGCGATTTCGGCGAGCGCCTCGCCCGGAGAAGAGCCCCCAGGACCGCCTGCCCCGCCCGAGCCCCCGCCCACCCCCCCCCCCCAACCCCTGCGACTCGTGCGAGCGCCCCCGGCCCCGCAAGAACCCGCCCGCCCGACCCCGGCAAGCTCCCCCGCCCGCTAGAAGCTCGAGCCTGGCGAGCCTCCCCGCCCGCTTAGCGCTAGAGCCATGCCCGAGCTCCACCGCCCCCCAGCCCTGACGAGCTTCCCCCGGCCCCCGCCCGCCCCGAGCCCGGCGACAAGCTCCCTGCCCTCAGCTCGAGCCCCCAGCTGCCCGCGCGCTAGCTCGTACGAGCTCCCCTCCCTGCGCGCGATCCCGGGGCGAGCTCCCGGCACCCGTCGCCGAGCCCGGCGAGCTCCCCGCCTCCCCCGCTCTTGAAGCCTGCGAGCTCGCCGCCCCCGCGTCGATCCCGGCGACCCCGCGTGTCGGTGCCGCCCGCGCAGCACCGGCGAGCTCCCGCCAGCCCGCGCGCGCCCGGCGAGCTCCCACCCGCCCGCGATTGCCCGGAGAGCTCCCGCCCGCGCGCTCGAGCCCGGCGAGCTCCCGCTCCCGCGTGCGTTTGTTGGCGAAAATGAACAGTAACGAACAGTAAATTCTAACCGATACGAAACTGCAGGTTTCGGCCGAAACAGCGAACCTATTATGTAGGTTAATGGCCTAATGCTGTTTGTTCTCACTGTAGAGCACATTAGAAATATCCATTACAAATATCACACAAGCCAGCAGTTGCAACAGATTACGTCATCTAAGTAATTGCATCTCGCAGTTGGATCAATGAACTACTCCGAGTGAACAAAAGGAAGCTCCTGTGGAGGAATTCGTAGAATGTTCTTCTTGTCTACTTTTGGCAGACCCGGAAGAATCTACCCATGGCCCATCATTCCAAATGCTCGGCCGCCGGCTATCATTGGAGAATCCTTCCACGGCTGTTGACCTTGCAGTGCCACTCACAGAGGCTGAAAGCCCCATGAATGGGACTGGCATGGGTCGCTTGCCATCGAGTATGCTCACCACAGTGGACATTGAGGGCCTAACAGCTGGAGAAATATTGGTGCATATGAGAGCCAAGTTCAGTATCTGTAGTGCTTCTTCCTTTGAGTAGTTTGAACCAAGGCTTTCGTCAACGAGTTGGAGTAGCTCGCCACGCTCTTGTAGAACGCAGGCCTGTCGATCATAATAGAGAATAAGAGTCGTTACAAAAAAAATGTTTGAATTTACAGTGTGTTTCAGCTTGTCCTTCATTTTGAAGTGATAGGTCTATAAAAGCTCATGCTATGAAATTTGGATTTCAATTGTATAGCTCACCCGATCAAGAAGGTACTCTAGATCATCTTTTGCCTTGTAGTCCATGTTGCTCCTTCCGCTAACAATCTCCAGTAGGACAACTCCAAAGCTATAGACATCGGCTTTATCTGTCAAGTACCCTCTCATTGCATATTCAGGAGCCATGTATCCTCTGCAGGGCCAATTCTCATCATCAATCAAACAACATAAGTTTAATCATCTGTCTTTTGTTATATAAGATTCACATGTACATTTATCAATAATGATGATCAATTATGTTCTGCTTCTTGAATTTTGTGTTGCTCTCATCTTTTTCTTCATTGAATAATCAATACGGAACTCATAATCCTAAGTTGCCGATCTGATATCTCTGCAGGCTAAAGCGTAATGTTTCCCTCACCTGGTTCCGGCAATCCGAGTGCTTATGTGGGTATCTTCTTCTTCAGAAAGCCTAGCCAAACCAAAGTCGGATATCTTAGCATTGAGATCCTTGTCAAGCAGAACATTAGTCGCTTTGATGTCTCTATGCACAATCTTTAGCCTTGACTCTTCATGAAGGTAAACCAGACCACGAGCTATTCCAAGGCAAATTTTGCGTCTTGTTGGCCAATCCAATTTTATTCTGCTTCTTTCAGGACCTGCAAAAATACAAGTTTTCCATCACATTCTGTGGTAAATCCTTCATCAGTACAAATTGGGAAAGTAAGCAACAGTAGGTACCAAATAGAACTCGTGCCAAGCAATTGTTTTCCATGTATTCATATATCAGCAATAGTTGGTTTCCCTCGATGCAACATCCAAAGAGTTTGACGAGATTTGGGTGCTGTAGAGCAGAGATCATTCCGACCTCATTTATGAACTCACGATTCCCTTGTTTGGACTTGGAAGAAAGTTGCTTCACTGCAATTACGGTTCCATCTGAGAGAACACCCTGTTGACATTGTTCCGCACATTATAGAATCATAAATCTGCTACACGATACAATACAACAAAATTATGCATGAAGGACCAAATTGTTACTTTGTAAACTGGTCCGAAGCCACCTTCTCCTATCTTGTTTGCAGCATCAAAATTCCTGGTGGCAGCTTTGATCTGTCTCAAACTGAACGATAATCCCCCTTGTAAATCCAAGCCTCGGAGTTCTGCATGGACAATGTCGTATTTAAGTTGAGCCTATGGATTTCGAAGTGTGAGAAGAATTCATCGTCATTGTTTCTGTTCTTCGCCGGTTCTCCCTTTTGAGTAATTTTCATAGTTTAATCACTGTCAGTTTTAAAAACAATCCGGCTTTTTTATTCTTTCAGAACCTACAATACATCTGATTACTAGAAGAACGACAAAGTTAGAATCATATAATTTATGATAGAAAATTTTCATCCTCTCACCACTGTCTTCAGGGTCTCTTCGGATGAAGCAAAACCAGATGAAGATTATGACCAACGCAACAAGCATGGAAGCACCAATAACAATGCCGGCAATAGCCCCAGAAGATAGCTTGCTGCCACCCATATCAGGTTCAAAATCTACCAAAATTGAGAAGAAACACATATTTTTCATCTCGAACAGACCAAAATGAGAGAAGAAAAGTAAAACAAAAAAGAAAATCTTCGGAGGGCTTACTTGGTGTAACTGCAATGGCTGAGATTAGAGGCCCATAAACATTTCTGAAGGGGATTGCATGGGTCCCTTTGCCACCCCATTGAAAGTGAATCTCTAATGTGTTGTCATCCACAATTGTTGTAAAATTTCTAACAAGTACTCGACCGACTCCATTAGCTTCTTGTGCAATATTGAAGTCCCTCAGAACTTTCTTGCCCTGCATATTTAACTTCAGATCATTCCACATTTTGCTTCATTTTTTGATATTTCCCACGAAAATTCTGGAAAATGATTGCTAAAACAGTCACCTGGATTGACACATCAAACAATCGTCTTCCCACACTGGCAAAAGTGTGGTTATTGGTAAACATGATCTCCGAGAAGTGTAGGTTAACTGTATAGTTTCCATTCTGTAGGCAAAGGCCATGGTACTTGAGGGAGAGAGGACTCAGACGTGCAGTCGTGTACAACTCCGGATTGGTCACGTTCAGGACCGACACGTTTGTTGCAAGATATCCGACTTCAAGATGGTTGTCAATGAAGTCCCCCGTCGAGCTGTAAGCCCAGTTCCCACTGGCAGCGAGGTGAAATGTTGATGCGCCAGAAGCATCTGTGGATGTGTCTGCTTCGTACTCATCATCGCTTATGGTCACCTTGCCGCCCCCACAGTTGATGAACAATTGGAAATCTGAAAATGTTACATAGAGCAAATGAATCACATGACACAGCTGAATGCAAATCATTAGAATGAATAGATCGATACACACTTGTTGCTTTGCCAGAACATGGGAGGTTCTTCCGCAAACATGTTGCAATCCTACAAAATTTGGAAATGTATTTGTTCAAACAAGTAGAAGAACAATGAGCACGAACGGCTCAAATGTGCACTTGTGTAAAAAGCTTACGAATTGCTATCTGTGGATGAATAACTGGATACCAAATTCCTGCAATTCAGAGCTAATCAATCAGTCACTGAAGCCTATGGGTTGGAAGGAATAGAAAAGTCTCAAATGAATCCTTACACGTTTCCTTTTTGACATGAAGATGGTACTGAGGATCCGGTAAAAGTGTTGTAGGATAAATCCCTGATGTATGAAGAACACTGATGGATGAATACACAGTTAAGGAACTGATACGTGTAATTCTAGTTAGCAAACATACAAGTTCTTGTTGCTGCTCATGATCCAATCTGGAATGCTTCCATTTAGCTTGTTATCTGTGAAATATCTGCATAGACGAGACCAATTACTGTGCTTCATGACTGAATAAATTCATTCAACTCAACATAAGATGTAGAAAGTAAGATTTCACGCAACATCAGAAAGTAAGATTATCAGACAAAAATACTCACAAATAATTTATCGAATTCACAAGTGTGGCATAGTTGTCCGGAATTGGCCCTGTTAAATTGTTAAAACTCAAATCTCTGCAAGAAAAGTTCAGCTATTACAAAGCCAGAAAGATTTGCTGTGCGACTAGAATTAAAATGGGGTTGTATGTTCATCCATCTATTTTTTTTAAAAGGAGACTGTGTTCAGCCAATGAAGCTCCAAGTGATAGAACTGAGAAGAACAGACTCACAAGGTCTTCAGCTTCGGCATTTGACCAATAAATCCAGGCAAGGAATCAGATATGGACATGTTTCTCAACACACTGCAATCACCCACAAATCAGTACGTTCAAGCTCCTTAGAACAATAAAATCAAGCTCACTTGCCATTAGTATGCAAGCTTCACTCTGGTTCATACTTACAGTCTCGTCATCCCTATCATGTTTTGCAGTGGAGGGAACTTGCCATCACCTCCTCCCATGTCAGTGATCCTCCTGCCAAATGTTTAACAATTGCTATTAACATCACAGTGCAATAAGACAAAGCAGAGAGGAACAAGCACACATACAACTCAGTTACAGTGGTCAATGTGGAGAAGATTGGAGGAATCGGTCCCTCCATTGCCGTGCCTTCCATGTCTCTACATTTAATTAGTATTTTAAGTCAATAAAAAGCAAAGCCAGAAAGAGAAAATCAAACTGACAATAAACACATACAATCGGTTGAGCCGCGTCCATTTCCCAATGAAGCTAGGAATTTTTCCAGAGATTGGGTTGCCATCAATTCGACTGAAAAGCAAGGCATTGCACTTATCAAGCTCCCATTACATTGTTTCTTGATATTAATTATTGTCAAAATAAATGCAAATGAGAAAGGTGACATACAAGTCAGTGATGTTTTTGAGATTCCCTAATGACTCTGGTAATTCCCCACTGATGTTATTCCCCACAATATTCCTGCATCATGAAAGAGAGCATTAGTGTTTTGTGTCTATGCTGTAAAAAAGTGATTGACTCCTAAGATTAAGAAAACTAACAATACAACTGATCACCCACACGTAATTCAAATTTGTTAGCTTTCCCAGCGACGACGGAATTGGGCCTTGGAGAAGGTTATCTTGCAGAACACTGTCAATCAAGAGGTTTAACTCTATTAATTAAAAGAAAAGCAGGTAATAACAGGAGAAGGAATTTTTTTTTTTTTTTAAAAAAAGTAGGATGAAAACACGAAATGGTGCGTACAGATTCGTGAGGGTGCTGATGTTACCGAACTCCTCCGGAATGCTCCCCGAGATGCGATTTCCAGGAAGGCTCCTTTAAGATCAGATAAAATTACAACAAAACCATTCGCAATTTTCTGAAAGATTGAGGGCATGCATGGAAAGTCGCGTTAAACTCACAGGTTCGTGAGTGGGAGCGTGGCCCATTCAGCCGGGATGGATCCATTAAGATAATTCCTCGTCAGATCTCTGTTAATTAACGCAATAATCAACATGAGCACAATAATGAAAAGGGCTATGTGCTATACAACCTGTTGAAGGATTACGGACTCACATGGTAGCGAGGGAGGTGAGACGGGCGAACTCCGGCGGGAGGACCCCGGTGAGGTTTTGACCCTTGAGCTGGACAACGACCACGTGGCAAGAGGTGGCATTGCAGGTGCAAGTGACATTGCTAGCTTCGTTAGAGCCGGAGGTGGGGTCCACCCAACCGGCAGCTCCGCTGCAGGGCTCCACCGTGAAATCCCATTGCTTCCCGAGCTTTGCTCCGATTGTTTTGAGCGCGGCCACTGCCAAAGAAAAAAAAAAAACTTTTTTACAGTAATCTACAATCACAAGGGCTTATCCGTCAGAATTGAAAATTTTAGAGGTAATATATAATTATTTCACTTTATTGGGGTTTTCTGCATATGCAAAGCCGCCAAGGAATTGCGGGTCAGAGTCAATCTTCTCAGGGTGCAAAGCCCAGTCTTAGAATTTGAATAATTGCTTATTCAAAAAAAAAAAAAAAAATCAACGGAATATACCCTACATTATCCCACAAAAAGCGATATCGAATATATTCACCATTACGTTTAATTCAGTTCCAAAACAAAACAGAGAGAGCCTTTTTTTTATTTATATTTATTTAGTTATTTATTATTCTGCATAGTCCGATCCTGCGAGCCCGAGGCCGTTGCCTGAGCCGGCAGGCTGAATTTGACGGTGATATCTGGACCAAACCCACGTCTGAGTCAAACTCAGCATTAGTTTAATAAAAAAAGAGTGAAAAATGTGAATCCCAATGAAATATCGCAGACACGCGAAAATAGAAGAATTTTTGTATATATAACCCTATAAAATCACCAAAATAAATAGTTAATCTCACCAATCAATACTTGCATATATACCCCTGCAACACTAAAAGATTTTTACATGTGTACTCGTGAATTTGAAAATACATCGAGGATCTAGAAGCATAAATATGTAGTCATGAGTTTTTAGAAGCATTTGTGTAATGGAACAGGTGGTATTTATGTTCCATTATGAAATACATATTTTGTAAATTTACGGGTGTATATATGCAAAAACTAACCAAGATAAAGAAAGATTTCCCGGCCTGGCATTTCATCTAATTTTTAGGCAGATACAGCTTTGAACTTATTGTTGCGAACGCATTCCTATATTGAATGTCAAACTCAATGAATTATTGTGTAATAAATTATATAATGTCGAAGTTCATAGTTGAGCACCTACAATCACTGATTACCGAATTTCTACAAATTTAAGGACTAAATTGCCAAATTTCTAAAGCTGTTTCGTGATGAATCACAAGCACAGTCATCGCCAAAAACGGAGGAGGAACGAAAGGAGGAGTCGAAAGAATTTGCAAACGAGAAGAAGAACAAGGTACCTTCTTCCGGAACAAGTGTCTGGGCTTCGCATCGGAGAGACAGAAAGCAACTCCAAAGCAAAAACACAACGAAGAAGAAGACTACTCGAATACGGGGGCGCGATGAGAAGGGCTTCCCTGCTTCTCCTGGTCTCATTTCCTCTTCTTCTATGTTCTTCGTCTCCCGCTTTCTCTTTCGAGCGCTGTCTATCTACAAACGCTCAGCATCTTTTGGCAGCCTGCGCGGAAGCAGCTTAAATTAATGCGTACCAGAGCGAACGCGATGAAACTCCAGAGAAGAAAAGAGAGAAGCTCTAACTCGGGTTTGCGTGGGGCCCTCAACCTCGCATACAACATGGCTTGCTTTTCGACCTCCATCTACAATCGTTGCTCTCGAAATCTCCAAATAGCTAAGATAAGTCAAGGCCAGCTGTCAGTACCAGCTGTCAGTACCGGCTGTCCACTCCGTTGAAAGAGTCCAAGAATATTAAATTAAATTAGTATAATAATTTAAATATTAAATTATTTTAAAAATCCAAATCTCCTTTATTTTTTTTATCATTTCAATTTTTCAACACATTTAATCTAATTTTTTTATTCGAAATTACTTGTTGATACAAATAGATTGTATCTTAATTTTTAATGTTAAGAGAAATTAATAAATGACTAAACTTAATCCCATCATCAGTGTAATTTTAATCTTAATGAGTTAGCATAATTTCAAATATAAAATTCTAATATAATTTATCGCATAAATTATAAAAGGATTAAATTGAATTAATATAATAAATAAGTTTAAATTAATGAAATATAAAACTCTTTATTATATATATATATATATCAAATTTTATTTGGTCAATTATTTGATCTATTATATTAATTAAAAATAATTTATTTTTTCGATTTAATTATATTTAATTTTAATTATAATTAAATTAGAGGTATTAGTTTAAAAATGAAACAATGTCGTTTTTTAATTCTAATCCAAACAAACCATAGGCACTGCTTGGGACAGAATCCGCGTTGCTTGATAACAAGATGATCTCTGACGTTTGTCCAATGTTTTGTTTTGGGTGGTAGCTCGGTTCATCATGGAGTATTTTTCGCGAATATAAAATGAGAGCGACTGAAATGACATGTGAGCAAAAAATTCATGGTACAAGAATTGGAGGGGACAGTTTAGTTGGAGGTCGAAATCAATGTCAATATTAAAATTAGTGAATTATTTTTTATAAATTAATTTTTTTAATTAAAATTAATATTTTAATAATTTAAAGTTCAAAAATTTATTTAATTTTTTATAATAATTTAATATAATAATAATAATATAAAATAATAAAAATATTAATTTTATAAAAAAAAATTAATTTTAAAATGAGTTAATTTTAATTTTGATCCCAAAACAGAACGGGACGGGTGGAGAAATTCAAAGTGGCATTGAATGTGTTGGTCGGTCTCTTGTTAGCCTCCGAAGAAAAATCCAATCAATATTTTGGTTTCAGTGAAAAAAAAAAAAAAGGTCGGGCGGCCGTGGATTATGACCAGAATAAGTTTCTTATTTGGATAATTAATTAATAATTGATGACACTGTCCTCTGCTCCGAGTTAATTTTCTGAGTGGACTTTCCACTTGGTTGCGTGAGTCTATCGGAATTCATGACTTTAGTTTGAACACTGATTCGCAGCCAAAGAGAGATTTTTTGGTCAAATTATTACAATTGAATTTCTGAAAGTCCAACTCAAACACGTTATTTCATTATTTCATGGTCAAGTTTTTTATTCTATAGTTCTCTGCGGCTGGATTCCGAGCCATTATGTCAACGTAACGTTGCAAAGCAACTCTAATATGTAAGTTTTTTTTTTTAAAAAAAAATTTATAATAAAATTTATTATTAAATCTACGAACAGTTCATCATATTTAATTTAATTTTAATTTTTACATTTTATTAATATGGAATTAAAAATGATTATTACTCATTAAAGGTTCTCCTCCTTATTCACTGGTCCATTGTCTACCAGATCTTATATGACTACTTGACACATACTGGGGAATCTACCAGAGGTGCATCCATCAAAATGGTTTGTGATTCGCCACAGTGGACATCGAAAGCCTGAGAGTTGGAGAACGTCTAGTGCATATGAGCGCCAAATTCAGCATCTGCAGTGCCTCTTTCTCCAAGTAGTTTGAACTGAGGTTTTTGTTGACGAGTTCCAGTAGATCTCCAAGCTCTTGTAGAACATAGGCTTCCAGATCAGTGTAAAGGAGCTGTTACTGGAAGCACCTTCGTGTGAGAGTTAAATTTAGAAAAAATCGCTCTCCCAATCAACAAGATACACAAGTCTTTCTTGGGCCTGTAATTAGGTTCGCTCTCCTGGGGCCTTCCTGGCCATGGGGCAATATTGCAAGTGTTGCAAGTGGCACAGCCCTTACCGATGAGTTCTAGAGACCTGAACAAACAATACGAGACTACGAATCTACCACCAGCTAACAGAGATGGCACTGTCAATTTTGTAGACCTTCGCACTTTGCAGTTCCGTTCTGAGCATTTTATATCACAGTTAACAGTAAGCTACAAAACAATTCGAATCTAGGAACACTTTATGAAGTACAGCATCCACAAATAACATAACAGCATTCACTTTTGATAAATTACATCATCAAATTGAATTCTGCAATTAATTTTTACAAAACATTCACCAACTGAAAAGTCACTGTAGTGCATGTGATCAAAAATTTTGGTTTCTGCTTCCGGTGGATGCCCAATCTCATACAAATGGGAGCTTCTCAAAAACCTAAGCTACGCGATTGGCATCCTTGGCATTTTCTTCTCGACTACTTGGCACAGACACAGAGGAATCTATGGAAGGCCCATGTGTTGAAATGGTTGGTGACTGGCTATCATGGGAGATTTTCTCGATAGACTTGAACCTAGCATCATTGATGGCTGAGCTAGAGAACTTCATGGACGGTAATTTCAGAGGTTTCTTGCCTTCAAGAATGTTCACCACAGCTGACATTGAAGGCCTGAGAGTTGGAGAAGGACTAGTGCAAATGAGGGCCAAATTCAGCATCTGCAAAGCCTCTTCTCTTGAGTAATTTGTACCAAGGTTTTCATCAACGATTTCAAGTAGATTTTCACGCTCTTGTAAAACATAGGCCTGCAGATCAGTGTAGAGAAAAAGAGCTGTTACTGGAAGCAGCTTTTATCTAGCCACTGAATTTAATGAATATCGCTTACCCAATCAAGAAGATATACACATTCCTCCATGGGCCTGTAGTTTGTGTTGCTCATTCCACTAACAATCTCCAACATCACAACTCCAAAGCTATAAACATCTGCCTTATCCGTCAAGTATCCTCTCATTGCATATTCTGGAGCCATATACCCTCTGCACAACCAGTTGCTATCCTCGTCAGCTTGAACAAAAACATCATTGAACAGTAAATGAGAAAGGATAATTCAAGACAAGAGTAAAAACTCAGGCTTTTCGTCCTCCATGAGAAAATATCTCAAGCTTTGGTTCATTCCATGCACATGTATGATGTCTTTTTGCATTGCGACTACGTAGTGAGGTTTCCTATCTTTTGGTTTATATTTCTTTTCTTTGTTATTTAATAATGAATTTGAACATTGCTTGCACGAGTAGATAGACACCAATGTAACACTGATTGTTCTCTTTTTTTTCTATCAACCACTATGGGACCATTTTCAGCAAGAACACTTTACTCACAAAGTTCCAGCAATCCGAGTGCTTATGTGGGTTTCTTCTTCTTCAGAAAGTCTAGCCAAACCAAAGTCAGATATTTTTGCATTGAGATCTTTATCAAGAAGCACATTAGTTGCTTTGATGTCTCTGTGAACAATCCTCAACCTTGACTCCTCATGTAGATATGCCAAACCTCGAGCTATGTCAAGGCAAATTTTACACCTAGTTTGCCAATCCAATCTTATCTGACTTCTCTCGGGACCTGCACAAACAAAACAATCATCACATTCTGTGCTTTGATAACTCATCAGAACAACTTGGGAGCAGAAATGGCAAAAAATTACCAAATAGAGCACGTCCGAGACAGTTGTTTTCCAAGTATTCATATACTAGCAACAACTGATTTCCTTCAATACAACATCCAAAGAGTTTGACGAGATTGGGGTGCTGCAAAGCAGATATCAAACCTATCTCGTTCACAAACTCACGATTTCCTTGCCTAGACTTTGAAGAAAGTTGCTTCACAGCAATCATAGAACCATCTGGCAAGACTCCCTGTTGACTATCCACCCTCGTTTAGAACAGACTTACAACAAATGGTGGCAAATGCTTGAAATCTACTCAATGATGCAAAAAATGGAGAAGAAAGAACCACATGGTAACCTTGTAAACTGGCCCAAAACCGCCTTCACCTATCTTGTTTGCAGGATCAAAATTCCTGGTGGCACCTTTGATCTGTCTTAAAGTGAAGTATCCAGTCTGCAACTCCAGGCCACGGAATTCTGCATGCAAAATTTCACAATTAGAGGAGTCAATAAATGTCAAAATGAGAGAAATTTTCAAACTTGGAAGGCATTGGTAATAGAAACAAGACTCAAATAATTGAAAAAATGATGTCAACTTCTCACCATTGTCTTTTGGATCTTTTCTTCTTAAGCAAAACCAGATCAATATCAAAACCAAAAAAATAACCACAACGATGGCAGTCACAATACCCAAAATAGCTCCAGTAGATAACTTGTTTTCACCTGTATCAGGTTTAAAGTCTACAAAACGAAAAGGAAGATGTTCAATCAGACATTTTCATCACCAGAACAAACATAACACAATAAGAGAAGCTTTCTGGAGGCATACTTGGTGTAACTGAAATAGCTGAGATTAATGGCCCATAAACATTAAGTTTTGGAATGTTGTGGGTGCCTTTCCCAGCCCACTGAAAGTGAATCTCCAGAGTGTTACCATCTACATCAGTATCATAGCTTTTGATAATTTCCTGACCTGTTCCATTAGCTTCTTTTGCAATATTAAAGTCACTCAAAACCTTCTTGCCCTGCATAGTTTCAGGTTATGGCATGTAGACTTTAGCAACTTGTAAAATTCTTGCATCAATTCATATTTCTCACTCCAAGTTTAGAAGAGCAAATGGAATTGAATACAAAAATATGAGGCCAACTTTTCTATTTGTTTTCTTTTGAAATGATTATAAAAATATAAAAATAGATTCAGGGCAATTTACTAGTGTTGTAACAATTAGACAGAACTAGTAGTTGAGATGAAAAAATAAGTACCTGGATTGATACATCAAACAAACGCCTTCCAACACTAGCATAAGTATGATCATCGGTGAACATTATCTCAGCAAAATGAAGTTGGACTTTGTAGTTTCCATTTTGCAAGCAAAGGCCATAATACTTCAGGGAAAGAGGACAGAGACGAGCAGTCATGTACAACTCTGGGTTCGTCATGTTCAGAACAGAAGTGTTTGTCGCAATGTAACCTAGGTGGTGATTGTCAACAAAGTCCCCTGTAGAGCTATAAGCCCAGTTACCATCACTAGAAGGTTGATATATTGACGCACCAGCAGCGCCCCTAGATGTGTCATCCTCATACTCATATTCACCAATGGTCACCTTGCTACCTCCACAGTTGATGAACAGATTATAATCTGCAAAAGTTGTAGTATGCATATGCATTGAGTAAGACATAATCCATGAACAAGTACAGTAGGTATAGTAGTTGAATGAAAATCTTCAGAAATGACCCAAAAGAATAAAAGCATTTAGAATAAGTACAGACACACTTGTTGCTTTCCCAGCGCAAGGAAGGTTCTTTCTCAAACATGTAGCAATCCTAAGAAAAAAGAAATCAGGCGTTTTTTTCCACAAAAAAGTTCAAGGGCAAGAATTAGAAAAAATTAAAAAGAAGATTCACATGAAAAGCTTACGAATTACTATTTGTGGATGAATAACTGGAGACCAAATTCCTGCAAGTAAGATTTCAGATAAGACTAATCAATTACAATCTCAAACAGATAAATGGTTAACAGGAATAGGGTAGTATCAAGTGTTTCCTCACACACTCCCTTGCTGACATGAAAATGGTGCTGGTGATCCTGTAAAACTATTATAGGATACATCCCTGTAATCACGAGTATCGTGAACAGTGAATATGCAATTTATGAATTAAGATCGATAATAGTTCACAATCAAATCAATTCAAGCACTTTCAGTTTACATACAAGTTCTTGTTGCTGCTCATGATCCAATCTGGTATGGTTCCCGTTAGCTTGTTATCTGTAAAATACCTAGACAGATAAAACTATTCAGTCTGTTTTGTGGAAAAAAAATTATTGGATCTAACATAAGGTGTAAAAAGCAATACTTGATCTTAGTGAGGTAGGTTTCTTAAAGAGAAAACTCACATCAAATTAACTGAATTCACTAGATTGATATAGTTGTTCGGAATCGGCCCTGTTAAATTGTTAAAACTCAAATCTCTGCAAAAAAAAAAAAATAAAATCAATTAATGGCAAAACAATATAGACCTGCAATGAAGATACTTTATAAACATATGGTGATCCATGGCTCATGTATTTTAGTTTTGTGTATGACTCTTTTAAATGATGAAGTTAGGGACCATATATAATAGGATAACTTTTTTTGTAAGGAAAAACTTGGAGATTGATTGACATTATAAATACAAGACCTTCAAATTTAAAAATATAACATCTTAATGACTGTCATCAACATATTTTGAAAAAATAATGATATTGTGCTAAATAAATACTAAAAAATGAGTAATGTGCTAAACAAGTATAGTGTAATGACTGAATTGTATTTTTACATCAAATAAATGTTAATAGATGAACCTATCTGATTCACATTTAGGGGTGTAAACGAGCTGAGCTAGCTCGGCTTAAATATAAAATTTTATAAATTAATTATTTAATTAATTTACATTAAAATAATTTTAAAAAATTACAAAAAATCATAAAAAAATAAACTATCACAAATTACAATTCATAAAAATATATATATTAAAAAAATTATGCTAATTGAATAACATCTAAATATAAAAAATTATATTAATTATAATATCATAATTAAATAATTAAATATATATTATATATTATATGTTATAAAATATATTTTTAAAATTATATTTTTATATATTAAAAAAATAAAATGAGCTCTCGAATTAAAATTAAGCGAATTAGATTTAGCTCAAACCCAGCATGCTATAAATGAGCTGAAACGAGCCGAGCCAAATTCGTGTCGCGAGCTCAAGCTGCTCGCGAGTTACGAGCTAATTTGACACTCCTAGTCACATTCCATAATTCAATAAAAGTTCTTCAGAGTAGTCATAAGTTTGAAGTGCGTCTCTTAAGATAAATGGTCCAAGAAACAACCTGAGATAACGAAAAAACATAAGTGGAAAAAAGAAGTCAAAGATTTTGATAAAGATCTATTGTACTTCAAGTCTTTTTTGTTTTTGAGTAAATTGTACTTTCAGTTTTTGATATGCTTTGAAGCATACCAATACATGTTTAGACTTCAAGTTCATCAAATAAAGCTCAAAGTGAGATTTCAGAAAGACAAACTCACAAGGTACTCAGGTGCGACATTTCACCAATGAATTCCGGCAATGCACCGGATATGGACAAGTTCCTCAGAACACTGCAACAACCATCAAGTCAAATAATTTTCTGTATTTCGACACAAATCAATACTTCTAAGCCATTTTCTGATGGTAAGCAAATAGCTGCATAGTTCACACTTACAGCCTCGACAATCTTGTCATGTTTTGCAATGGAGGGAACTTCCCATCACTTCCTTTTAGGTCAGTAACCCTCCTGCGGCATAATAACATTCTATGATTAACACTTAACACCACAATGCCATTGAAGATAAGCAGAAAAATAAGCACACTTACAGCTCTGTTACAGATGTCACTGTCGACAAGATTGCAGGAAATGGACCCTCCATTGAAGTCCCTTGCAAATCCCTGCAGTGGACAAGAAAGATTAAGCCCTGTTTTTACTTTGAGGAATAAAAAAGGATTAACTCCAAAAAGGGAAAATAGTTGCTGTTATTCTAGCACTCACAATCGTTGGAGCTGTGTCCAATTCCCTATGAAGCTGGGAATCCTTCCAGAGATTGGATTGCCATCAATTCGACTGAAATAGACAGTAGTAGATCTAAGAAACTTCCATTGAGTTGTTTGTTAACAAGATCTGCCGATTCTAAGTTTGTTAACAAGATCTGCCGATTCTAAATTATAGAAGAATGTATTGAAAAAAATAGCTATATATTTAATGTAGTTTGCACAGACAATTAGTTTCGGGAAAAAAAGAATATAGAGGCATTTCTGAAATTGATAGTAATGAGAATAGTGACATACAAGTCAGTCATGTTTTTCAGATTCCCTAATGACTCTGGCAGTTCACCACTGATGTTATTACCCACAAGATTGCTGCAGAAAAAAGCACATCAGTATTTGCAACTTTTTGTTAAAAATAAGCGTGATCTCAAAACACAAGGAACAAGAGGCATGAGTAGTACTGTCTTCTGGAGGGGCAACAACAGAAGGTAAATAAGAGCCTAATGTTTGAACCGATCCATAGATGGATGAGCTTTTGGAAATATAATAAAGTGTTTTAATGTTAAACTCAAAAAAGATAAACATAATTAAGAGGAGAATAATCAGATCCGGGATGTCACCTACAGTTGCTGTAAATTCGTCAGTTTTCCCAGAGATGGTGGAATTGGGCCTTGAAGCAAGTTGTCTTCAAAATTACTAGATCAAAAGAACAAAAGTTAAGTTTGATAAAAGAATCCAGCAAATAGAATAATATAAAAGAAAATTTAAGAGAAGGATGCAACAAGGTGCTTACAGTGATTGGAGGGTGGTGATGTTTCCCAGTTCCTCCGGTATGGTCCCTGAGATGCGATTTCCTAAAAGGGAGCTACAAAAGCAGGCAATTACTTCAAATGCACAGTTACATGTCTAGAAAATGCTAAAAGCCCATGGGGAGGCATGGAGAGTGACAAAAGCTCACAGATTGGTGAGAGGAAGCATAGCCCATGCAACCGGAATGGATCCATTAAGATAATTCCATGTGAGATCTCTGGTAAAAAAGATTTCAAGATAACCATGCCACAAAGTGTTAGTTCACAAGTAATCTAAAGACAGTAAAAAATCTGTAAATTCTGAAATAATGTAGCATATTTTTTGAGATAGATTGGAAATAACTTGGAGAAACAATAATAATTATACATGTACAACAAAACAAGCTAGCATAAAGCCCTTGTCATTACTAAGAATCAATCACCTAACTATTATGGCAATTTCAGTTTGCAAAGTTTGAAAAGTCCAACCAATGATCCTTTATTGGTTTGTGTGAAGTTTGTGAATTATCCACAGATAGACACTGTGTTTATCCTTGATATCTAGCTAGCCACCATTGAAACAAGAGCTAAAACTTATAGAAATCTAACTTAGTAAATGGGAGTCCCCTGTTAGTAAAATTAACAAGATTCAAATTACATCGAATTCCTTCCAACTACACTAAAAGCACAACAATATTACAAAAGACAGTTAAAATATCATCTTTGCTTCAAATCATGCAGATTCATCTCTGGGAATTTCATTGAACATGTCGTGTGCGCCACGCAATCGTCATTTATGGAAAGCGATTTTCTGCGAGAGACGAAGTACTTACAGCACCGTGAGGGAAGTGAGATTGGAGAACTCGTCCGGGAGGAAGCCGGTGAGGTTGAGGCCCTTGAGGAGGATGCTGGTGACATGACACGACGTGGTGGCGCAGGTGCACGTGACGTTGCTGGTTCTGTCCCACGTCGAAGTGGAGTCCACCCAGCCGAAGGCGCCGCTGCAAGGGTCCACTGTGAAGTTCCATTGCTTCACGAGTTTTTCCCCGATTTTCTTCAGCGCCTCCACTGTTCACCCAGAGGAGAACAAAACGTAGATAAGTTCTCACATAAAACCCCCTGGACACAGACATAATTACAAACAACCCCTTGGATTTTACATATTATTTCTGCAAATAGATCCCTAAAATATTGCAATTTGCAGATGATTCCCAATTATATTTCCAAGTTGAGATCATTCACAAAAACAGACCGCAGTCACCAAACGCTAAGTGCATCACAATCGCCTAACAACTACGACCTTATTTTGATAAGGATCTGTTCTACCTCGAGTGCAAGACATCATAAATTCTTGTTTCTCTCGCTACTCCCGACAGTTTCAGAAAATTAGCAGAAAACTCTAGAAATTTACTCAAAAGCAATCTAAAACCTCACCTTCTTGAGGAACAAGAGTCTGGGCTTGACATTGGAGAGACCCAAGAACCAGCACAACGTGAAAGAAAAAAAATGGAGCAGATCGAGCAGCCTCTCCTGATCCCATTTCCCACTCCCTACTCTTTGTTGCTTCAAAATCCTTCAGAAGCCTCCAAGGACCTGGCATTTTATATGAATGCTGCAAAGAAGGGAAGTCGTCTAAATCAATAATTAAATTAAAGGGATAATTACGGGTGACCCCCCGTAATTAGCCTTAATTACGGTTAACCCCCCGTAATTTCCGTAATTACCCCCACCCCCCTCCAATTCGCCCATATTTACCCACAGCCCCCTGATTGTTATTTAATCAAAATTTTACCAAAAAATTCCGATTTTACCCCCGTTATTTTTACACATACACCCCTAAAAACTTATTTTTTATATTTCACCCCCCGGATTTCGGAATTTTGCAAATAAAACCCAGAAAGAACTCATATTTACAACAAAGTCCTCCAAATTCGAATTTTTGCAAACAACACCCCGTTGCGCGGGCGGGAGCGGAGGAGGAGGCCGGCCGGCAGGCCGCAGAAGCGGAGGCGGCGGCCGGCGGCGGGAGCGGAGCCGGAGGCCGGGCGGGCGGGAGCGGGAGGCGGAGGCCGGCGGAGGGAGCGGAGGCGGAGGCCGGCGGCTGGAGCGGAGGAGGAAGCCGGGGCGCCGGCGCGCCGTAACGCGGGAGCGGACGGCCACGGCCGAGGCCGTTCCGCCCCCGCGTGCCGGGGACGGAGGCCGAGGCCGGTGCGCCCGCACGCGGGCGCCGGCGAGGACGGCCACGGCCGAGGCCGTTCCGCCCCCGCGTGCCGGGGACGGAGGCCAAGGCCGGCGCGCCCGCACGCGGAGGCCGAGGCCGAGGCCGTTCCGCCCCCGCGTGCCGGGGACGGAGGCCGAGGCCGGCGCGCCCGCGTGCCGGGGACGGACGGCCTAGGCCTTGGCCGTCCGCTCCCGCGTGCCGGCGCGCCGGCCTCGGCCTCCGTCCCCGGCAAGCGGGGGCGGAACGGCCTCGGCGTCCGTCTCCGCTCCCGCGTGCGGAGGCCGTCCGTTGCCGCGTGCCGGCGGGCCGTCCGGCGCGCCGTCGGGCCTCCGGCGAGGGGTGTATTTGTAAAAATTAGTTTAAAAAAAAATTTAGAGTTATTTTTTTAAAAAATTTAATGGTCTATTTTTTAATTTGTAAATATTAAATTTATAATTATAAATATAAAAAACACTAATGTCTTTTTTGTAAAAATTTTATTTAAAATCTGATTAAAAATATAGACTTATTTATAAAAAAAAATATTGAAGGGGTCTATTTGTAAATGTACAATATGAAACTTATAATTTTAAATTTTAAACTTTGAAACCTTCGATGACTTATTTGTAAAATTTATTTATAAAATAAATAAAATTTGGACGTATTTATAAAAAAAATATTAAAGGTGGTTTATTCTTAAATGTAAAAAAAGTAAAAATTAGTTTAAAAAAAATTTTACAGTTATTTTTTTAAAAAAAATTTGAGGGTCTATTCTTTAATTTATAAATATTAAATTTATAATTATAAATATAAAAAACACAAATGTCTTTTTTATAAAATTTTATTGAAAATATGATTAAAAATATAGACTTATTTATAAAAAAAATATTGAAGGGGTCTATTTGTAAATGTACAATATGAAACTTGTAATTTTAAATTTTAAGTTTTGAAACCTTCGATGACTTATTTGTAAAATTTATTTATAAAATAAATAAAATTTGGACGTATTTATAAAGAAAAATATTGAAAGTAGTCTATTTTTAAATGTCCAAAATAATAAACTTGTAATTTGAAATTTGAAAATTTTAAACTTTCACTGTATTTCGCAAGGCAACGAGCGGACAGCGACGGCAGCAGCTGCGCAGGGACTGACGGCGGCAGCGGCAGAGCACAGCGGCGGCGGCGACGCAGATGCGTTTAGGGCTACAAGAAGAAGAGGGTTATATAAGAAAGTTTTGGCCTTTTTTGTAATTCGGAATAATTTCGGAGAGTTATTTGCAAAAATCAAAATTTCGGGAACTTGTCTGTAAATTTGAATAACTTCGGGGTGTTATTTGCAAAAATCCGCGCCCGCCGGCCGGCCTGCCGGCCTCCTCCTCCGCTCCCGGCCGCGCGACGGGGTGTTATTTGCAAAAATCCGAATTTCGGGGACTTTTCTGTATATCGAAATAATTTCCGGGGGTTTATTTGCAAAAATTCGAATTTGGAGGACGTTTTTGTAAATCTGAATTCTTTCGGGGTGTTATTTGTAAAATTCTGAAATCCGGGGGTTTAACTATAAAAAATAAGTTTTTAGGGGTGTATGTGTAAAAATAACGGGGGTAAAATCGGAATTTTTTGGTAAAAGTTTGATTAAATAACAATCAGGGGCTGTGGGTAAATATGGGCGAATTTGAGGGGATGGAGGTAATTACGAAAATTACGGGGGGTTAACCGTAATTAAGGCTAATTACGGGGGGTCACCCGTAATTATCCCAAAATTAAATTCAAAAGCTACAGGCAGATCAGCAGGCACCGAAGTCTTGCGTGTTGTGGGCCATCATGGGTCTGTGGCACGTGACGTTTTGGATATTGACGCCGACAAAGAATGGATGGAGATTCTTCTTGTTTTTATATTTTTTTGACGCGGTTGAATCGACGAAGAACAGAAAGGAGTTTGGGTGGATGACACGCGGCGACTGCCTCTCATCACATGGTAAAAACCAAATCACCAGTTCAAGGCGAAAGGTAATACGTCACTGACGAAACATGGCGGCAATTAACACAACCACGTCCGCACTAGGAGGCCACACATGTGGTCCGGCGGCGCAAACTGAACTCCCAAACCAAGCGGTTTTCATGGGTTGGCTCTCATGGCCCTCTTGGGCGTGGATACTACATATTTGCAAATGTTGCAACAATTGGCACCGCTCTTCCTGTTGACAATGAAAGAAAACTCTCAATCCTTGAACAGAAGAAAGGTCTGCGAGTCTATCAACCAGAGGTGGCATTGTAGGCACAGATGTCCGGCGCCATGTTGATCGCCACCAAAGAAAGACACCGAGGACTGTCCAAATCTGGTAATCAGACACATGAATTTTGTATGCGTGGTCCTTCGCCAAATTGAATACCAAAGTTCAATGCATTGGCCAAAAGAGTCACCTAACTGACAGCGATATCTTACTTTCTTCATTGGTCGACTGATTATGAAACGCTACTTCATCCAAAAAGAGAGACGTCGGGTCTTGCAAGTGGGTGTACTGTGCATAAAGTAAGGGTTTGTGTTTCTGTCGATCCAAACTGAATTAGATCAAATAAGCCACCAGATTATATTCAAGAAGAAGCCATAAACTTCATTCCATGGAGTCTCTTTTTGGAGTTTCTGCAAAAAAGCCATATCCTTCGTTTCTTTATTCAAAACATGCAGAAATGAAATTATTTTTACAGGATTTAATCTCCACACCCCACAACAATGAACTACTATGATTGGTCAGAAAGGAGCTTGCTTGTCTCTTGATTCCCAGTATGTTCAGTGTGGGAACTTGGTGCAGACAGTGAGGAATCAATCCACGGCTCATCCGTGGAAACGCTCAGCTACTGGTTGTCATGGAAGACTTTCTCAAAGGCCTTGAATCTGGCTACTGACGGTGAAAGCTCTGCTGTTGGCATTTGCATGGGCTGTTTGCCATCAAGATGCTAACCACAGTGGACATTGCAGGCCTGAGAGTTGGTGGACTGGTGTACGTGAGAGCCAAGTTCACCATCTGCAGCGCCTCTTCCTTTGAGTAGTTTGAACTGAGGTTTTCGTCAACAAGATGGAGTAGATCGCCATGCTCTTGTATAAAATAGGCCCGCAGGTAGTAGTGATAAAGGATCATAAAAGCCTGTTGTTCCTACTCGAAATGACAGGCTGACAAGAAAAAGATTCGGCATTTCAAATTCAATTGAATTTCTTACCCAATCAAGAAGATAGACAAAGTCTTCCTTTGGCCTGTAATTTGTGTTGCTCATTCCGCTAACAATCTCCAGCATAACGACTCCAAAGCTGTAAACATCTGCTTTCTCCGTGAAGTATCCTCTCATTGCATATTCTGGAGTAACGAGCATGGACGTTTCCATAAAAAATGTCACTTTTCAGTTCTTTATCCTTCAGCTTAGACTAACAAGAAAATTCAGCTCAGAACAGTAAGGAAATTCAGGTAAAAATATAACTAATTTTTGTCTCACAATATGGAATAAATTAATTCAAAATATAAAAAATCTATGAGTTTAAATAATCAACTCAAACAAAAAAATAAATTGGCTTGGATCATGATGAAAATTAATGAAAAGTTAAAAAGATAAAATATCTATAACTAGGATTAGGGGGTAAATGAGTCGAACCGAATTAAACCGACCTTGACTCAACTCGACTCCAGAAATAACTTGCTAAAGCTCGGCTCGCTGAGCTCGTGAGCTCAAACAGTCACAAAACAGGGCTAGAGTGATCCAAAAAAGGCGAATTTGGAGCCAAAAAAAACGTAAAAATAAGAAAAAAATAAGGAAGAAAGGCTCTGGATCTTCAACAAGCTTCGGATTGGGATCGACAAAATGCGCAATCCATCGAGAAGCATCAGGGTTTTACGTTTTTGGGAGAGGTTGGAGAGAGGATGAAATAAATCCTAGTGCGTAGAAAGGGAAGCGGGATGAGATGGACAATAGGTTGTGAGTCTTCGACAGGCTCATAGCAATGAGCCATCACGGAAGCGCCGCACACCATAACCTGCTGGTTTGAACTGGACCGGTTCGATTGGGCCTATAAAGTAGGTTTATTGAATCAAAAATTAAGCCGCTCGGACCGATGGGACAGGTAAAATTTTTTAAATTATTTTTAATTAAGTTATATTTTTTTAAAAACTATAAAAAATTATTTAAAAAAATCAATCATAATATCACAAATTATAATTCATAATTTCACAAGAAAAAAATATTAAATTTAAAAAATTTATAGATAATACTAATAATATATATAACTTAAAAAATTATATCAATAAAAATAATATTTAAATATAAAAAATTATATTAATTATAACATCACAATTAAATAATTAAATATATATTATATATTATATATTTTAAAATTAATTTTTTTTAATATATTAAACAAAATAAATGAATTCTTAAATTGAAATCCAGCAAGCTGAATTCAATTTAAGCTCGTCTCCTTGATAAACGAGTTAAATTTTATAGCTCAAACTTGAAATGAGATGAGTTAAATTGTAAGACAAATTCAAAGTGTGAGCTAAATTAACACCTCTGCACATTGCACAAATAATATGTTGGGGCAAGCATTACAAGTGGAATTAAAGTCACATCGTCAAAAAAAAGAGAGATTAAAGGCATTGGCCGGGAGTTTATGGATTTACAACAATATGTAAGATACATAGCAGGTGGCGACAAGGATAAACACCTCAATTAGAGGATCTCTTCCAGCAATTGAGAAGACTTCCTCTGCCAACTCACAGATGATTTTGGCACGAGGATCATAATTCTTGTACACACGAAGTCCAAATCCTGATATTTTGCACTTGCTACGCATATCCAAATATTAATAATGACATCAAAGATCAAGGAAAACTGAATTAAAAAGGATAGTAAAATATCGCCAACTAGCAGCACGTTTTAACAGATAAACAAGACAAAAGGAGCACTCACCTATTCTTCACACCTTCGATGAAATCTGGGATGTTCTCAACTGATCCAATTTCACTCAACATTTTAAGAACAGCCTGAAATTAGTAACTCAAACCAGATATCTAGTTAGCGTATTCCAAGACTTAAGCCTCGCGTTCTGAACAACGTGTTTCTCCCAGAGAAAGGAGATTTAACCTTGAGAAAAAAGAGTTAAGTGCCACTTACTCACGGAAAAAGAGAAGATGCAGGAAAATATTACTTAAAAATTTGCAGCAAACTAAGCTGGTTTACCAAAGAGTTGACTTAAAATTTAATTGAATTCTTAGATGTAGATCAGATCAAGGATAGTTTGGCCAAGACAGATTAACATCGCACCTCATTCGCCCAACCGTGAAGCAGGTCTATAACGCTCCAACTGATCCAGCAAGAGCAGTATAGACATCCACACCACTGTCACGTAGTGATATAGCATCAGAAGTCAGGCCAGTAATATCAGAAGTGCCATAAGGTTCTAGTCCAAATCACATACCTAGAAGCAAGATGCTGAGCTGCAGCAGTGGAGCAGTTCGTTTCATGTTCGGCGTGCAATATAAAAAGAATGTTATATGCTCGAGCTAGACGAGGATTGGGCTTGTAGTACTGGTTCCCTCTGCACCAAGACAAAATCTATAATCAAAAGGAATGAAGGCCGAGGGATCTGCAGGACTCTTACCCAACCCAGGCTAGAAGTCATAGCACCATTTTTTTTTATAATTCCGTCAATGCTTACATGCTTTGACCATTTTTTTATACAGGATAAAAGAAAAGAATTCTTTACTCACCCAAAGATCTTAAAATGTATATCTAGCGATCATTAATATAATTAGTAAAGCAAGCACGCAAAATACTTACAGAGTCCAACATGTACAAGAAGTTTTTGGCATAGGACAGATTATTAAGAAGCAATGGCTAGTGGTCTCCCGGCCAATATCAAGTAGGCTGCTGCTGCAATGGTCGGTGCCTGTGCATATAGTAAATATGCAATTAACAGGTGGCAAATTTTAGTCAACACCGTCTAAATTGATTGATGAATAACACTAAACACAAATCATCCAACTCAAGTAATCAACAAAAACGCACATAAAGTATAGAAGTTTTAGCACAAAAATTTAGACTAGAACTTTCGAGGTATCCCATCATTTATTTATCTATGGTTGTTCCTTATACTTATCTCATTCGAATCACAAACATTTATATGGATCAAATTTAATAAATTATTAAATCTTAATGTCTTTGGAAATGATACTTTTGCCATCTTATTTTTAATACAATCTACACAGACACCAAAATCATCATAATTTATATGTTGCAAAAAATCTCTTCGATCTGTTTTTATCAATATGACCTAAACGACAATGTCCTAAACGAGAAAAATTCATATCCAACTATATATTCAGATTATAAGGAAATATATGTCTAGAATCAATATTATAATACTATACTGCAGAGTCAACTTCCAATTTCATATGTAATTTATACAAACTATTAAATACAATATAGGTAGTAATAACAACACTATCATACATCAGAAATACACAATCTAAACAATACAGTGACCAACTAATATAAGTATGGAGATCGACAGTAAATTACACTTAATAGTTGATATAAAAATTGTATTTAACAATAAAATAGTATGACCATTATGAAGAATCGGAGTGTATATCCCAACACCGATGACCTCAGCTCGCTCATTGCTCTTCATAAAGGTATACTTCTCATGATCATTTAGTTTTCTTAGGTCCAGGAATTCTTACATAATAGTTAATATATTGACTGATGATTCTTAATCCACAATCCATACATCAGAAGAAATATCAATATAATTTGATTCAAAACAAATCAGACATTTCAACTTATGTGCAATTGAAAATATTATCAAGACATGCTCTCGAACATTCTTATGCCTAGCTAATTTTGTATTGTGAAACTTGCAAATTAAAGACAACTTCTTAGTTTCAGAGAACCCAACAAACCTGTTATAAATACTCTGAAGCAATTATTTAACAGAATAAATATTTAATAGACCGGCACGAATTATTTCAGAAATTATTCTTCTGATTATTAGTTTTGCTAATTTATCTGCTATGTGTTATTCTTCAAACTAAGATCTTTCAAATTAGTTAAATTCAATAGACAGTTTAGAAGTATTAAAAATAATGTCAAAACCTTAAAATACTAAATAAGTTTCTAGTTCACTTATCTAAATCGAATAATTTGATCCATTCTAAATCTCGATTTTAAAGAACTGACTATTAGATTTCATAATGCAAATTTTACAATGGATAGCTTAAATACATAGCAAATGCATTTAATAATAAATAATGCATGATTCTATTAATTTAAAAAGAAATTATCATTGTGATATTGTATTAGTTCATTTGGAAAACAAATACAAACTACGAAATCCCACCAGTAAAATTAAAATTAAAATTAAATTATGATCTTGTACTATCTCCTTTGGAAAAATAATAAAAATCATGCGATCCCACTAATAAAATCTATAATAATCACAATAAATAATAAAAAAAGCCTAAAAGTCTGCTTTTGCTTTCTTTTATTGTCACAAATAAATTTTCAAAATGTTCTATATTTATTTCCAATCTCTATACCGATTCAACCTTTGGATCAAATTGACTAGAATTAAAAATAAATACAGAATAATAATATTTATAAATTAAAATAATCTTAATACCTTTTGGAGAATATTTGGCTTTTAAGTCATAAATATACCCACGACTAAATAGTAATGAAAATTTAATTTTATTAATTTAAATAGTCATCAGCTTAATTAATCAAAATTAAATTTTGATTAACGTAAGCACAGCACCATGATTGAATTCAAAATACAATTCGATTGAAAGTAAATTGTATTGAATTATAATTTTGTATTAAAATCCTTTTAAAATTTTAATTTACAAAAAATTTCAAAAATCAACTAATTCGAGAAAACTCACCATAAATTAAAATTTTGAAATTCAATTTCGAATTTTTCTTCACCAATAAAATTATAGATACTAATAGACTATTCAAAATAATTTTTAGTTAAAAACCGACATAAAAACTCGATTTTTCCAAGTTGGGTTTTGAGATATTCAAAAGAAAATAAATTATAACTCAATTTTTTGCAGACCAACTATCAAAAGTTAACTATAATATCAGTTGTGGGCTCTAACTTTATTTTTTGATATAAGACCTATAAGAAAAAACGAATTTAAAACTAAATTAAAAGAAATTACATATCTCAGGACCTGAAACGAAAATTTGAAATCTTTTTTTATAATTTCCATCTAATCCATCTCGAGTCTTTATCACTCTTTAATGGAAAAGAATTGAAAAAAAGAAAAAATTTCAAATAAAAATTTTTTGCTTCACGAATGGCTTGAAAACAAAAAAAAAAAAGAAAAAATTTCGTTCTTTGTCTCTATTGTCAATTGTAACCCACTTAATAGGATTAGATTTGGCTTTTTGTAAAAAAAGCCTTGTAAATATATTATAATTATAAATCAAAGGTTTATAATTATAAATAGAACGAAATATTTATAAAAAGGTCCAAAAATCAAATAATTCAAATAAATCAATTTAAATCCATATTTTCAATCGGATTTAGTTTCAGAAAATTTATCCTCCTCAAACCAGACAACCTCAATGTAAAATTAGATATTGGATATATTATAAAACTTTCCGACCCATTACAGAACACCCCAATGAACATGCATATAAAATTTAATTTCGTCTATACTGTCATCCATTATCATATAAATATTAATCAGACGGTTAAATTTAAGTCACTCACTATATTTTTAAACTATCTGATCCAAATTGCAAAATCAAATTTATTTTAAAAATAAATCAATAAACAGTTTATAAAACTATAGGACTAACAACTGCATCATGAGATATAAACTGTACAATATCCCACAAAGTAGAAACAATGTTCCAGCCATAAAACTCAGAAAACAATATTCATTGTAAAAAATATAACAGCACAACTAGAGTTGAGGAACCAAAAAACATACCAAAAGACCCTGAGGCACAGCTGAATCCTGCGAAATTGCAAACTCCCAATCGGCTAACTGGCTCTGAGATGGCAGGTTGCCATACACTGGAATAAAAATACATCAAGAGTAATCCTGAAATGAATAACTTTAAACAATTGAGTTGGTAAAGGAAGCTCACTTAAGAGTTAGGCCACCTCAACAAAGAAGCTGCTCTCTGCAAATTCTTCAATAGGGTAGCCTCTGTAGCGCAGAATTCCCTCATCTCCATCAATGTAACAGATGGACTATCGAACTGGAGCAGTATGAAGGTATCCAGTAGTTATATGTGGCTAAAAGATCAAAAAAATTACTCTCCACTCAATTGTCCTATACAAAATTGAGCTTTTTTAGCTTCATATCACCAATCTAGATGTCCTGGGCCTAGTAAGATTTCTCTTAAAAAGATATAATAAAAAAGCAAAAAAAGAAAATGCCAAATGAGATGTGGAAAACGAAATAAGAGAGTTATGATATCAGCAATGGCAAATCAAACAAGGCCACAAAGCATAACGAAATTTAAAAAATTGAAGTGATTTTCAAACATTTTCGTACGATTAGCACCATCTAAATGAACTAAACCTACGCTTAACGAATTAAAAGGAAAAAAAAATTTCAGATGAAAAGGCGCAAAATCACAATCATTACAGCCTATGGATTATTGGAATATCTCCAACAAAGCAAGGAACTAATTGAGGAAAAATAACTGAAATATACAAGGACAAATTAAATTAACTGGATAAGATAATTAGCAATACCTTTTTAAAGTCAGAAGCTCTGACGGATCCCTCGTCGGAGACCTTGATCTCATACTTCTTCCAGTCCTTCCGTCGACGACGGTCAAAGCGCCGGCGAGGTCCCCCGGCCGGAGCGCGGTCTCCTGAGCCGAGACGGGGTAGGCGTCGAGGATCGCCGGGAATACGGACGCGGAGGTGAGGTGCGCCGTGAGGACGGTGAGCCGGCGGCGAGATCGCTCCGTGATTCCACTTCAGATTTCGGAACCAAACGGGAGAAAATGTCCGGGAAACAGCTATAATAATTTCGAAGAAATTGGAATATTTATAGTTTTGTTGTGGTCTATAATTGGATTTACAATATTACGCTTTCATGCTAACGTGGGGCGTGGGCATTACACTTCCGGGAAGTGGTCAGAGGAACGGTCGATTTGGTGGTTGGTAAATCAATTCTTGTGCACACAATCTCTTGAGCTAAAGCCAATAAGAATTTGCCACGTTATGCTTGAGAGGATAGGTGGGTCCCGCCAACTTTGGATAGAGATTCTCAATGGCGAAGGACAGGTGAGTGTCTTCGGATGGTTGGATCAGCGACTTACAAAACATCAGCCGCACAAATTGCATTGGAAACATATAATCGATGGTTGGATCAAAATTTTAAATTTCGGTTTGATTGTGATCCAAATTAATTTGTTTTAATTTCGATTAATTATTTTAATTTTAAATTTTTAAAAAATATGAAAAAATTTATATGTACATATATTTTAAAGAATTATTAAATACAATTTTTTTTGAATAAAAATTATTTAAATTGTTTAAAAATAAAAACATGTCTTAAGATAAATTCGAACCCGAGTGATATTAATCCGAGCTTAAGTTCTTCATCGCTAGACTAAAAATTAATTATATAATAAAAGATAATATATAAATATAAATATTATATTTAAAAAATTTAAAACTAACTATTCAAACGTTTTGATTGAGTCTAAAAGTTAAAACCTTGGATTGGATCCTCAAACAAAAAATTTTTTTTGATCATAAAGATTTCGTTTGGTAAAATCTTAAATTTTATTAAGAATATATGCATAATACCACAGATTTCTACTCATTTTTCACATCATAGACTATAATGATTATACCTTATGTATTTTTAATCAATTTTAATAATTTATTCAGAAAGTCAATATTTTTATCTGATGTTTGTTAAAATCCAATTCAACATTTCCACATCTTTTCGGTGAAATATCTTCTCAAGTTTCATCGTACAGATTTTTAAAATAATTTGAGAGATATCGAGACGCTAAAGTTTAATCCATTCAATTAAAATAATATTGAATTTCACCGGATTGCGCTCAACATTTCATTTCTAAAAAACAAAGACCGAGTTCACACCGCCAGACTTGCTGATTGTGATTAAAAAATAAAATAATTTTGAATAATTTTTTAAATTAAATTATTGTTTAAAATTGAAATTATTTAGTTATTGTGTGACTTTTTATTTTAAAATCATCTATTTAATTTGAATTCTTCTGATCATATTTGTAGAGCAATCAAACGATGTAATTACAATAATAATAATGTGTTTGGCATTTGGACATTATTTTATAATAATTTAATTTAATAAAAATATAAAATAAATAATATTAATTTTATATTAAAAAAAATTTGAAAAAAATTCATTCTAACTTTAATTCTGATTTTGATTTTAAATTAAATGTAACCTTACAGTCGAGGTTAAGCTAAATATCTCACTCGAATATTGATCTCTTATTCCTCGTGTCAACTTTCAATGGTCAAACGAAAGCCAACTTATCTTCACAGAGAGCCCACCGGGCCACCCAATCTGAAATTCGCATACGATGATCAACTGACATCTGGAGCTCATGACGTCCATGATTCTAAAGCCACTTCTTTTTTCTTCTTTTTACATTCTAAAAGCAACCAAATAAGTAACTTGGGCAAATTTGGCGACTGGGCGTACAAAAATGGAGCGGACGGGAGGTAGGTATCACAAATTAGATCAGTCAAGAGTCAACGGCTCCAACAAACAAAATGGTCGCTTTAGAAACCGCGTCCTTTCTTTAATGCCCCGGGCCCGAGCCTCCGCCCCGGCACCCAAAACGGCAACCTTCTTCTTCGTCTTCTTCTTCTTCTTCTCCTCGCCGGCGATGGATCGCCGCCCGCCATCTGACGCCGCGCTATCCGCCGCCGTCCAGGCCCTGGGCCGCGGCTTCGACGTCACCTCCGACGCCCGCCTCCTCTACTGCAAGGCCGCCCACGGATGCCTCGTCCTCCGCCCTGACGGCGACCCCGCCGCCGACCTCTCCGGTGTGCCTATGGACGTGGATGTCTCCAGAGGGCGGAGCGCAAGGGAGACCACCCCCGTCTGCAGCTTTCTCGAAGTCAGTCCTCCGGATTTTCATTTTTTTTCCTCCGATTAAGATAAAGAAAATTTGCGTCTTTGGCATTAATTGATGGATGAATTGGTATTTTCGTTATCTATTCAGATGGCGGAGTATTTTAATAAAAGGTCGGGATTATCCGGAACGCTGCCGCTCGGTGGTTTCAATTCTATGTTCAACTTCAATGGTTCTTGGAAAGTTGATGCGGTGGCCACGAAAGCCCTTGCGATGGATAGCTATTTGATTCCGATTTTCAGAGTTAAGTTGAAGAACACTGACCTTGCTCTGCGAGATGAGGTGAAACGTGCCGTGCCGCGCAGTTGGAATCCGGAATCATTGGCGAGGTTACTGAATGTTTTCACTCGTTATGAATTGGTTTAGATCATAGTGCTACCGTGAGTTCACTGAGAATTGTGATTTTTCACAATTGTTGTGCAGTTTTATTGAAAATTTTGGCACGCATATAATTACTTCTGTCAGTATCGGTGGTAGAGATGAAGTTTACATCAAGCAGCACCTCTCATCCCCCCTATCTGTATCCGATATCGAGAAGTATGTGAAAGATGTAGGTGACAGGAGATTCTTGACATTGGAAAACCACTTCAATTCATCTTCAGATGTAGCTACTGACAAGGTAGGAGCTGTAGAAGTACTTTAT
Source organism: Trichopus zeylanicus subsp. travancoricus (assembly GCA_005019695.1). NCBI lineage: Eukaryota > Viridiplantae > Streptophyta > Magnoliopsida > Dioscoreales > Dioscoreaceae > Trichopus > Trichopus zeylanicus. The sequence continues at coordinate 775,645 of RXID01014982.1, forward strand.
TCTTTCTGTTGCATTGACTCCTGCAATACGGTTTGTAATCAACAGCAACAACAGTAAACATGCTAAATTATTGTCCATGTACAGTTTGCAGAACTCTCATTGCACCAAACCCGTGACATGAACTCTCAGCCATTCAGCACTCCATATTTGAGTGGACAAGAGGCAAGTGTTTCTAGTTGTCCTTCTACCTCTTCAGCTTTGTGTCATCCATAATTTATAGTAAAAAGGAGATGCTTTTGACAGCGTAAGACTTTTGTGATAAAGCCTTTGCTACTGGAGTGTATAGGTGCCTAAAGAACTATGATTTGATCTGCAAGCTACTTCCTTTTTTCTCTAACAGAAAATAGAGATTAGCGTTTTTAGTACAGAACATGTGACGAAGATTTCGTTGGCCCTTTTTATAAAGAGTGTTTTAATTATCATGGGATGCATTTGTTACTGACTTGAAATTCTTTGTTTGGGCTGAACAAGAATATATGGTGAATAATCATTTAAAATATTGCCTTATAATGGCTGGAAAAGGTTTCTTTTTGTTGTTCTTAATGGGAGATAGGATGTTTCACACAGTGCATATTGTAGGAAACCTTTCTTATCTGCTAATAGGCACTTCTACCATACGAGTTACTTCCCTCGTGACTCAAACAAACGGAGATGTTCTTCAGAAAATTTAGTTATCTGCTAACTAGCAAGCCTTCTCTATGGCACGTGGTTGCAAATGCACTCTGGCATATTGACATTTGCAATTCCTGTTTCAGAATACATTGTACATGAGACAGAGTTTGCTTATCACTTGCAAAAATATGAATTTTTCTTGCAGTCTTTGAAATAGATATTTGACACCTCTTCTGCAGGATGTTACAGTAATCTTTAGAAGAAGAGGTGGTGATGACCTTGTTCAGAATCATATGGAGTGGGCAACAACTGTGCCCTCATCACCGGATGTTATAAACATGACCTTTCTGCCCATTGTTTCACTTTTGGATGGAATGCCTGGGAATAAGTATTTGGCTCAAGCTATTGATCTCTATTTAGAGTGTAAGATTTTACACAATGTTAATATAATATGAACTTCTCATATGAAAAGATCTGATGATTCTTCTTTTTGTCCAATAATCTCAGCCATATTTTATGCTTAATTTTTTTTATTGTTTGATGCAGTCGATGGATCTGACCTATTACATATGTGATTATATACTTTTCTGTTCATTTTGCAGATAAGCCTCCCATCGAGGAGCTGCAGTATTTCTTGGAATTCCAAATTCAGCAACTTTGGGCTCCCATACATGACAATATCCCTGGCTTTCAGAGGAAAGAGCCTGTATGCCCCTTTGTTCAGTTTAGCTTGATGGGCCCCAAGCTATATATAAGCTCTGAGCAGGTATTTATTTAACATCGAGTTGTATGTTTTTCATTGAGTTTTGCTCAATGTAGATCAAACCTGTGGCTGCATTCTTACCTTGTATCTCTTAAAGCTTGTGAACAGTGGGCTCACGTATAATGAAGTAGAGGTGTATAATGAAGTTGTCTAGGCATGAAAAGAAAGCTTTTGGAATCCTAAGACCTCTATATGCTGAGAGAGGTAGATGATGTATGGTAGCTAGGACTGTAAACAAGTCGAGTCAAGCCAAGCTCAGCTGAAATTTGAATTTTAATAATTATTTTCAATTAATTTACATTAGAATATTTTTAAAAAAACTTAATATTGAAATAATGAATTAACATGATAACATTTAAATATAAAAAATTGCATCAATCACAACATCACAATTGAATAATTGAATATATGTAATATATTATTATATGTCATATGATATATTTTTAAAGATAAAAAAAATGAGCTTTCGAGCTGGAACTGAGAGATGTTCACTTTGTGTCAAGTCTCTTCCTATTAGGAAGCGTGTGGACACTCATGAGTTTTGTTGTCTAGTGATTTATGAATTTCTATAGAGATGTTTGTAATCATCATGGCTAAGCGAAAAGAACTTGTGCTTTTGCCTGAGAATCATAACTCGAAGAGCCAGTTATGAATTTGCTAGCTTTACAGTCTCATTTCAAAGCTCAAACTATCCCTCTCTTGTACGTGCATAAACCCATTCTTTAAATTTCAAAATATTAGTACTACCCCAACAGAAGCAAGCATAGCCAAAAAAACCTGTATTAGACTAGTTTAATCTGTTATTTTGTAATTTGTGCATTATTCTAGATTTGCATTTACCTTTTATTGCAATCCAAAAATCCTTATAGAAATTACATAGCAAGTTGACCAAGTACCTAGATTTGCATAATTAGTCCACACACTATCTATTTATTGTAGTGGCTCTGTTCAGCCCAGGGTATTGGAGCTGGTAATCAGGTCAATTTTGTCTTTCTTTCAAGTTGAACGATATCTTCTAACCTGAGGTCGGTGATGGATGCAGATATCTGTTGGTCGTAAACCGGTAACCGGCCTCAGATTGTGTCTAGAAGGAAGCAAGCAAAACCGACTTGCTATCCAATTACAACACTTTGCTTCCTTGCCAAAGATCCTCCAACCTCACTGGGACTCTCATATTGCAATTGGGCCACCCAAGTGGCAAGGACCAGAGGAACAGGACAGCCGTTGGTTTGAGCCAATCAAGTGGAAGAACTTTGCACATGTAAGCACCACGCCTATAGAGTACAATGAAGCCAGTATTGGAGATCTCTCTGGCGTCTACATTGTGACAGGGGCTCAGCTTGGTGTATGGGATTTTGGTGCCAAGAGTGTATTGCACCTCAAGTTGCTATTCTCCAGGGTTCCTGGCTGCACTATTAGGAGATCGGTGTGGGATCACAGCCCCTCTACTGTTCACTCAATGAAGCCTGATGACACACCAACATCTTCAATCGATAGTTCTTCTCATATCAGTAAGTTATCGAAGATTGTCGACTTGACAGAGATGTCAAAAGGACCTCAGGATACACCAGGGCACTGGTTAGTCACAGGCGCGAAGCTAGGGGTCGAGAAGGGCAAGATTGTCATACGTGTAAAGTATTCCATACTGAACTATTGAGACACTATACCAGCCTATGAAGCATTCTTTGCACAGGTATTGGTTTATTTTTGGTTGTTCTTAACACTTGCTGTTATTAGTTGCTCTGTGGATTTGATTATTTGTAATATCCCACAATCACTGCATAGGCCCCATTTCATGTATTCTCTTGAAAAAGGTGTGTTAGTGTTTGGATGTTTTTGTTGCAACTATTCCAAAGTTGGGATTCCATTTTCTTTGATGGTTGCCACCTGAATCCTGTGGAGCAGCAGGCATGCAAGGCTTTCCTCGTCGTTAGTCCGGCTGCCAACAGCAACAACACCATTGTTTATTGGGTTTCCAATCTATCTTTCTGTCACTCTTCTGCCCCACTATCACTGATACGTACCTTTCAGGCTTGCAGTTAGAACTGAAACTGAAAGAAAAAGAAAAATGCAGCTCATCTGTAATTCAGGTACAAAAATGGGATTAAATGCTGGAAGAAAAAAAGAAGAAAATTTGGACGACAGTGATATGCTATAGGAACATTTAATGAGGGTCTTTTGGAGCCCGTACTCTCGGATTGATGATATCTTTGAGGAAATCTTATGACGTCGGATTTGTAATCTTTTCCTTGCAGAGAAGAGAGCATCGGGGGAGATGGAAAGTCATAGGACCAGGTTGCTGCTTTCGGGAAAACAGGTGGGAAATTATTTGCCTGGAATTTCGGTGAATTTTATGTTCGTTTTTGCAAAAAGGACCCCGACAAGTATGGCACGCGTGCACATGCACTTGTCGTGGCAAAATGAACTGCCCATCAGGCCGCTAGCCTAACATGTTTGGCTTGTATAGTTGTATTGAACTGGCATCCAAAGTTGGCCTAAATGCTCAGTAATTATTTAAATTCCATTTTAAACTGGTTTAAGTTTTTTTTTTTCTGTTTGTTTTCTCACAAGGCAAAAAGTATATTCAGTATCTCAAAGTCAGCCAGCACAATCGTGCACAAAGCATTCTGAAAATAAATCCCTTTCTAGCAAGAGTTAACAGCTCTACATATCAACAGCAGTTTGACACGGTTGACGGTTTTTGTTGTCAACAAGTGAATGGTTAAACGCTTCATTTCAGGCGTGATTCAAAACCCTAAATACTGCTTACTAATCGTCAACAAGATACATATGCATTGTGAGTGGCAACTTTCAAGCGGGGGTGAAGGCACAGAGGCCGGTGCCCCGGCGCGAGGGAGCAGCGCAGGAAGCAGTACTCCCCAGGTGCACACTGCAGCGCCCTGTCGCAGTCTCCTCCTCCGATCGGCACGGCCTCGTGCACCACCGCCTACACACCAACACCACACCAACCACCCTCCCTCTTCCTTTTATTGCCACTTGCGTATTTGTTACCATTTCTCACTCCACCCTGCTGTTAATAATGTTCCCATAATGCGCCTGCCACCTCAAGCTGCACTTCCCAGAATAGCGCCCTGCTTCTCTCACGCGCAGGGCCTCTTTGCGTGAAATCCGAAACTGGGAAGCCAGTAATTACATTTACGCTCCAGGTGGTGGTGGGGCTGTGGATTGAAGCCACCCAAATGGTTGCAATTATGCGAGTTTTTTTTAAAAAAAATTTCTTTTGGTAAAGTTGCAATTATAAAAGTTGGGTCACAGCTGGGAGAAAATCTCAGAGGCGGAGTTTTTTAACTGCCAATTTTAACTGCCAAAAGCATGGAGTACACAGGCAACCCGTTTTGTCAATATTTATAATTAGGACATGTTTGTTTGTTAATATTTTAAAATTTTAAAATTTAAAATTTATAACTTCTGATAATATTTTTATTTTATAAAATATATAAATTTTAAATTTTAAAAATTTGTGTTTATTTTATTAGATTTATAAATTTAAAAGTTATAAACTACATTTTATTTGATTATAAAATTCAACACATAATATTTGAATTTTAAATTCCAAATTTTTTAAAGTTTAATTAATATTAAAAAATTAATAATTTGTTCAGTTCTTAAATTTTAAAAGCTTCAAAATTTTTAAATTTTATATAATAAATATTAAATTTTATAATACTTAAAATATGAAAGTTTAAGAAGTTCAAATTTTTACAAAATAAGCTAACCTTCAGTAAATTATACTTGGAAACATTGAACACTAAGTTTTTGATGATCGCTAAAGCCGATGAGAAACCGATCGACCTACTATTTATATTGTGAACAATTGTCGGAGGTGGAATTAACCTACCAATTTGCTATTGAGCAAGCATTTTATATTAGCCAACATTTATGTTGGTTGCTTGTGACGGGGATCAGCTGAAACACAGACGAGGTAAGTAGGAATTTAAACTTGGGTTGAAGTTTCAAAGTCAGTAGTCAAACTTACGACAGGGCTGTTGGTGGAAATCTAGCATTTCTGCTTGGGGTTCCAACTGACAACACGTGGTTGCATGCACAGGAGATGTCGGTGCTCAACCGCGCGCGAGAAGGCTCGAAGCAGGAGAGTAGACAGACGACCAACTGCGGCCACGTCTAACTTCACTTACTGTCCTTCGCAGATCCTTGTTCGCGTACAATTGTCTCGACTCTTTGGTTCGCGTGATAACGTTGAAGACTTGGACCCTCCTGATTTATACTAACTTGGTGCTCCTAATTGATTATCCCTTCTCCTCCTCCAATATATTAATTATTTACCTAATAATAAAATTAATTAACATATTCAACTTGAGTAAATAATTTTTTGTTATATTTTCAGGTATGATGAATTAGTCTCGTATCGAATATCAGATAAATAAAGTTTAATATATATAGTGAAAAAGATCTATATTCCATGAGTTTAAATTTTTGATATGATTTGATATTCGATCCACTATATTGATTTAGTTTGACACTCTTTTAACTTTCCCAATAATTAGTATTAGAGTTTCAGGTTCGAAATTATACAAATTCTTAATACTGAAATTACTGTGATGATGTGATTAAATTGAATCGCATATTAGTTTCTATTAACAAATCAAAAGAATGAGACAAAAATTTGTTAATATGAGTTACACGGTGGAATTGATCGAGTAAAAGAGTTTTTTATTAAGAGTGTTAAAATTGATGTGCTCAAATCACAACCTGAAGGGGGATTGTTATAATGTCAAGTGTGGTAAATCAAATATTGAATAGATCAAATTTAATATATATAGTAAAAAAGACCTATATTCAATAAGTTTAAGTTGTTGGGATAGTTTGGTATCCAATCCACTATATTGATTTGATTTGACACTTTTTCGTCTTCCCCAATAACTTTCAAGTATACCATAGATCAAAACTAAACTTTGTGTTTAGGATTGTGCATTCGATCTAAAATCGAACCGAATCAAACCGAATAAACCGAATTGAAATTTTCGAATTTTCAAAATCGAAAACCGAATCGAACCGAATATTATACAAATCAAATCTGAACCGAACTAAAATATTTCGGTTCGGTTCGGTTTAAACTGAAAACAGATAATTTAAACCAATTTTATTTTTTCAGTTTAAATTTAATTATATTTAAATTGAAATAAAAAATAAAAATCAAAATTAATATTATTTATTTATATATAATATGTAATTCAATTCGGTTCGATTTTTACGATTTTTTAAAATTAAAAATTAAAATTAAAATCGAATTTTAAATATTTTATTTTTTAAAATCGAATCAAAACGAAAATTAAATAATTCAAATTAAATTGGTTATTCCATTTTGAACCAAATAGAGTGCACGGCCCTATTTGAGCTGACTTGTTCTTCTAACACAGGTCATGGGTCCAATTACTGACCGGTAAGGTTGAACCTAATAGGGTGTCACCCTCTCTTAGGGTAGATAAATTACGTTGGTATCTCCTTGTGATAATGACCTAACGTCACATCACACTAAAGTAGATATAAACAAAAATAGTAAACACATGTTGCATCAATGCAGCTCAGCATTGATGCAGTTCAGGATTGATGCGAGTCTCGTCTGATCTTGTCTCTTCTTCAATCTTCCGAAGCCCGTTTCAAACTGGGCGAGGGATAGGGTCTTCTCATCTGATTAAATTATTTTTTAAATATTAAAAATTTGACCGTATTAATATTATTTAATTTATTTAAATTATAATAAAAATTTAAATAAAATACTCTCGGTTCATCAGAATCGTCGGATCTCGATCCGACGGCTCAGATCGTCTCAGATCGCTTCTCCCTACTCCCCCCCCCAAAAAAAAAAAAGCCGCCACCCACACGCAGCAGAGCACGATTGCCGCTGACGACGCAGCAAACGCCGCACTTCTGCTCTCCCCGTGCGCGCTCGACCGGCGAGCTCCGCCATCTTCTGCTCTCCCAGCTCGAGCTCAACCGGCGAGCTCTGCCATCTTCTGCTCTCCCCACTCGAGCTCGATCGGTGAGTTCCGTTGTCTTCCGCTCTCCCTGCTCAAGCGCGTTACGATCTGGATGGAGGGCAACGTCGTGGGTCTTCCCGTGCGCGCACGCCCGGCGAGCTCCCTGCGTGCACGCACCGAGCTTGCTCTGCCCGCTCTGCTCGCTCTCGTGAAGAAGATGAACAATAGTACGCGAACAGTACTCACCGGAGGGCATTTTTTTCTACAAAAAATTTTAGGTGTCATTTGGAACAGGGTCAGGGCTAGGCTCATCTCGCCCTAACCAGACTATGTTTCAAACACTAAAAATTTGAACGCACTAACATATTTAATTTATTTAAATTATAATAATGATTTGACCTAACATACCATCGATTTCATCTGAACCGTCGAAATTACGAGCTTAACGGCTCATATCGTCTTAAGCCTGAAACCCTAATTATATAATCTTCTCCTCTCCCTCCCCCCTACCCCCCCCCCCCCCCCCCCCCCCGCCCCCACCCACCCCAAAAAAACGCACCGAGCTCGCTCCGCCCGCTCTGCTCACTCTCGTGAAGAAGATGAATAATAGTACGCGAACAGTACTCACCGGAAGACATTTTTGTCTACAAAAAATTTTAGGTGTCGTTTGGAACGGGGTCAGGGCTAGGTTCATCTCGCCCTGACCAGACTATCTTTCAAACACTAAAAATTTGAATGCACTAACATATTTAATTTATTTAAATTATAATAAGGATTTGACTAAAATACCCTCAATTCATCTGAACCGTCGGATTTCGATCCAACGGCTCATATCGTTTCAGCCGAAACCCTAATTATATAATCTTCTCCTCGCCCCCCTGCCCCCCCCCCCCCCCCCCAAAAAAAAAAACGCACCGAGCTCGCTCTGCTCGCTCTCGTGCAGAAGATGAACAATAATACGCGAACAGTATTCACCGGAGGGCATTTTTGTCTACAAAAAATTTTAGGTGTCGTTTGGAACGGGGTCAGGGCTAGGCTCATCTCGCCCTGACCAGACTATCTTTCAAACACTAAAAATTTGAATGCACTAACATATTTAATTTATTTAAATTATAATAAGGATTTGACTAAAATACCCTCGATTCATCTGAACCGTCGGATTTCGATCCAACGACTCAAATCGCTTCAGCCGAAACCCTAATTATATAATCTTCTCCCCCCGACGCTGCCTCCCTCCTTCCCCGCCGACGACGCAGCAGACTCCGCGCGCGAGCTCGGCCGGCGAACTCCGCCGGCAACGTCATGGGTCTCGTGAAGAAGATGAATAATAGTATGTGAACAGTACTCACCGGAGGGCATTTTTATCCACAAAAAATTTTAACCATCTGCTAAGCATATCAGTAACCAAATAAGATTTACTTGACAGCATTAGCGTTTTACAGTTTATCTTTTCCTTTGATATTGACATTGACCTTGACCCCGTTCTAAACGGATCTTTAACCATCTGCTAGTCAGATCAGTAACTAAACAAAATTTATTTGACCGTATTAGTGTTTTACACTTTTTTTTTTTTTTTAATTTTAATCTTGACCTTGATCCCATTCCAAGCGCAAGCACAACACAATTAGTTATCCATTCAAAAGGCTTCGGAGAAGTAAATTGTGATGCTTAAGTTAAATATAATTCATCATTAATGAAAATTATGTGGAGTTTTTGAATAAAAAAGTGAGAAGATGATTTGGTTGGAGGCCGAGGAGAGAAAGAGGAAGACGGCCCTCGCTTCGAACGCGGTCTCCCTTGCGTATAGGATGCGGATCTAACTCAGCGATTAACCAATCTGCAATCCTCAAATTTCATCCAACTTTTTACATCGTTGAGCAGCGTTTTTTGTCATCTAGCAAAAAATAATATAAAAGGTAAAGCATAAAGTCGTTACCACAATTAGAAACTATCTTCTAAAAATCACATTGACATAATTAATTGAGTCGTCATAATTTCGTGAAATCGACATAACTGATATTTTTGAGTTATGTTAACATAAAAAATAAAAGTGTTTTTGAGGTTGTACTATATAGTCCGAGAAGAATTATTAGACATTATTTGATTTGAAATCAGATCGTGATCAATAATTATTTAAAAATATTTTATATTTTTATAAAATTAATATTACTTATTTTACATAATTATTAAATTAAAATTATTATTAAAAAATTAAATAAATTTTTTAACTCTAAATTATTATAGAATTAATTTTGATAAAAAAAATATTAATTAATAAAAATAGTTCAATAATTTCGATCATAATTTTGATTTTAATTTCGAAGCAAATAGTACTTTAGAGTTTATGTTCGATTTAATTGTATGATTTGCTATGATGCAACAACAACAATAAATACAAGACAACTACAATGATTTCAATAGAAGTATCATTGATACAAAATAAGGTTAATATGTAAATATTGTTTAGAACACATATGCATATAATAATAAAAAAAAACAAAATTTTCTGATATAAGACGGTAATAATGTATTCACTATAAATATAGCAGTCACAAAATAACGAGTAAAAAAAATTCAATATTACCGTGATAATACTTGGCAATCAGTTGCTATCTGGATCCTAATCCAACGCATCTGTTATTAGTTGTTACAGCTGAATGAATAAAGAAAACTTCCAGGTCATTAGGGTTGGAACCCAGCAGCTGGGCGATCAAGAAAAAGGCCTGGCGCTGCTTCACATCAAATGGTCGGACCCAGTCCGACTTCAAAACCATGCATTTGAAAGCAACCTGAGCTGGATAGCTCTTGGTCTCTGGTTCACGTTTTTTTTTTTTTTCCAAAAAGTCCCTAACTTTTCAGAATTTATTCTTCTAGACAAATATTAGACGCTACTAGAAATCATTAATCTGAGCATAAGATGCAGATACTATTAACGAATGAAGATCAAAGTCGAAAACATTAGCGAATAATTTTTTTAAATTAAATTGTTTTATTAAAATTAATTTTATAATAATTTTAAATCGAAAGATTAATTTATTTTTATAATAATTTAATTTAATAACAATATAAAATAATTTAATATTAACTTTTTAAAACAAATTAAAATTAAGGTTAATTCTATCTTTACCCGTTATCAAATGGACCAAAAAGCTTAAGATCCGTGCAGGCATTGTTCCCTACTGCTCCCTCGTTCAGATTCACATTCTCGTTGATCCCGAAGACGGAGCTACCAATTAATCTTGGCCAGTGATCAAAAAGTCGTCAGTCACTCTGACTCCTAAAATCCGAAATGACCAACAGACCCTCAACAATTTCTCGCAAGATAATGGTCCCAGACTACTACACAACACCGAAACAAACAAAGGAGTCAAAAAACAAGGAAAAGAATTTCCTATAACCCTGATAAATTTTCATATTTTTTTAATATTTCTTCTAATTTTTTAAAATTTTATCCATTGACAACAATTAATATTAAAAAATTTAAAAACTGTAATAATAATATAGCAATACTATAAAAAAGTACAATAATATATAAAACATAACAATAATAATAAATAAGATATAAATTATACCAATAGTATATATTTAAAAATTAATTATTATAAAAAAATATGTTCTTTTTAGTGATTTATGATTAATTTTAATCATAATACTTTTTTAAATTATATATATATATTTTTAATTTTTATTTTTATTGATTTACTTTTGATGATAATAAATATAATATTTCTATAATATTTAAAATACAATTATATTATTATTATTATTATAGTATTTATTACAATACCAACATGAACTAATAACGACATGAATTAAATTAAAATATTCATCACGTCAATAAAGTTGAAGTGAATTTTAAAAATATGAGAAGATTTTTAGTAATTTGTTAATTTTTGGAGCAGGTGTAAAAACTTTTCAAAAAAAAAAAAAACTAAAAAAGAGTCAAATCCCAGAAATTCACGGCTGCTCAGATCAGCGAGAAATAGCATTCCCACCAAAACAATTACCAAATAGCAACAACATATAGCTATAGATCAAATTTTCAAGTTACAGAATGATAGAATCCCCCGATCACAAACAAATGAAAGCTATAGCAGTAATTGTTACAGTAATCCCCAAAAACAAACTGCATGAACTGCAGTGAAGTGGAGCTCCATCTGACCTCCTCCACGGCTGCTGCTGCTGCAGTGTTGAAGCACTCCTGTTGGCTCCACAGACGCCAACTCCGACCTTGACGCCCTCAGCAACCTCCGCCCCATCAAGACACAGCCCTGGGTTGCCGCTCAAGTCCAAGTTCCTCCCCAGCCTCTTCAAGAAGCTCTCGTTGAGCGGCACCACGCCGCCCAGCAGATTCTGGCTCAGGTTAAGATGGTAAATCCTCCCTAGCCCACTCAGTGCCGCCGGTATCTCTCCCGATAGCCGGTTGTTCTCCAATGACAATGTGGTTAGGTTTGTGAGCCAAGCAAAGCTCCCGGGGATCGGTCCCGAGTAGCCGGAGTTGGCCAGTCGCAGCTCCTGCAGCTTGGCCAGCCTGCCGAGCTGGAACGGCAGAGGAACGAACATCGGGTTGTCGTCCATTATGAAGTACTGTAGGTTTCTGAGCTTGGGCAGGCCTTTGGGGAACTGGCCGCTGAGCTTGTTGTTGCTGAGAGCTAGGAAGGCCAGGAAGCTCAGGCTCTCCAGGGTCTCCGGAATGCCGCCGGTGAGCGAATTGGAGCTCAAGTCCAGCTTTTGAAGAAAACCAAGCTGGCCCAGTGATGGTGGGATCGGTCCGGTGAGGGAGTTGTAGCTGAGATCAAGGCCCGTGAGGCTTCTCAGCATGCCCAACTGGCTTGGAATGCTGCCTGTGAAGGAGTTGTAGCTGAGATCCAAGTGGATGAGAAATTTCAGGCCTGAAAGGGTCTCTGGTATCCTGCCGAAGAGACAGTTTTGTGACAATGTGAGGACTTGGAGTGATTGCAAGGAGGAGATTTGCGGTGGGATGAGGCCAACCAAAGCTGGGTTGGACTTGAGGCTCAGCTGCTGCAGAGAAACAGCGCCAGCGGGTTTGTGTGATGGTGGTGGTATTGAAATTGTTGTTTTTGTGGATTTGAAGCAGCTGAAGAAGAATAGGGATTGGAGAAATGGAAGAGCAAAGATTTCAGAAGGAAAGGTGGCATCTTTCTTGCAGGTTGGGTTGGGTGGAATCCCAAAGTCCAGCCTTGTGACATGGAGGTGGTTGTCTTTCCCTGGCTTGCACTCAATGCCAGGCCATGAGGAGCCAGGCATGCATGGCTCTGGGTTGGAGAGTCTCCAGTCTCTATCAGAGGACATGGACTCCATTACCCTGAACAGTGTCTCTCTCTCGGAGGGCACCATGGTGAAGGTGGAGCTGGTGGTGCAGGGTGAGAAGAGGGGAATGAGGAGAAGGGTGAGGAGGAGGTGAGTAGAACGGGAAAGGGGCATGATGGATTCCAGGAGCAAGGGGAGAAGTGACTGTAACTGAGGAGAGGTGTCTCTTTTCGTTCCCAGGTCTGTTAGCTGGGTGCTCATGGGAGAAGGCGAGGGTTTGGAAGGGCCTCGGATTAAGGTGCGAACTTTAAAAATATATTATTCAGTTTTATATATTATTTTTAAAATATATAAAACTTCTGTAGCTTAGATAGTTAAGGTTTGAATCTTGAGTCTACAGTGACTTAGTTTTGAGACATGGCAATTGCAAATTTTTTTCTTTATTTTAGGTTTTTTACCTTAAAAATTATGTATATAAATTGTTTTCATATTTTCAAACATTTTTAATATTTCTAAATTTATAAGTTAAAATATAGTAAAAAAAATTTAAAAATAATTAAACTAAAATCGAAATAAATTAATTTCGATCAAAATATATCGATTTTAATAAATACCGAAATTGATTTTAAAATGAAAATTTAAAATTTTGTCTTGATTGAGAATAAAAAAGAAAGAGAGAGAGGGAGATAATGGGATGTGATGGTTAGTGGCTTTGGGGATGGGAGGTTTGATGTGATTGATAAAATGGGCCCTGTGGGTCTCATGTTGGGAGAGCCGGAGAGTTTTGAAACAATGTAGAGGAGGAACACATGTAGATAGATGGTCAGCAGATGCAGGGAAGAGAATGCAAGTGATAGCAACTACAATAAAATGAGAAAACAGCAATCTAAGTGAACTAGATTTTGTGGGCTCAGAACCGATTTACGTCGCGGTCAATCACTTAAATTGTGGCCGGATTGTGAAACTATAAAGTCATTTAGGCGGGTACTGAACTATCGCAGTAAGAGGGCTTTTTTTTTTTTTTTTTTTTTTTTTTTTTGCGCACTTCGTTCTGATCCGGTTTCACACGAAAAAATAATTTATCATGTTGTCGAATTGTGAAAATGTGGCATCCTGTGATGATACGATAATGCACCGTCATACAGCAGTTGGAAGGGCCGGTCAAATTTTCAAAAATACCTCCAATCACATTCATTTGGATAACCAACAACCTGATTATTTTAGCGGAGATATAATTGAAATTTTTTATATAAAAAATATAAGGGAAAAAATCTCTCTTCTCTTCAATCTCTTTTAAGGTCAAACTCTTTTATCCTGTAACAACTCTTTTATCTTTTTTTAAGTGAAAATGAGTGTTGATTTGAGCGTTGAAACACCTTCTTCCATGGAGATTTTGGGCCAATAATGGCATTGTTTTTGCATAGGCTGTAGAATCGGATAGAGAAGACAATATGGCTCATCTCGGCCGGAGCAAGGGATCGCAACGCATGCTTTTACACCATTTAATTTATTTTTACATAACAAGCTGCTGAAGTTAACAAATCAAAGAAAGCTGGTCCTGTTCCAAACTCCAATGACCCTACAAGTCACACGAATGTCTTCTGATGAACAGTCTTTAATTATTAGCCAGCAGGGTGCAATATAGTCTGTGACTTGTCTTTAGCGTGTATTGGAAAAATGGGACGATGGTTATCGGGAAGTGTCGTAGTAAATGCATCCTCTGCAGAAAAGATTCTAACTTTTCTACAGGCTGTTTGGTTTACTGCAGAAAACGAAAAACACAATACACAAGTGTTTAATCATCAGGTCATGTTAACCCCGTTATTTCAGTCATTGTGATGATCGTTAGTAGGATAACAAAGAGAGAGAGACAGAGACAGAGACAGAGAACCGTTGCAATGTAATAATCCCAACAGCGGCAATAATGGACACGGGGCACCAGGTCTGCGAGGCAGATGCACACCTGGTGATTTGACACAAGATGGTCGGCCCTATGGTATGCAAACATTGACGGTGCAGGACCAGGTGATGCTCCGGGCGCACATGGTGTCTCTCGTACAATGAATGGGTGCCAGCCTTTCTTTCCTATACCAGCCACAGAATTGAAAAGAAAGAGGCGCTTCGCCTTTCTTGGATGCCTTCGGCCTCTACTCAAAAGCTCAAGCTCACAAAAATGCGTGATGCGAAAATAAAACAATGTTAGATATTTTGTTACCAAAGCACGTTCCAGAAATCAAATAAAAGAGACGGAGAAACAAAGAGTTTATGGTCATTCCCTAGGCCTAGGTTGATCTGAACTATAGAAGACATCCACAATGCATTGGTTCATAGAATCAACAAAATATTCATCTAGTCTCAGATTGCTTATTTGGCAGCAACTCATAAGTTGTACCGTTGTACTTCGGATTATGACCAATGATGTTCCAACACGAGTCAGGAGGATAGCTTCTCTTGAGTATCAATCAAATTGCTCCCTGGCATTTTACCTCGAGTGAAATTCATTTTCCTTTATTAGAGTATGTAATTCTAAATTTAGCCTTCCTAGCTTGACCACTTACAATCTCCTGCCTGTCACTGCGAGTCAAACCACATAATTTAGTGGCAGAGACACCAGTTGCCAATGGAGAGATCTAGAGTTTGATCTGTGCTGGTACATGATGAAATTTCGTCTTTGATTGGCGCCCTCGCCAAAACTAACTCTGATAGGCAATTCCCAGAGAAGGAAAAGTACCTCCATTTGTACTATTGGTATCTGTCCAGTATGACTAACATAAGCACATCGATAACTGATGCACTCAAACCACTATCATTATATTCTATTTGGTATGTTTTCACCAATTGTTGCATCTACAAGCTAGGCATATAAGAAACAGTTTTGCATATCCTACTGAAAATAGTAAACTCGAGTAATCAAGCAGTAGCTAACAATTCCAATGGCCTGAAAGCCGTTCACACAATCACTTTTGATCCTTTCATAGCAGTCAGCTTTTAGCCAGTCCAATAGTTATTATCTACTAATCATAAGCCCTTAATTTGAAATCAGTGTTTAGCCAATTGCAAATGGTATTTCATCTTGAAACAAAAAACAATCCAGACAAAGGAAGAAGACAATAGAAATAGGAAAGAGAAAATAGTTACTTCATGACTTACAGGTTACTTACCCACCGAAAGCCCTCCTTTTCTTTTGAGGGATGCACCAATAAGACTTTCACCAAAATTTGCAATCTGAGATGACAAAACACATATACAAGCCTGGAGCAGATCCACCTATTGAAAAACAGGTCTCAAAAATAATATCAAATTTGTAACTCCTTGTTCCATGTTATATTGCAAAAGTGGAATGTGGCCATCAAACTGGAAACACATCATAACAATAATTTTTTTATATTTAGAAACAGGATCCACCTTTTTTGAAAGAAATTTTGTAGAACACCAATGAATAAACATGCATATTAAAATATGGCACAGGATGAGTGAAACAGTAACCGAGTAGCAAAATGACTCCAGTAGAACGTTCAGCTTTACCAAAAGCAGTGATGAATTATTACCACTTAAGCTATTGGTAGCAAGATACTGGAAGGGTAAAAAGTAAGAAAAAAGGGGCAAAACAAATGACGGGCCATCTTCCTGACTTAGCAATCCAAGAAGTCTTCTCTTCTATTGAACTAACAAAACAACAATAATAAACAAAAACTAAATCAAAATTAACAAAAGCAAACAATTTTCTAATAAAATGCATGTAGGAGGAGAACTAACCTCTGCAACCAAATAACCAACACCTGCAAGAAGAATCGAAGCAAAGAGTCCGGCAACGGCCCCTTCTATGCTAACAGCTCCTTCTGTTCCCCTTGGGACTACCTTCATTGTGGTAACAAGATACCTGTCGTGAAACCATCACCATAAAGCACTTAGAAGCCACACAATCCACAAACAATTCCAAGAGCCAGTGAACAAAATGTTTCGGAGGTGATGTATACGTTTTATTCCCGTATGCCTTGCCAATCTCGCTTGAGACAGTATCGCTCAACTTGGTACAAAAACTTGCAACAAAGCCAAGCTTCCACAGCTGCCCAAACGAAGCTCCTCCGGCACCATAGATCGATAAAAGAGCACAAGCACATCCGGCGGCACTGGAACCAATGACGTTGCCCTGCCCTTTTCTCCCTGTCCTCTTCTCCGCCACCCCCATCACCTCCTTCTGCGATATCTTCACCTTCGTTGCCGCCGTGCCCTGAAACTAACCTCACGCTAAGAAAATTGAAAATCAATGATGATCGTGAGCGAAGGATGGAAAGATTATCCTGTTACCACAACGAAGTAGGACGCGACGAGGAGGAAGCCGGAGGGCCCGAAGGCCCTCCAAGTAAGGGTCCCGAGCAAGAACGCTGCCGCGACACCGCAGAAGGAGAGGCCGGATACCAGCATCGGGGAGCCGAGAAGGAAGATGACGGCGTTGCTGGCCCAGCAGAGGTCCAGGTCGGCGGTGATGCGCGGAGGAGGTCGATCACCTGGGCCTGGAACCCGCCCAGATCTTGGATCGGGAGAAGCGCATTGGGGGCGCCGAGGAGCATCCAGAGAGCCCTAGATCGACGATCCTGTTTGGGAATTAGGGTTTTGGGGAATCGCAAACTATCGCCGGAGAAGAAGGACTTCAAGGAAGTGGAAGATGCAGCGAGCGGTGTGAGATTAAGGATCGAAGACACGGCCATCTGCGAGAATTTCTTGCAGCATGGATTTGCGCTTTTCTCTTTTTTGTCCCCCTTTTTTAAAGGTTTTTCGGGAGAACATATCGCTAGATTTCATCGAGCACGGATATATTGCCACGTGGCATCATCGAACTCTGTGTCGAATTGCACGGTTTGAAGTGTTGGTTCCCGCCATATTTCGTTCCCGGCAGTTTTGTTGGTTTCTGGCAGTCTGTTGCAGATGTTCTGCGTTATTATTCTTGTTTTTGTTCTCTGAGGACATATAGTATTATTCTTGTTCGATCTCAATATAATATATATATATAGATATATATATATATATATATATATAATTATCCTTGTTTTCTATTTGTCGTGTATTTTTTAATATTTGTTTACCATAATTGTTATCCCTGTTAGATCTAGTTGCGTATGATTCTGCAAAAAAGGTCAGTCTATTTCCCTCCTTGTGGGTTATATGCACTAGGAAGTATATGAAAGTCATACAACTAACCGTTTTGTGGCGGATTCGTATTAGATTATGAATCACAAAAAGGCCATAAAAATACAACGTTTGAAGAACATATGAGATACGATCATTGAAGATACCAAATAAACCGGTACCTCATCGTCTTACCTCCGACGATCCTTGCTATTGCATCTCACACGAGAGACCAAATGTTTGACACTCAGCCAATCAAGTGCTTTACAAAATTCCATTTGGATTTCTGCTATTCTGAACGTTTGGTATGTTGCAGGACAATCACAAACTTGTTATGCCAGTCCTTCTCAAATCGAACACGATTAGATCAATGCTGCTGTGTTTTTCATAAACTGAAAACATAGTGAGTTAAAATCTTTTTGTCATGCCGCAGTCCTATCCAATTGAATTTGCATGTCAAATTGACCAATCTTTTTAGTTTTAGTACTAACTCTCTGTATTCTGTATAATATTCAGTTGCTCAGCAAACTGGGTCTTCTTGGATTTCTGGCTGCAGCTGGCAATCTTATTTGCCACTCTCAATTGTGTGTGTGTATATATATATACAGCACTAAGCATTGACTTCCTCTCATAGCCGGCTCAACGCTACGAGAAAGCCAGATGGTAATGTGTTTAGTTTTTCAAGTTCGTTCTTCTTTGGTTTAGTTTCACATGAATTCAAGTTTGATATGGATTTTGTTCTGCTGCTGTTTACAGGAGAAAGAAGAGCAAGTTGTGGAAGGTAAGGTGGATTGGAAGGGAAGGCCAGCTAGAAAAGGTGATCATGGTGGAACCCGTTCTTCCTTGCTAGTACTCGGTAAGTGATAAACACCTATCGAAACTCGTTTCATACGCGTTTCAGTTTGTGCATTTGAGATCCAAACTTCTTCCTATCCGTGGTAAGACTAATCGCAATGGACAATTTCGCTATCCTCGGGCCAACTGTGAACATGGTCACCTACTTCACTGGAATCATGCACATGGACGTTGCCACCGCCTCCAACGCTCTTACGAACTTACTAGGCACTAGTTATCTGGTGGCAGTCTTCGGCGGCTACTTGGCTGATGCTTATGTAGTCAGAAGCAAGATTGCTCTCATGTGTTGTTGCCTCTACTTCATGGTATGCCAACCGTTTGATCGATCCACCGATGAGATTTTAGCACATACGGTTAGTATCTCTTACTGCCTTCTCACAGGGGCTCGCGTCGCTGGCAGTGCAAGCTCACTTCCCATCGCTGAAGCCGCCGCTGTGCAACATATTTCTCCCCACAGCACATTGCGAGAAGGTTGGAGGCTGTTGCGGAAAATATCGATGTCCACCACAATTCACGATATAGAAGAAGAACAAAAAAGAGGAAAAGATAGTAGACAAGAGATATATGTGGCGAATACGATCCAGATGATATTGTATTGATGAGAAAAGGAAAAGAAGATTACAACAATGGAAACGAAACTCCAATATCACTAACTCTCACAAAAAACTAAGTAGCCTAACCGTCACAAGACGTCTTGAGAGTATTGATCTATATATCTCTCTCTCACTCTCTATTGAAACCCTTACATCAATGGAGTATTTATAAATATGGTCTAACTGTATTTGAGTCAAAGTAGAAAACTAACTTAAATAAGATTTCTATTAATTTAAGTCTTCTAGCAGAAGATAAATCTAGATAAGGATTAGGCCCACTAAATAACTTCCTAATATAATTAAGACTCTCCAGAAAATTCGGATTCGAGACACAATTAAGCCAACAATCTCTACCTTGTCTCGAATCATCTTATTCTCTGAATTTGAATCTTCAATAGATGTCTTTGCCATTACCTTCTGATAATTTCACCAGATTCCAAGTATGGTTCTTTTAAACAGAATCCATCTTTTCATTCATAGCAGCTTACCACTGAGAAGAATTCTTATCCTGCACTGCTTTTTTATAGAAAGAAGAATCACCATTGTCAGTAACTAAAACAAAAGCTACCATATCTTCAAAATCATACCTTTCAGGTGGCTTTATTTTTCTTTGAGATCTTCGAAGTGGAGTCTTTTCAGAAACTTGATTCTTAGAATTTTCTTGAGAGTTGGGTATACCCTAAATATCTTCTTCTAAAGGAACTACATGCTCCACCTCCACTTGCATTATATCATTAGGATCTTTCTTGAGAGATTTTAACATAACACTTTCATCAAATACTATGTCTCTCTCAATAATTACATTTGAAATAGTAAGATCCCACAAACGATAGCCTTTGACATCTTTAGTATAACCCAGGAAAATACACTTTTTGGAATGTGCATCTAATTTATCTTTGACAACATGCACATAAGCAGAGTAACAAAAAATCTTTAAAGAAGAATAATTTGCAGGTTGACCAGTCTATACATCTTCAGGAGTCTTGCAATTAATGGCTGTTTGAGGAGAGCGATTCACAATGAAGCATGTTGTATTGACTGCTTCTCCCCAAAAATCTTTATCAAGATTAGCTGTACTGAATATACTACGTGCTTTCTTCAACAAGGTTCTGTTCATCCTTTCAGCCACACCATTTTGCTGAGATTTTTCTGAGATGGTAAAATGGCGTTTGATGCCTTCATCTTTACAGAATTTGAGAAACTCTGTTAATTTGTACTCTCCGCCATTATCACTTCTGAGGTATTTGATTTTTCTGTCAGTCCTTTTTTCAACTGAAGTTTTCCACCGTTTGAAGACAGAAAACACTTCGGCTTTGTGATGCAAAAAATAAATCCACACTTTTCTGAAAAAATCATCAACAAAACTGACAAAATAACGAGCACCAAATTTTGATGGAATATGAGAGCACCACACATCGGAATGAATATAATCAATTAAGCCTTTAGTGCAATAAGTACCAGTGTTAAACTTTACCTTAGACTGTTTACCATAGAGACAATGCTCGCAAAAATCCAATTTGCATGAGTTGAGGCCTTTCAGTTATTTTCTTTTGTTGAGTTCACTTAAACCTTGCTCACTCATATGACCGAGACGCATATATCATAAGTGGGTCATATTAGAAGAAGAAGCCTCAGAAATTGCTGCTCCACTTGCAACTGTTTTTCCTACTAACTCATACAAATTTTCATACTTTAGGCCATTCATCACTATCAATGAGCTTTTAAAAACTTTAAGAACTCCACCTTCAGCAGAATACTTATAACCAGCAGAATCCAAAGCACCCAAAGAGATCAAATTCTTTTTCAAATCAGAAACATGTCTGACATCAGTAAGAGTTCTAATAATATTATCAAGTATTTTAATTTTGATTATTCCAATTCCAACAGTTTTGCATGGATTATTATTACCCATCAAAACTAAACCACCATCATAAGACTTGTAGTTTTCAAACCAATCCTTATTAGGACACATGTGGTAAGAACAACCAGAATTAAGAATCCAAATATCATGGTAACGATCAAAATTAGAACTAATAAAGAGACTATTACCAAAACCATCATCAGAACTTCCTTTAACAACTGATACTTGTTCTTTGGCTTGCTCTTTAGATTGGGATTCTCTTTCTTTCTTTGCTTTGAGCTTCCAACAATCTTTAATTGCATGTCCCATTTTCTTACAATACCTACAGTTTGTTTCTTTGAATTTGGATCTAGAACGACCTGCTCTTGATTTTTCTTTGGTACGACCTCTGATAATTAATGCTTCTAAGTGTGACACATCCCCTCCAATCTTTTTCAAATATTCATTAGATAGAAGGGCAACAGAAATATTGTCAAATTTCAAATCCTTCCTATACATGAGAGTAGTTTTAAGATTCTTAAGAGAATGAGATAAAGAAGATAATAAAATAATTGTCTTGTCTTCATCTTCAATTTTAACATCAATGCTTAACAATTGAGAGACAAGTTTATTAAAAGCATTAAGATGATCAACTATATTCGTACCTTCTGTCATTCAAAAATTGAAGAGCTTCTGCTTTAAGTAAACTCGATTTGAGATAGACTTACTCATATATTGTTTCTCCAGCTTTTTCCATAGCTCTGAAGGTGATGTTTCATCAAGAAACGGATAGAGTACCTCATTGGTAAGACTGATGATGATTGTGCTATGTGCACTAACTTTCTGGTTTTCCCAAACACTTTCAGCGACATCTTCAAGCTTGACGTCCTCCAATGTATTTCTCAATCCTTATTGAGTAAGAATTGCACGAACTCTTACTTGCCAAATAGGGAATCCTTGCTTTTCATTGAATTTCTCTATATCAAACTTCGTAATAGACATATTGAACCAAGATCTGATGCCACTTGTAATGGAAAATATCGATGTCCACCACAATTCACGATATAGAAGAAGAACAAAAAAGAAGAAAAGATAGTAGACAAGAGATATATGTGGCGAATACGATCCAAAAGATATTGTATAGATGAGAAGAGAAAAGAGAAAATTACAACGATGGAGACAAAACTCCAATATCACCAACTCTCACAAAAGACTACGTATCCTAACCGTCACAAGACATATTGAGAGTATTGATTTATATATCTCTCTCACACTCTATATATAAACCCTTATATTAATGGAGTATTTATATATGTGGCCTAACTGTGTTTGAGTCGAAGTAGAAGACCGACTCAAATAAGACTTTTATTAATTTAAGTATTCTAGTAGAAGATAAATCTATATAAAAATTAGACTCATTAAATAACTTTCTAATATAATTAAGACTCTCTGAAAAATTCGAATTCGAGATACAATTAAGCCAACAGAAGGCAACATGGCTGCATATCTCTATAGCTCCTTGTACTTGGTCGCCATCGGTATGGCGGGGGTGATGTCTGGCGCAATACCCCACGGAGCGGACCAGTTCGACGACAACGACCCCCGGGAAGCGTCACAGATGTCTAGCTACTTCAATTGGCTTCTCCTGAGCGCGTGCATTGGAGTCTCGTTTAGCTTGACACTAGCAGTCCGGATCTAAACCCATGTGGGCTGGGACTGGGGTTTTGCTGTCGGCAGTGTTTCCATCTTCTTGGGCACTGTCTTGTTTGTTGCCGGATTCCCGAAGTACCGCTTTCACGCAATTCGAGGAACTAATCCAATCACTGAAGTCATTCAGGTATTCTTGTTGAATGCACTGTCTTCTTGATAAGAGTTTTAGTTTAGAAGTTCATACAATTTTTGCATGTCAATTGCAGGTTTTTGTTGCTTGTATTCGAAACAGAAAGCTCAAGCTTCCAGTGGATCCCAAAGAGTTATATGATATCGACCAAGACAAGGAGCTTGGCAAGGAAGTAAAATTCCAACAACAGAGGAATATGTACAGGTTTGGACGAAAGCTACTTCAAAAGATCAATAAATAAATCAGAAACAAAGTCTTAGCTTCGAAATCCCTTTATGTGATCAGGGACAGGTTTTTAGACAAGGCAGCTATACGAACGTTGAGCAAAGACCAAGCTCGGAGTCCCTTGAAGCAATGCGGGATCACCCAGGTGGAGCAAGCAAAGACCATCCTCGGCATGACTCCAATCTTCAGCACCTCTGTTGTAATGAGTACTTGTCTCGCCTAGCTCCAGACATTCACCGTGCAACAAGGCACAACAATGGACCCCCGCATCGGTTCGTTGAAGATCCCTGCAGCCTCGCTCCCGATCATCCCCGTCTCCTTCTTTTAGTAATCATCATTCCGATCTACGATCGTATCATCGTCCCATTCATCCGGAAATTCACTGGCCACCCCACCGGTATCAACTACCTGCAGCGTGTTGGCGTCGGACTCGTTCTATCTTGCATCTCTATGTCAGTAGCTGCGATTGTAGAAGTTAAAAGGAAGAACATAGCGAAGAGCCATGGAATGCTTGATGCGATCCCGATGATGCAGCCGTTGCCTATCAGTGTGTTTTGGCTTTCCTTCCAGTACTTCATATTCGGGATTGCCGACATGTTCAGGTATATAGGACTGCTGGAGTTCTTCTATGCCGAGGCGCCGAAGAAGCTGAAGTCTATTGCTACTTCCTTCCTATGGTGCTCGCCTGCGATGGGATACTTCTTGAGCACATTACTGGTGAAGTTGGTGAACTCTGCAACCAAGAACATGACCAAGAGTGGAGGTTGGCTGGCAGGGAACAACCTGAACAGGAATCATTTGAACTTGTTCTATTGGCTGCTTGCTGTGCTTGGCTTCATCAACTTCCTGGCGTAATTGTTTTGGGCTAAGAGGTATGAATACAAGCAGCAAAAAGCAGCGGTTTTGGATAAGGGGTACGCGACTGCGCGGCCCCTGCCAAGTTAGCCTCAAAACTATTGTAGAAATTAATGTCGTGCAATTTTGATTGAGGGAGTCTTGTATCGGCTAGCGGTTTTACTGAAAAAGTGACCATAGAATCCTCAGAAATTCATGCTTTAGCTATCAGTCGCGGCGTGGTCGGGTTTGCGTGACCGGATCAGCAGAATACCCTCCCTTGTGGATTTTATAGGGTTTTGTAATGCACATGTTGACTTTTTTGAGGGGGGCACATAGATGCCTGAAATCTGCCTTTGCATTGAACCCAAAGAATGATAAAATGGGAAATTAACATCCATAAAACAGTCTCTATTGGGAAAAAAAATGGACAAACTAATTGCATTCTGCAGCAACTCATATATTACATAAATTTCGAACAAAAACTCGTGTTGCGTACAATCAGTGCAAAGCTTGAATATGTTAATTCAAAAATTCAATGGACCCAAACAAAATTTACGGAGGTTGTAGTGCATATTGCACTCATAGGATTCCACTTAATTCATTTTTCTTCGCTCCATTAGTCCAATGCCAACACTATGTCGAGCAAGGATTATAAATATCTCCATGAAATTGACATAAACTTGATGTTGGAAGTTAATCCAGAGGGGTCATGCAATGAAAATACAAAATTGGGGTTTTGTGCAAAAATTAGTGATTCGGGGGGGGGGGGGGGGGGGGGGGGAGCCTGCGAGAATGTAGAATGTACAGGGTTGTTTACAAAACTGAACAAGCCATCCTCGGACGAGAATGCACAGGGTTGTAAATAGCCGAAAGTTGAATGTCTTGGGCCATCCCAAATGTGTTCCGCAAGAGGCCCAGCCTCGAGCCCCCGACAATTAAGATAAACTTTCTTGGCGCTAAACCTGATCTTTAAGAAAAAAACTTATTTTCTACTTTGCAAGCATATATAACACATGTTAAATAGCAATTCTCTCTTTTTTTTAAATCTGCCCCTATAAGTCAACCAAATCGAATATAAGAGCACGTGGGGCATTTCGTTGAACAATTTCGGAAAGGGCGGAGATAAGTTTATGTTTAGTCCCACATCGTCTATTTCAGTCACCTTAACTGGTTGATAATAAGCCGCGGGCACCGATTGATCGCCGAGCTCTGTAGCGTGAGCTTGTAACCCGAGCGGGGGCAGTTAGGTGGTTTGGACGGTTTGTCAAGTCCAGTCGGTTGAGCGTTGTTTGTGCTTGAAATCGGCCTGCCCGGCCTAAGGAAGGAGTTGGACTCCGCAACCTGGGCGAAGGCCCGAGTCGTGAGGTCCCTGAAGTAGAGGGGAACGCGCCAGGCTGGCTTCACAGAGCAACGAGCACCTCTCGCTCCTGCCGGTAGGAGGACAACGGGCTGATGCACAGCTCGCTCAATTAGCCGACTGAACCGACACCAACCGGACGACCCGCCTTTTTAACTGTCTTTCGTCTCATGCATGGCTCAGATTCCCGAGTTCTTCTCGCCCCTCTCATCCAGGGCAGCAAGCTGGCTTACAAGCCTCTGCCTGGTCCGTAGGTTCCAAGTGAAAAATATAAATTTAGTTATTTAAATATGGTGATATATAATAGTGAATAAGTGATTTAGTATTATGTCAAATATAATATTTTTTAATCAATAAAATTTATATAATTATAATTTCAAATTTTAATAAAAATTATGGTAATATTTAATTATAATATTGTTAATAATTAGGATATTTAAAAATAATATTAACAAAATAAATAAAATTAATATAATTAGGATAATAAAAAATATTAACATAATTAGGATAACAAAGTAATAAAAAACAAACTAATTATATTATAATTAGGATAATTAGAGTAATATAAAGTAATAGATTGATAATATTAAGTGAATATAATATGTGTCAAATATATTTAAAAATTTTAATACTAATATATTATAATATTAATATTATTTTAATATAATTAACTAAAATAATTAGACGGGAATTGCTCGTTCAAAAATCTCAGAAACACCACTTTAGAATTAAGAAGCGGGAGAAATAAGTGGATCTCTATCCGAAGTGCAACTTTCACAAGTTGCGACATTCAATTTTAATTCATTTTCAAACCCATCTAAAAGTGGCAGTTTCACCGCTTTCAAAAGTGGTCTACATCCAAACAGTGAAAATAATGAAAGTGGCCTCATTTCCACTACTTCTAGAATTCAACTACAATTTAAAAATCCCATACCGCGGAGCTTTGTTTCAATTCACCCTATTTTACTTGCATTTGTGTTGATAATCACTCGGTTTCTATGTGTGCTTGTAGAATGATGCTATAGTTTGAAAATCATCTTGGACGTAACTGAGGAGGTCAATACCTCATTGTGCTCAGGGGGGTCATCCTCCAACGTAGCCTAAGAGAACAAAAGAAGGAATAGCGAAAGAAAGAACCATATATTGATGGAATCATAGTAAGAACAGCAGTAAGATGTTGGAAAAGCCGAAAGAGTGTCGAAGCGAAATAATATAGTGAGTTTGACACTAAATCATCCCAAAAGCTTAATCTCATAGGATATGAGTCTTTTTCACTATATGTATTGAACCCTATCTATCCAATATCTGATATAGAATTAATTTATCACACTTGACATTATAATAATCACCCTTTTCAGATGTGATTTGACCACATTAATTTTAATACTCTTAATCAAAAACTTTTTTACTTGACAAGTTCCACTGTGTGACCCATACTAATGAGTTTTTGTCTCATTCTTTTGATTTTTTAAGAGAAACTAATATGCGACTCAATTCAGTCGCACCATCACGGTAATTTTGGTCTTAAGAGTTTGCATGACTTCGAACCCGAAGCTCTAATACCATTTGTTGAGAGAGTCGAAAGAGTGTCGAAGCGGAATAATATAGTGAACCGGACACTAAATCATCCCCAAAATTTAAGTTCATAGGATATGGATTTTTTTCACTATATATGACCCTATCTATCTAATATCCGATATAAGATTAATTTATCACATCTAATATTATAATAATAGAATACTAAGATAATGCAAGCGTAGCATCTAACGAGGAAAAATGATGGAAGCATAGCAAAAGCAGGAGTCAGAAACGATAGAATGTTTTTGACAAAACATTGAAATTTCTATGCATGCAAAATTGTCAATTATTAATTCTGATATTTGGCATTATACACATTGATGTGAATGACTGGATTTGGAAATGTTAGATAAGTTTCAAGCAAAGATAAATTTTTGTGCGTTTCACCGGTTGACTTGAGAAACTTGTGTTCTAGAACAGTTTCAATTCATGTGAAATGCAAATGATATATGAATGACACCAGTACTGCAATGAAATATATGCTATCCAATGCAGTAAAATATGGCGATCACTTTGAGGATTTTCTTATAAGGGACTATTCGGTTACGATACATTAGTCTGGAAAACTATATTTTTGAGGTTTCCACCAATCTATCGTTGCTTGATGCATCGCCCCAGGCTTGTGTTGC
This sequence comes from Trichopus zeylanicus subsp. travancoricus, assembly GCA_005019695.1. Lineage (NCBI taxonomy): Eukaryota > Viridiplantae > Streptophyta > Magnoliopsida > Dioscoreales > Dioscoreaceae > Trichopus > Trichopus zeylanicus. Next base: position 803,132 of record RXID01014982.1, read on the forward strand.
GGTTCTTATAGTTTATTATTGCATAATTTCTAAGGTATAGTCATCTAATTCCCCTCTCAAACTCTAAATTGTAGTCTTTACAATTCATGATTCTCATATTCATTACAAGTTGAACAAGCAATACCAATTTCAAGGAAAGCACATGGAGATAGCACGAGAACTTCTGTGCATCTTCTGCATCTTAACGTTATGCACAAATACCGTACTTTTGCTACTGAAAAGAGTATAACACTTGAAATGCTTAAGAAATTGATAGACAAGCAGATAAATATCGAACAAATATTCGTCTGCCAAACAATTAAGTTGCAGGAGAGAAAAAAAAAATGGAAAAACCAATTTTTATCAGACACTGGATTGCAAAAAATCGGTAATCGAATTCTAGCTCTGAATAGCAAAAGTTTTTTTTTTTTTAGTATATCCGCATTGTTCAATAATTATTTTATTTGTTTAGTATTACACAATATTATTTTCTTTATCAAAGACTATATATTGCAAGAAATTGGATCATTGGCACTTGATCCTGTAATGGCGGCCTTTTTCGTGGCAGCTTCAAAGTGCTACCAAAACTTACATAAAAAATTTTAGCGATTGTCAAAAGTCTTTTCCAATTTTTCTCGCACCTTGACAAATTACCGTCAAAAAAAATAGTTTTTGACTATATTTTTGAAAAATGGCCGTCAAAATGAAAAAATATCGCCAATAATTATTATTGTTCAAGTGACCAAATTCATGAAAGTTTGATTGACGGAATAAGAAATTTTCGTCCACCAAATTTCGCCTACTGAAACTAAAATATGGTTCTCGAATTATTATTCAAATAATTTTAAAAAATATATATATACTAGAATTGGTGTTACCACGAAAAATCTAATTTTTATTAATTTAAATCCAAAAATTATAATTTTGTTTACATATTACAATTCAAATAATTTCAAATAAAATACTATGTAAAATTACCATTCAAACTCTATGATAACACAAAATTACAACTCGATCACCAAATTGGAGTACGATTTCCTTCAATAATTTACATTTGTAAAATAAAAATAATTAACTTCTATAAATTTCAACTTCACAATCAATATTAATCAATGACAATAACTTTCAACTTTTTAATAATTTTTTTTTAAAAATAAACAATTCAAATTTAATAGTACAATAAACTATCCAAATATTTTATAGAGGTTCATTATTCTAATTTCCAAAATTAATACACTATTTGTCTAATTTTTTAAATTTATCTATCATTAATTTAAAACTTCAAAAACTATGATAAAAAACAAAAATCAATAATTTTCAATATTAGAAATTTAAAATATTACATTATTTAAAAAAATCAACATATATCTTGATGGGATTGGAAAAAAAAAAGCCTTTGGGCTTGTCGGAAAGTAACAGTGTCAGAGGAGACTGATGAGAGAGCTCGTGGTATTAGAGAAGGCCAGTGAGAGAGTTGACAACTTTAGAGGAGCCAAACAAAAAAAAAGATATAGTTTTGATTTGGGGTTAGGTTTAAATAGAAGAACTTAGATTTGGATATTTGGTTGCTTGAACTATAAGATCAGATGACCAAATTTATCATAATGTCAGTATTTTTTAACAAGTATCATTAATTGGTGATCCTTTAAAAATGTGGATTGTTGAGTGTTGCTAAAACCCATATTTTTTGTAATGTTAGATCAATGAAAATCTTATTTCACCTCCTATTGATGAGTTTGAGTTGATAAATGGATGAGTCATAACCCCAAAACAGCCGTTGATTGATAGGAGGAGCCAAGCTATCATCTTTATCAATTACTAAAAAAGGTTAATAGCATATAATTCCTTATATATGGTGAAATTATATATAATTTATTGTAATATAAAAAATCATACATAACCTTCTGAGTTACAAGTTAAATTGTAAATAATTTTTTGGGGTTAATTTTTTCTTTAGAAAAGCAAATATTCACAAAATATTTGCTTCGACGATATTAGAGTTGTGAAAGATCCAACGTGCCCTCTTTTTCGCATGTTTCTTCTCCGATTTATTTTTTTTTTCTCTTCTTCTACTCTAATATGATCTCCTGTTCTTTTTTTCTCCTATTTTTTCTCCAATTTACTCTCCTTCTCGTCTTTTTTTCTTTTATATTTCTTCTCTTCTGCTTCCTTTCTACCTTTCTTCTCCTCCTTTTCCAATATATTTTTTTTGAGTATGCTCCTTTCCTTTTCTTCATCTCCAATTTATTTTTCTTCTTTTTTTTTCCTCTCCCTTCTTCCTCCTCATTTTGTCCTCCTTTTTTTTCTCTTTTGATTTATTTTCCTCCTCTTCTTTTTTTCTTTCTTGGTGAAGTAATAGTAACGAGAAGAAGAAAAAAAAAGCACAAAAATAATAAATTCTCATTAGAAAAAAATAAGAAAAAGAAAAAAAAAGAAATGACAATGAAAAAAAAAGAAAACATACAGTAAGAAGAGAAAGAAGAATCAACAACTTCTTATTCAAGAACATCAAAAGCATCAAGAGTGACAAGAGTGAGAAGGAGAAAAGGAGGTGAACAAACAGGAGGAAAAGCAACAACAAGAAAAAGACAAAGAAGATGTTCCAATATCAGCAATAAGAAGTCTTCGTCTTCTAGTAACAACAACAAGAAGATGAGCATTCTTCTTCCTTCTTCCAGCAATAGCAGCAAGAGGAAGAATCTTTTTTTTCTTTTAGTGGCAGTAAGTATATATATATATATATATATATATTTCCTTTTGTTGTTTTTATTGTTCTTCCTATTTTTAAAGGAGGAGGAAGAGGACAAGCAACTTCATTGAATCTCCGAGCTGAAACAGAAAGGAGCTCCATCGAAAAAACCTGAATTTGTTGAGAGGTGTCGTTTCAAGGAAAAACCAATCCATTTCAGCCAAAATAAATTGGTTTTGGACTATAAATCTTAGTTACAATTTAACCAATAATTTGAATTTTAAAAAAATGGTAAGAATTTTTATACATCAACGCTAAAATCCAAGAAATTATATATAATTTTTAAATTTTTTAAGAAATTATAAGCAATTCTACTCGTTTACAAGGAACTATATGGTATATAGTATACACGGATCTACATAATGTCACGATTTTGCATGAAAGCCCTCAATAATTGCTTCCCGCGAAATTCCTAGATCTCCATGGCTCTACCAAATACCTTAAAATTTTCGGTTCTATCCTTCCATTAATTCCCAATCCACACGCAAATCCTCCTCCTGTTCTCCACTTCACTCCGCCGCGACTTCCCAAGTGCAAAGCTCCCCGGCGGCTCTGGCGATGGTGAACCCCGAGCAACAAACCGAAGACATCTACTCGGTGTGGGCGTTCCCGCCTGACGACCTCCGCCACCGCCTCCGGGGCCTCATGTACACCCTTCGCTCCGAGTTCGGAGGCCCCGAGTTCGATCCGCACGTCACCGTCGTCGGCGCTCTCCGCCTCCACCCTGACGACGCCCTCCGTCACCCCCACGCCGCCGCAGCCGCCGCCGCCTCTCTCCGCCTCTACTCCGCCCGCGTCGCCTCCGTCTCCCGCGGCACCTTCTTCTACCAGTGCGTCTACCTCCTCCTCGATCCCTTCCCCGAGGCACGCTTTTCCAATTAATCTAAATCTCCTCCCATCCCGCCCAAGGTTCGATCTTGGGACCCTATTTAGGCCCGTGTTTTGGGTTTTTAGGCCGTGGATGCTAGCGCACTGTGCTGCAGCCACTATGGATACGTGAAGTCGACCCGTGAGTGATCGTCCGGAACCCTAATTTGGCTTTTTGGATCCGATTTTGTTTTTATTTTTCCTTTCTTTTTCTTTGGGTTTTGTTGATTTTGGAGGTGGGGATTGCATTTCAGCTTACATACCTCACCTGAGCTTGTTGTATGGCGATCTGACGGATGAGGAGAAGGAGAAGGCGCGTGCAAGAGCGGAGGAGCTTGCTGACAGAATCGTTGGTATGACCTTCGAGATATCCAAGCTTGGTCTTTACAAGACGGATACTGAAGACAAGAGCTTGAAATCCTGGGAGGAGATTGCCGTCTGCGACCTAACTGAAAACAACAAGTAAAACTTCTGCTGTCTTACTTCAATAATGTTCTTTTGTGGCTTACTTTGTTATTCTGTACTCTGTTGTTTGTAATCTGTACTCAGTTGAACTTAGTACTTATGATTCGTCATGTGCGTCACTTGTTCAAGATGGTTGATTTATAGACATGATCAGCATACTTCTAATTCTCCACTTCAGGATATTCTTAGTTTTCTTTTTAATCCAATGGCCAAGGACAGAATTTCTATGAAACAATTTCTGTTTGATAAGGAGATCGTCGAGTCTCAAACATTGAATGAATGCCAGTCACCCAAGTTAACTATTCTTTCAAATTTTCTGAAAAAATGGGGAGGTTCATAGTTGCAAATATAGCTGCTGAGTCTGAGCACTCAAGGACTGATGCTCTTGCAAATCATTCATAGTGGAGGAAAGCCTTAGTCTGTAGGTGTAAGATTTAGTCCGCAATTAATTCTGTGTACAAGCTTTCTATTTTCCTTGATGTTGTATGTAGAATAAATTCCCTTTTGTTTTTTGCTGTTTTTACTCGAGACATAAGCACTGGTTGAAGTTTAATATATGCACTGAAACACCAATTGTTGGATAACCTTGGGCACTAGTTAGCTTGTTCCGCTATTCGCTTGAAAGTCGAAAGGACATAACCAATTCTCTAATTTTATAAATGGCTAAACTTGTGCAGAAAGCTGAGTCCTCGCATGTCTTTGTGCATGTTGATGGTTTCTCCTGGTTTTTCTGGGTGATTGACATAGTAAGGACTGAAGGTGAAAAGAAGAAAAGCTTTAAATGCTGGAATTTGGTTGAGGTAAATTATTGATAATGATTGTTAAGTCTCCTTGAAATAGAAGTATATAATAGAAGAGAAGGAATTCCAAACTTCGTTTGAGCATTGCTCTTGCTACCATGTTTTGTCCAGACATGGTTTTGGGGTTGTTAACAGTTTCATGCTTCATAGCCCTAAGTGTTCTATTCTCCATGGAAATTTTACTGCTGTTTAAAATGCATAGCCAAATGAGGCAATTGTCTGCCAATAGATATTGTACTCTCACTTTCTTCTAATAAGTGGATAGACCATGTACCCTAGTTAGACTTTTAGAGTGACATCCGCACTATGTGATGTATAAACAGTTCTTCCATATATATAGAGAGAGTGACAATCATAAAATGTTTTTATGAAGTTATAGGCCAGCCTTAGTTTTTGTGTATCATAGATCTAATTGGTTTTCCTCATGATTAATAATCTGGCCTGAATCTCCCCCCACCAGAACCCATCTCCCTTTGTCAGTTGAAAAGGGCTGCAATAATTGGCAAGCCAAGATTGTACTGTAGAACATAATCCCTTGTACTACAATTTTGCCTCATCTCAGGTGCAAATACAGTGCTCCTTCCTTGCTGACGAAACAAGACAAGCACTATCTGATGGGTTCCTGATGTTGGTTGTGGGCTTTCATGACCTATAAGCTCCTGGCCTGAAATTCTTGCCCAAAATCAGTGGTAAAACTTTGTGCTGCAAACGAATGCTAAAGCATATATTTGGTTTGACTATATGGTATTTGAACAGGGTTATTTTCCATCAGTTGAATATTAGTGTTATATTCATGACAGTGTAATCAGAATTTCTGCATTTGGAAGCACACCATCTAGGTGCAATAGGTTGGCCTCAAGAACTAACTTAAGAAATTCCAATTGATGGTTATAGGTATCTGGGATAGAAAATTCTGAAAATCATTAAGGGAAGCGAAAAATTATTACCAAATTTATGTTATGGCATAGAAAAAGTTAGGCAATTAAAAGAAAAGCAATAATGCTAATACCCATAAATATTGAATTTCTTTTAGTGTTCAAAGTTTATTTTTGGAGGCATAGTTTTCCAAGAGAAAGGTATAACTTTTTAGTGAGTCAGGCAACAGGTAGGGTAACACTGAAACAGATCTTGAAGTATTTGACTGCCAGCAAAATAGACCTTCATGAGAATCAAAATGCCTCATAAAAGGCACGTTAAGTAGCTGCCGCAAAATAATGGTAGGGAGATTGAAAATTAGGATTTAGTTGTCATTTGACAGTTGTGATGATAATAAAGCCTAGAGTCATTGAAATTTTTTTAGTTTTTTAGCTTTTTATCTTCTTTTGTGTGATTGCTGTAAATATTCAGGTGATGCATATTATACAGATTACAGGCAAAATGATGAGCACTTGTGGCTATTCTAAGCTCCAACAACGTACTTTCTATAGAACATGAAACAAAAGATCTTTTTGTTTCCTCTCAAATCAAAGATTAATTAGACAGCCTGACGTCGACTTTATTGTATCATAGATGCAAGTGGTTGGTTTGTCACAAGACCTTAAGGTGAAAATTGGTTCATGCAGAGGAATATATTATGTTATTCCGCAGATGTCACTGATAATATCAAGTACCTGAGATTCTTGACACCAATCCAACATTGTGATGCCTCATGGATGTAACACATAGGGTGATATTAATCATGTGAAAAGCAAGTTTGACAAAATCCATAGAATGAAAATGTATGCAGAAATTTCCATGCCACAGTTCAAGTTGTTGGAAAATGAGTTTATTTTCCTAGGCAAGTATTGCTTCAGGTATTATAGTTGAAAAAATATTCTAAATTGTGGGAACTAGACAAGAGTAGTAATAACATTAAGTCATTAGTTGTCTAGAGTGTTGCTCACCAAAGTTCAGACTGGTTGTTGCAGGGATATCAGTAAGTAACCAACCTATAAAAGCACTAAGTTTTATTTTGAAATTGATAAAAGCTAATTATACATATGTCGATCTTTCTATTCTGTTAGAGATCAAGTGAAATGTAACCAGCATGGAACAAAGAGCTCACTGATGCAGATACTCCCAAGGAGTTGGATTGCTTGGGCTTGGAGCATCTGGGTCGACCATCACTTTTTGACATATGATCAAAAGTTTTAAAACATACCGTGAATTTGATTCAACAAGCAGTTCTCAACCAAATGTGATCATAATCTATGTTGTCAACCATGTGAGATGACTGTTCCTTTAAAAATTTAAACAGTATTGGATGGCATGAATATGCATATATTTAAGCCTATATTTGTTGCATTCTCTCTAGGACAAACTCTTGTCTATTGACAAGAGAGAAGTGAGGTTCATTATTAGATCCAGAGTTTGTTTGGGAGATCTTTGGTTTCATCCTGAACTTAATAAAAAGTGTAGAATTCTTGCAAATCAACTCCTCCAACCTCCACTCTTGGTCTACTAGCAATTGCTGAAGGTTTAAAATATGCTCCATTGACAACTACTCTGCAATTTTATGCTATCCTAAGTGACACAGATCTATTGAAAGAGTCCAGTATGTTGCCAATCACATGGCCCTGGACCTAGGGGTTGGTTGACATGGTTGATATGGCTGCAAAGTTACAGGGAAATGTACGAGGAAGACTGGCAAAGAAGAGGACTTGTAAAAGTTCCAAGAGAACTTGCAACAGTTTAAATGAATTCAGAATGTTTATATGGAAACAATAGCACTAGAATTTCCGTTGCTCTCAATTCATTGCTAAAGAATCCACTTTTGTTAATGGACATCTGAATCACCTTTCTTTTCTACTACATTTCCTTGATTTCCACTCCTAACTACCTTGATGGGATCTTATTGTCAAATTATTTGGACGGAATTTGCTCCATTGTTCCGTTATCAGCTTTAGCTCTCCTCGTACAAGAATCTGACTTTTGCGGTTGAGGTTAACATATGAACCTAGTGCCTTTGTCTTGACGGTGAAGAAGCAAGTGGGCCTGGTTTGAGTTAAGGTTTTGATGGTGCTTCGTGTGGAGCAGCATGAATGTGAAAATATCTATGCAGAATTACCAATTTGTCCTCAAAGTAATTTTGCATATTTTTTCATTATTTTTCATTCCATTGCCTTCATATTGGGTTTATTTTATTTGACAATTAAATTTGCACAAGAGCAGGGTATCATGTACATTGAACAGAATATTCTCTCAATTTTGTGGAGAAGAAAGCTCTGAATGAAGGTATATAAAACGGTATCCATTTTATTTGTCTCACAGAAAAGCCTACAGACTAGAAGGGCACACTGGCTGCTAACAGGAGATACCAGGTACATAGGACCAATCTTGCACTGATCTGGAAGAAAGTTATATTCTGGTTGTTTTCCATTCATTAAGTTTCAAATGATTTTGATTCAAAGTCTGACACCACTCACAGTATGTCTGGCTGCTTCATTCAATGGATCATCATAAGGTGTTTGCAATTTTTCGTGCTTGAATTGCAAATAGACCTCATTGTACTACTTTCGTGGGCTTTATGTCTATGCTAGGAATTCTCCACAATTATTACTTGCTCTTCCATGGTTGTCAATCCAATGGACTTACCTGAGGAGTTTGATAGCTTTGTTTGTGCATTCATTTGATGTAGGTAGCAGATCAGTGGCATTCATCTTTGGTTTCAAAAGAGAATTGTGGAAAGAAAGGACATGATATGTTGTTTAGAAAGGAAGAAGAATCTGTTTGGTTGGTGATAAGGTACCAAAAGGCGAGAGGAAAAGATTGGTCACTTTGTCCTAAAATAAATGGTAGTGTTTTCAAAAATGGCCGCCTAGACCACCTAGGTGGTCCTAGGCAGCCACTCAACTGCTCCAAATAGCACTAGACGGTCCATCATGCAGTTAGGTACACTTGGTTAGTTTTGTGAATCAAAAGTAGTCAGATAGTTATATATGTAGACCAACTATCTATACAAACACTAATAGGTTGAGTAAAACACTATCACATATTTCATAGGCACTATGTGGTCCCTTAACCAGCTAAATATGCTCACCACTTTTAAAACCTTGATAAATGGTGTGATATTCGGCTATTTTGGAAGTAAACTTTCCTTCAGGATTCATGTCCTAGAATGACTCCATATAGGTTTGATTATGGAATGAGAGATGATTGGAGAAGAAATATTTAACAGAAAGAGGCTCTTGTTCTTACTGTCTAGAGTTCTTTTTTGTTTCCTTTCTTGATTCTTGATTTTAAACCTAAGAATGAAGTCTCTTTGCTAGGGACCCAAATTGATGGCCTGTGAAATCGAGGGTGTTTTTTTGGAGGATTCTGTTCCCAATTTTGTAAGGAGGTCAAAATCTCCTTATTACTGATTAGTGGATTACTGCTACCATATATGTTGTTCTTGTAGTTGTGCGTGCTTTGTTCTCTATGTTTCTCCTATCCTCTATTTATGCTAAATCTGGGCTGTGGATTGTCTTTAAAATCATTTTCTTAGTTGCTCAAGTTACTGTTGGTTGTCGAAAAGGACTGTTTTGAGTGTTCAGGCAGGATGATTTTTTTTTGTATGTTAGTGAGGGAGCTGAAAGCTATTGCCTCATTGCATAATCTTCTCTATCAGCTTTTCCATATCGTTGTTATTTTGATGTATGTAGCATGCCATCAGTCACTGTAGCTCTTTGATTTCAATGCGCTAGTCCAATCTTTATCTGAAAGCCAAAAAGTACTTCTGAAACTTGCTGCTGAATGTGAGTGGCTTCAGCAGCCATTTGGTTCCTATAAGGCCTCCTTTGAATGTTCAAATGGAGTGGAAAAGTAGATTTAGAATTTGCATTCTTGCTAGAGAACATTGCAGGTTGTGATGAGGTGACTTCATGCTTCCTAAGCTGTCAGCTCTTATATATAGCCACCGGCTTTAATTTGCTAGGAGTGGTATATGTTCACATTTTCTGTAGGTGCATAAAGACGGTTTATTTAGAGTTACATTCAGGATAAGTGGACCTTGAAGGTGGTGGTACGCCTATGCTTGTTTATGTGTGGTAGATAAAGATGCTCTCATTCTTCGTGTTCTGGCCTGAATCTTCTCCCGCCAGAGCCTGTCTCCCTCTGGCAGTTGAAATAAGTAGCAGCAATAGGCACACCAAGATTATACTGCTGAGCAAAATCTCTGGTTCTGAAATTGTGTCTCATCTCAGGTGCAAACACAGTGTCTCTGCCAAGCTGACGGAAAACCACAAATACTATGCGATGGATTCCAGATGTTGGCCGTGGGCTCTCATAACATATGAGCTCCTGCCCTGAGATCATGCACTCAAAATTAGAACCGTAGCTTTTTGCCTTGTTCGGAAAGGCTACATAAGTTCTCATTTTTGGTCTATTCACTCACCAAAATTGACGCCATTTGTTGCAGGGATGTCAGAGACCAGCCTACGGAGCCAACAAGACAGAAAGTTTATTTCATCTGGGATAGTCACGACCAAACATGTTATATATATACACGTGAAGAGTGAAGTGCTCACCAATGGAGGTACTCTCTTTGTGTTGGATTACTTGGGCTTGGAGCGTCTGGATCCACCATGACCTTGTAAAATAGAATCAAATTAACAAGTAAGGCTATTAATTTATCCAGCATGGTCCTGATGATGAGCTTACCAGCGTGTAAAATATGAAGCTATCTTCCCCTCCAATTTCCACTCTCGGTCGATCGGCAAGTGCAGAAGGTCTGAAATCAGCTCCGTTGACAACAGCTCTGCTATTATATACAATCCTGAGTGGTATCAACCTAGTGAAGTGGTCCAGTACATCGCCAATCACACGACCCCTGACCAGGGGATCTATTGACATTGTTGATGAGGAGGATGAAGGTAATTACTTATCATAGCCTCAGGTGAGCTTGGGGAGTCGGATGAAAGCATGAGTGTGCTTATATTCAGTTCGCAGGAATGCTAGGCGGGCCAGTCCCGTGATCATGGGGTCCTTGCCCAATTCACCTCACGTGGGCTTGTCTTGGAGCGAGCTAGAAGCGTGACCCAAACTACCATGGAAATTCTGGCTTGGATTATGTTTGGGACAAACTGCTGCTAATCCTGGCCTGATTTGCAAGTCTTATGCAACTGGAAAAGGTGAGAAAGGAAAGAGAAGGTAAGGGAGATTGACTTGAGTTTACTTTGACCTTGATGTTCTGTTCATTCAGGTATCTCTTTTGTTCTTGATGCAAAGCAAATACTGCATGTGATAGTATTCTTCAAGCTTGATGATATCCGTACTGATTCTTCTCTTTTAATGATATTTTTTGTGTGTGCGCCTTGTGGATTTTTTGTTTTCTTTAACATAAACTATGTGTGTGTGGTCTTTATTTTATACTTGCAGAGTCTAATACTTTTATTGTTTAATTGCCGTTTGGTTTAGTTGCCACTCGTTGTCACATGTAGGAGGGGTCCAGTTCCAGAACCTGGTAATCCACCTGATCAACTTATGAATTTCAGTTCTCGTCTATTCACTGCAGCAGATTCTGCTTTTCTTTTTCTCAAGTAAAATTGTTCTCCACTTTCTTCTGTGGTTGTTTGCTATCTAGTCGCCATCTCGTTCCAATGGAATCTCTCAATTGGGCTGTCATCGGCGTCAGTTCTCTTCGTACCCGAATCTGCTTTTTGTGCTCGGCTGCAACATCTCTTTTTTTTTTTATAGTCTAATTTTTAGGTTTTCTGAATCTCAACTTTCTTTTTTTGACAGTTCCTGCTACGTGCAGTAGCTAGACATGGATCATGGATGGCCAGTTTAGCATCATTTGGTGGTTGGTGTGCACTTCCATTTTTGCATTACTGTTCAAGTATTAGCAGGTTGATCTGATTCAATTGCAGCTGTGTGTAGTTGGATGCTGATAAACTGATTGCATGGTTCGATTGGGATCCAAATGTGAAATTTGGATTCGGATCTTCCCAGAATCAGGCTATGTTCGATCAGTTGACGCCTCCGACTGTTCATCCTTGGATTTGAAAGCGATGCGTTGAAAGGAGGAACGCGATAGATCCCCTTTTGGAAAATGGTGAGAGAATTTCTTTCTGTTGATGATAAGGAATTTACGTACGAAATCGAAAATTGACTGGGAGACACGAGAGGAGGAAATCTTTATTTTACATGTTTTTGTTTGTTTGTTTTTTTTTTTTTTTTGCAATTTTGTGTACGCATATAAATAATATACCTCTCATGCTAGTTCTTGTCCAACTTCATTTTTTCATTTGATATTTACTTGAATTTTTAATTTATTTTTTGTGAAAATAATATTCATCAGCTTTCTTGGGAAAAATCCTAATTTTTGTATTTTTTTTTTCCTTTTACAGCGGTATACATGCAAAAATAAAGAAATTTCTTTTTCGTGAATGGGGAAATATCTCCGTCAGCAAGTTGATGTAATCGAATGGCGAGGCGCAGCGCCTCATGCCCCTTGGTCCATCCAACTCCGCACCTCGAATATTTTTACTTTAATCTTGTCTCCCACTCTTTCTTTCATCTCCGACTCTTTGAGAGCAGAGGCAGAAAGTAGTGCGGGTGTCATATCTAAATTTATTGATAAATAAAACAAATAATATTCTTGACAAATAGAATAATCCCAGATATTTAAATTTACCAGAACATTCAAGTCAAGTCTAATTATTTATTATTACTTTTGTTTAAAGTATAAGAAAATAAGATCTTGCGAATTCCCCCATTGAAATTTATTTTAAATCCAGACTGGGCCTTATCGTTTAATGGGCTTTATTTCGGCCGGGCCTTAGTGAGATGAGTATGATCCTTGCCATTTTTGCAAAAAATTGGTAAATCAAAATCATACATGAAAATTGATTTTTAAAATAAATTAGTACAGTTTGGATTCTCAATTTTTGTAAAATCATAAAATTAATTTTAGTTGTGATTCTACGTTTTAAGATAATTGATAAATTAGAATCAGATAAATTTATACAAGAATTTTTAGCAAATAATTATCTGTTTTATTACAAAATTTGTAGAAAATTATTTATTTTATCATTATTTGTAAAAAATCACATTGATTAAAGTCTAAGATATTCTATTTTAATTCAATTTACTAATTAAAATTATTATAAAAAATTATTTTTATTTAATTTTAGTTTGGAAAACTATTAAATTAATTTGAAAAATAACTTGCATTATTTTTGTTTTTATGAAAGATAGGTTATTTAGTATTATGAAACTAAAAATTTAAAATTTAATTTTATCTGATTAGTTGTTTAGTGATTATGAATTGACTACTTGAAATAAAACCAAATGAAAACAATTTTATGTTTTTATATTACTTTAGTTAGTGAAATTAAATCAAAATAATATATATATATATTAAATATTTTAATTGAGATATTTTTTTGTAAATTTATAATTTAAGACAAATATATTTTTTAATAATAGTAACGAGATAAGTGGTTGTTCGCAATTTTTTAATAAAAAAATAATTTCTCACTAAAAACTCTTTATATAAATATATAAGTATATTATTTATATATTTATATTTATAGATAATTTATGAGTGAGTGTAGAATTCTATCGATAGGTTTAAGTAAACATTTTAAGTTTCGATTTTGGGTTCGGTTTTAGTACTTAGAAAAATCGATATATTTTGGTTTTTTCGACTAAGATTATTCTCATTTAGGTTTCGGTCAAATATTTTTTTATTATGTTTTGACTATAGTTGGACTATATTTTTACCGTGGTTTTTAGTTTTGGCCAAAATTAAAACATTTCAGTCTGTAGTTTTAATTTCGAGTTTGAAAAATTATATATATTATATTATATTCATGTTATAAAGTATTATTATTTTAATGGTTAAATCATTAACTTGGATCAAAAGTGTCCTAAGTTCAAATCCTCCCCGTAGCACCTTTTATCCTTTTTCATGTTAAAATTTTTTACCAAAAAAGTTTTATTTAATGCTTTTAATATATATATAAATTCTTTGCTCTTTTTTAAACTTTTTTTAAATTTTTTTAAATTGAAAGTAGAATTTTAATTAAATAAAAAAAATAATTTGACTGAAATTGAAACAGAACCAAAATGACCAAAATGGATTTGTTTTGGTAGGTGTCAAAACTGATCTCAAAACTGAAACTTAAAACCTTTATTTTGACTATATTTTGACTTTAAATTTTAAAAAAATATAAAATTTTTTTAAAATAAGAAATTTTTTTTAAAAAGTATAACTAAATTTATCATAATATTAAATAATATTTTAATTAATTTAAATTAATTTTGATAGTTAATTATTTGAATAAATATTTGATACATTTGTTGGCAAAACTAGTAGTTAAAGAACTTTGAATCCGTCTTGTTATTTTTATTTATTACTTTGCTTATTTTGGTTAAAGCAAAGGGAGTTATTTAGCTCAAAGTTTATAAATTTCGGTCCATTAAAAGCTAGAAAAATTTGTCAAGAGAAAGAATGCGGCTTCAAAGTTCAAACCTTAACAGCGCACGAGAGGATTAATCAAACCTTGCTCGAAACCCTAAATGCAGATGTGTTTTTAAAACTTGGTTTTTAGGCGATCCAAACGGGTTCCAATATCCTCTTAAATATGGATAAAATTTTGATGATGGCTCATTAATCACTAACCATCTCCTATATTTCACGCTTTACAATGAAATTTAGATCACCAATCAGAGTTCATAATAGAAAAATCAACACCTACAATCTCAAAAATATTTTTTGTTATAGTAATGTCCAACTCAATCTAATTTGTCTATTCTGAAAAAAAAAAAAAACTAATTTGTCATAAAATTGACATGAATGGGGATTTCTAAATTATTATCTAAAATCACGTCTTTCTCTCTCGGAGAGTCATTCATGTCGCACATTGGCCACTAACGTCGAAAACAAAACGTATTGTAATTCTCGATTCATTTACGAACCACAAACAGTCAGAATCCACAGCCAGTAAATCCATTAAAATTGAAACGCTACAGGGGAAAAAAAGAGAACGCAATGGAAGAATTCAGTCAGCCCCTCCTCTCGAGGGACTCGATCTTGTCGTCGTTCCCCTCGAGCTTCATGTACTTGTCCTTCCTTGTGAGCGCAGTGCACTCGAAGCCTAGGGCTCCACCGATCAACTTCTGGACGTGGTTGGCGACCTCGATGGCGGTGAGGTCGCCCTTGCAGGTCTCTTCTTCCGGGAGCTTGTCAAGGAAGGTGGCCCCGTAGACGGGCCTTGGGTTCATGTAGAAGAAGATGGCGTCCATGAACTTCCATTCCAGCACCGTCGTCCCATGGAACAGACTCTACCGCGTCCTCACGGTCACCGGCACTATTCTGTCGCTCAGCTCACCGAACAGCGCGGAACCGTAGCAGATACACTTCCTTGCATGTCGTCCCCTCCGGGCATATCACCTGACAAGGGTTCACCTCATAAGGGCAAGAGTGTATATACAAAAACGAGTCAGGTTCGGATCCTTCTTACCAGCTCTCCACGGCGGAGGTCAGAGATGTGTTCAGCGTCGGCGGCGCTGTCGCGAGTGACTGCGACGGCCGGGATAACCAAACTAAAACAGGCTGGGCCAAAATTAAAGCGTTTTGGTCAATATTTCAAAACTTGATTTTAAGCATCAATCCTACGAAATTTTAAATTATTAAGTTTTTTAAAAATTATTATATCCTAAATTTTAAATACTAGTATTTAGAATTTTAATCTTGATTTTATCAGATTTTCAATAGTTAAATTTATCTAAAAAATATTATATTTTAAATCTTAATTTCTAAACCATAAATTCTCTAGCGTATGCTACTTTTTAGATAAATCTAATAATTTAAAATTTAATAAAATTAAAACTAAAATTCACAAAATTTTATATCCACTCTATGATATATACATTATATACATATATTAAAACTTCATTTCATATTTATATATTTTTTTAGTCTTTCTTAATCTCTATTAAAATTATGATGTTCAAAAATATCATAAAAAAATATTTTATAAATTATATTAAATTTTTTAAAAAATAAAAATATAAAATTAATAATAAAAAAAATTGATATACTAATTTTGAAATTATTTTAATATTAATTTAGACATTGAATAAAAATCCGGTTTTCACGAAAACCTGATCGTTTTAGTTTTAAAATTTGGAAGAATCCAAATTTGATTTCGGTTTTGAAAACTCGAAAAGCACCCTCGACGTGTCCTTCATCGAGTAACGCTCTTAGACTCCGTCTCCGGCACATCGCCTCTGAAGAAGATGATGGAGTACAGATCGACGGGGAGGTTCATGCTTGGAAAGCAGTCCTCCCTCGCCCCGGACCTCGGGGACGACCCCTTGGTTGGCTCCGAGGAGGATTCTGACGGGCTCCAAGTCCCGCAGGAGATTGATGCTAATTTCCTGCTCACGTGCCTCGCCAACGAAGGCGATCTGGAGGGGATCCAGGAAGTCCTTGACTCCGGGGTCAACGTCAACTTCGAGGACATCGATGGCAGGACGCCGCTCCATGTTGCGGCTTGCCAGGGGCGTGCCGATGTCGTCGAGTTGTTACTGAAGAAACGGGCCAAGGTCGATCAGGAGGATCGGTGGGGAAGCACGGTATAGGAGTTCCTTTGTAGTTGGCGCCATTTATTCTTGCTCATTGATGTTCTTACTGCTGCTTTGTTCCTCAGCCGCTGGCAGATGCGATTTACTACAAGAATCAGGATGTCATCAAGCTTTTGGAGCAGAATGGTGCCAAACTTCGACTATGATCCACCTGCCCATTGTAGATTTGTTCTATTTGGTTATTCTTTTTCGATTGAATTCTATTGCAATTGCTCGTTTTCGTGTCATGCTTTATTTTAGATTGCCCCAATGCATGTTAAAAGGGCTTGTGAAGTCCCAGAGTATGAGAGAGATCCGAGTGAACTTGATTTCACCAACAGCGCGCGTATAACCAAGGTAACACTTGCGTCACTTTTATCCACCCACCCCGTACCTCCAATTGTATGCATTATTTCCTTCATCTGAAGGTGGATCAGTCACCATGAATTAGGCGCATGAGCTGACTTTGGCCGAGCTTAAAGTGAATGGGCTGCTAAGATCCTGTGCAAAATTGCAAATGATAAGACAATGGATTGGCTGGCTATCATTGCTTTTTTAATCAGCATGACATTCTTAAAGACTTGAACCTTCTTTTACTTGGAAATTGCTTGATCATAGAAGTGCCAATCAAATGGACTGGAAATATATCCCTGCCAGATAGAAATCTGTTCTTTGCATTTATATTTCATAGCTGCTTTATAGTGATGTTGAAAAAAAATTCATTGCAGGGTAGATTTCAAATTGCCACTTGGAGAGGTATTCAAGTTGCTGGCAAAAAGTTTGGTGAAGATGTAATTACTGATGAGGTTAAAGTATGGGGTGGCCCGAATATAGGGGAATTAAAACTTGCCTACAATTTTGTTCATTTGGCTCAGATATTTTTAATTCCTACAGGAGATCATTTAGAGATGAGCTTTCGCTGCTACAACAAATACAACATCCAAATGTAGTGTCGTTCAATTTTTGGATGCAGTCACGCAATGTGGTCCAATGATGATTGTCACTGAATATTTGACTACGGTTATTATGTTTGTTTTCTGTTGTGTCTGTTAGTTTAACTTCTTTAAAATTATGAATGTGCATGGCACAGGAATGCAAACGCAGATGCACAGAAAGTGTTTTACATTCATCTTCTACTTGTCATTATTGTTTGATTGTTTCTCTATGAGATGCTTTAAGTTGTAATTATAGTTTCCACTTACTTCTTATTGTTGCAGGGTGATCTTCGTGCATTCCTGCAAAGGAAAGGAGCACCAAAGTTATTATGGATAATTGTTGGTAGAGTCGAAAGAGTATCAAAACAGATCAATATAGTGAGTCGGACACTAAATCATCCCAAAAGCTTAAACTCATAGGATATAGATCTTTTTCACTATATATATTAAACTTTATCTATCTAATATGCGATATGAGACTAATTTATCACAACTGATATTATAACAATGTCTCCCTTCAAGTGTGATTTGATCATATTCATTTTAACACTATTAATTAAAAACTCTTTTACTCAATCAGTTCCACCGTATCATCCATACTAACGGTTTTTTATCTCATTTTTTTGATTTTTTTAAGAAATATTAATATTTGACTCAATTTAATCGCATCATTACGGTAATTTCAGTATTAAGAATTTGTATAATTTTGAATCTGAAGTTCTGATATCACTTGTTGGGGGAGTCGAAAGAGTGTCAAATCAGATTAATATAGTGGGTTGGACATCAGACCATCCGAAAAGCTTAAATTCATGGGATATAAGACTTTTTCACTATATATATTATCTATCTAACATCCGATATGAGACTAATTTCTCATACCTGACATTATAATAAAGTTTGTGCTTGATATTGCTGGGTTAGTTAAATCTGATAATTAGTTTTTCATGCTTTGTTCTTAACATATATCTTACAGGGTAGTTTTGGGCAAATGTTGCTCTTACAACAAATGGGCAACAAAAGCTTTTTCACCCTCTAAATGTACCATTATGGATTATCATCTTGGACTTCACTTCTTGCATATTCAACATTAATTTCCTTTCTCCAGTTTCAAATAAATAGAAGATTTACCCTTGCTTAATGTTTATGCCAAGGAATGAATTACTTTCATGAACATACGCCTTGAGTCATTATTCAACGCGATCTCGAGCCTTTGTAACTTTCCATTTTCATCTCTGTATGTTTGTGTTTGCGTGTTATTCCCATGTGTGTTGATTACTATATATGAATTGTTGTCATTATATATGAATTGTTGTCATTATATATGAATTGATTACTATTTGAACATCTTTGCTTTCAATTTTGTAAGATAACAGAAATATATTGTGCGATGATTCTGGGAATTTGAAGGTTGCGGACTTTGAGATCAGCAAACTGTTGAAAGTAGTTAATACTGTTAAGGAGGATAGATCACTGATGTGCCAAGATGCTGCTTGTAAGTTTATATCGTTATGCTTGCTTGTTTTACTCCTGCAGAATATATGAAGTTTACAGCTAGATCAGTTTCCTTTTTTTCTAATTTGATGTTGAACACTTTGGAGCTATAGGGAGATGTGTCAGGCTTCGAATTAAAGCAGAATATGGTGAAAACCAATTTTGTCAAACCGAATTGGAAGTTCAACCGGAAAAGCTTCCTGTCCGATTAAACAGAAAAGTATAGCGTGCTCTCTCTCTCTCTCAAAAAAAATACAAATGACAAGCGGAAGAAGAAAAGGGAAGTGCACCGAAAGCTCGCACGGCATGGTTTATCCCTTGCACGGTTGGCAGGGAGAAGGAAAATTCTACTTTTTTGCCTTTCTCCCTCGTATCACAAGGAGCCTCTTTCCGGAGGGAAACCTGTAAATTAGTATACCACGTATGCTTTGCTTGCTTGCACCCTCCGCTTTCTCCATTTATATCCCACCCTCATCCCTTCCTCTTCCATCGCCCTCTGCATTTGCAGCTTTCTCTCTCTCTCTCTCCCACACCCACACCCACACCCACACCCACACACACATTCTGCAACACAGAGAACAACACATCCGGCAACATGGGTTTCCTTGGAACCATCGGTAGAAATCTTGATACATTGGTCGGGTAAGAATTCTTTTAAATTTACCCGCTTTTAGCTGTTTAAGAAAGCAATACATTTGTTAGAAGCGGCATTGCTAACAAGAGTTCATTTGCGTTGTTTGGCCAACAGCCCTGGTGTGATGCTGCTGTATCCTCTGTAAGTGGATTATGACATCAAACAATTCCCAAGAAAAATCTATGCAAGTTTCAATGCTATTACTCTCTATGAAGCTTTGTTGAACAGATATGCGTCAATGCGAGCAATCGAGACCCCTTCTCCACATGATGACCAGCAATGGCTGACATATTGGATGCTATATTCACTCATCACACTTTTTGAGCTCTCTTTCTACAAAGTTCTACCCTGGTAAACAAAACCAACTCCACCAGCACTACAACTAGAATCCGCACTCTGGGACATTTGAATAAAACATTGAAGAATTCTGCGACAGGTTCCCTCTTTGGCCCTACTTGAAGCTCGTCTTATGCTTATGGTTGGTGCTTCCAATCTTCAATGGAGCAGCTTATTTCTATGAGAAGTTCGTGCGCAAGTATGTGAAGATTGGGACCTCCGTGAGCTCAGGTTATCCAGAGGAGCAGAGGCGGGTGCTGCAAATGATGAACTTGGATGCTAGAAAATCAGTGGAGTCATACATTGCTCAACATGGACCTGATGCCTTCGATCAAATTATCAAAGCAGTAAGCACAAAATCTCAATGCTATGTGATTTTCTTGTATTTTTGTTAAACTATTTAGCACTTGTAGAAGAATATAGTGCAATCTTGTTTAACAATTGAAATATTAGCTGTTCTGGTTTTGAACTGCAGGCTCTAAGGGAAGCAAAGAGACAGTGAAAGAGAACAACTTCATCAAAGATCAGTTTCGCGCCTTTAAGAGTGCCATGTATTCGTACTCTCATGTTATTATTTTAGAGGGAATGTAAATGGTGGGATGGCCTTAGGTGGCATTCGTAATAATATGTTCTTGGTGGAACTGCGATTATTGACAAATAAATGGAAAGCATCAAGAAATCATATTCAACTAGAAGAGAGAAACACTAAAATCAAATCTAATTCTGTTAAAGGCATATTTCTTGATCCAAAAAGTTTAAAATAAATACTATCTTGGAGATTGCTTGTGGATCATGTGGATTGGGAGATCCTCAAAGATCTAAAATTTATGGAAGAAGACAGAGAATTGCAACCACATATCGAGTTCTTCCTTTTCATTTCCGTTTGCAGTAATTGCATGTGGTCCACTTCCAAAATGTGCAAAGAGGATTGATCTCTGACGCATTCTTGACTTGCACTGGTCTGGCTTCTCTTATTTTTCAATAACAAAGTTCTAGCCTAACTCGATGATGAATAAGGTTGGACCAACCTAATGCAGCATTTTGGTAGAGTCATATGGCCTTGGCGAGCTCATGTGTTACCAAGAGACAAGAGATAAAACTCATGCACAAAAAGTGAAAAATCGCATGGATTCTCAACATCTATGTTGAATGGTAGCATGAATCTTGGTGGATTCTCAACAAGGCTGCCCTTCTGCTAAAGATTGTTTCCTTGATATGTAGGGAGGTCTCAATCAGTATAAACAACGGGAATTAAAAAATAGAATGGCAAATTGCTATACGTATGGACAATGGGTAGGATGATCCACAAAGATACAACGACGTGAATGTGGTACATAACAATGCCTCATAGAACCACAGACAATTAAGAGAAATATGATTCACTACCGTAACCTATGGCTTTTGGCATTGAATTTTTGGCTAGCTAACTGTGTGCTTTCGTAACTGGAGGAAATGGAGGGGAGATAGATGGCTCCCATGCTACGCCTGACGAGGCAGAGACATTTGTGGAGTTTGGCATTGAACAACGATTTGCCATGGACAGTTGTACTAGCATGACTTGGCGCGATCGAAATGATAAACGATGGACAATGACATGTGGTTCCCATCCCTGCAAGAAAGCAATCAATCCATTTAAAATTTAGCATCAATTTAAAATGACATAGTACTGTATCTATTAGGTTCAGTGATCACAAAAGATTTCACTAGAGAGCTTAGCCACATACTATGCACATGAAACAAGGTGTTTGGATTTATGAACCCGGGTCCATGACCTAAACAAGGGATGGGTAAATGGAACCTTAGAATGCTTGGTGCAACCCCCAAAATCTCTAGACAGATGAGGCAAGGAATGGCGGAAATGATGGGCAGGAAGTCACATGGGACTGAAGTCATTCCCTGACCGACATGAAGAGCAGATAGAGATGAGAAATAGAGTCATTTGAGGGGATACTGATTGTGCAGTGAGATGTTAAGTCATATTCTCAGTTTATTTTCCCTTAATTAGAGTGAGTGATACATGTGCCTTGAGATCAGAAGCCAAATCTGTATGATCAGCGAAGCCAAAACGCAAAAAAATGGGAGTGTAAGGCCAAGCAAAGAAATCCAAAAGACTTGAGAATCCTGCTTTGCCTTTTCTTTTGTTTGGTTTGTATTAGTTCTGATACAAAAACTCAGACCAATGTCCTTTTCACTCCTCTGCATTAATAGTAGCTTTCTCAAAGTCCCTTTCCAGTTTCCACACACACAGTCTCTCTCTCTCTCTCTCTCTCTCTCTCTTTCTAGTTCACCACTTTCCCGTCCATCCAATCCATGGAACAAGTGGCAATGGACGCTTGAGTTAATAACCAGGCCTTCCTTTGCGTCTTATGCTGTGCAGACTGGAGGAAGAAGATGAAGGGGGGAGACCTGTTGGTTCAAAGTCTATAAAAGACCCGCAATTCTTAAAGCCACTCCTACCAATCTTACCTTTCTGTGCATCTCTGACTGGGGAAGTAGAGAGAGAAGAAAAGGACAATTTCCAAATTATATTATCTGCTCCCCTCCTTCCCAGAGATTTCCTTCTTCCTCTCCAGGTGAGACCACTGAACCCCATTGAAAATCATCCAATTCTAAAGCAGTACCCATTTCTCGAAGTCCAACTGATTTCAGTTACAATTTTCTTCAAATTTCAAGTGTCTTTGGGTGCAAGTTTGAAACCTGAAAGGGAAGAGCAAGATGGGAAGGGGAAAGACAGAGATCAAGAGGATAGAGAATCCCACCAACAGGCAGGTGACCTTCTGCAAGCGCAGGAATGGCCTCCTCAAGAAGGCCTACGAGCTCTCAGTGCTCTGCGACGCCGAGGTGGCCCTCATTGTCTTCTCGACTCGTGGCCGCCTCTATGAGTATGCCAACAACAGGTCCATCCCACCCTTCTTGTTCATCGTCAACAAAAAAAAAAAACGCCTCCTTTTCTCGCAATTCTCCTTCTCTTCTTTATTTGCTAAGCGAGTGCTGTCTGCTCGTCTGTTGAAAAGGTTTATTTGCTTTTTTTGTTTTCCAAACTAGGTTGCTATTTTATTATATGTTTGCAAAGATCAGTAGATGGACTCCCTTTCTGTTCAATTTCTGATGAGAGATCTCTCAACTGCTGGTGGATCTAGCACGGAGAGACCACGAGCTGTTGCAATGCTTAGTTCGCTACTCTTGTTTTTCTTTCTTCCGTGGCTATTATATCATCTTTTGCATGTTTTGTGAAGAGAGTTGTGACTGAATGAGCTGCCATTTTGGACACTGGATTAAAAATCTCTTTTTTTTCCATTCTTTCATCTCTCATAGATCAACAATAGTAGGAATTGCAAGCGAGGGAGAGTGAGATTTTGTAAGCCATTGGTGGAAAGGATCCAGGGCATTCCTTGCCATTTCCTTTCTCTTTTCCTCCCTCCAAACTCCTCCAAACTAGTTTATTCCTCCTGCTTCATCCCTCCTCACACCTCTTTCTTCCTTTCTCTTTCTTCTAGACTTTCTCTCTCTGTCACATGTGAAGCCCCTTCGAGCTGTCACGCTACCATTAGCCCAAGGCACGATCTTTGCTTTGCCAGACCAATCCTCGGTTAGGGTTTGCTGCCATGGAAATTATTAGGGTTTCCAGCTCTCTTTCCTATTATGCCCTTCTCATTCCATGTATGTATTCCATGTTGTTTGCTCATCACAGCTCTTCCCAATCTGACACCACCTAAAAATCCAAAGAAAAAGAATCAGAAAAGGAAAAGATTGTAACTTTGGTGGTTTAGGGTTAGGGTTTATGAAGAAAAATGGTGGGTAAAAGGGGTTGGGTGTACTCGGGAGAGGAGAGGGATGGGTGTCGGACCAACCAATCATATCGTGGGATCGCGTGCCAGCGTGGCAGAGGGGAGCCAATAGGATCCTCGAGGAAACTAAGGTTACAGGATGCGAAGAGACAAAAGGTCCGGCTTCTGACACTTGGTTCACTTCACTTCTTTTTCAGTATTTGATCTTTCATATGAAATGCGTTAAATCGACCAAAAAAAATTTTTGATTTGCTGTCGTGATTTTTCTGTGGAGTCAAAGTAGGCCTTCAATGACACACTGGGCAAAACAGCTGTTTCCCTAGAAACATATTAACCAGGAATAGCTTTTTTGCAGTTTAAGAGAACTAGAGATTTTGGATAAAGGAAGGATAGGCATGTGCGTTCCTTTGAGTCGAAAATATTTTAGGTCTATTCTTTCTTTATTTTTTGTTTTATGATACCATTGAAAAGCTTGGTAATATGATGTTTGGGGATAATGGTGATCTTTTAAAAGATTTATTTACAACACATTATAGATATAACATTTCAACCGAGAATCATCATTTTTTGATATTAGCTAGAATTTGTTTACAAGATTATGCTGGATATATGGAAGGATGTGGATGTCATCTGCTGGATTTTTTTTTTCATTTAAACCAAGAAATTGAGTTTTCAGATGCATTCAACTCATTAGTACAGTTCTCAAAGCCAGAAAAAGCCAAAAATTGATAAGGATACGATGTAAGGTTGTCTTTGACTTACTTGAGGACCTCTACCATTAGATCAACAAGGCCGTTGCCGACATCTGAGATCACCAAGAAGGTAATGTTTATTGTGTGCTTCTTTGGTTTCAAGCAAAAGATGTGGCTGGTGAGAGATATTTGTGGAGTCTTCTTAATGTGGGTAAGTTGCAACCTGATTCCACATAGAAGACCTCAGTATATTTTAGCTATCTGATAACTATCCAATGAATGAAACCTTAGTTCTTACTTCAAACGAAAATGCTTCTGAATATTTGTTTTATGCCACAATTAATTCTTTCCGGTCATTTAGTCAACAGTCCCTTATAAATTCTAGGATTAGAATTATCATCTGTATTAGAACAAACATCATGGTTAACACAACCTATTGTTTTATAATATTTTTTTCAACTAGAGACAATGTTTTTGGGTTTCAACTGCATTTACTTCAATATATCAGCAGTCACTCTTAAGTGAGACTGCATTTGGTCTTCATCTATGTGGTTCTATCTCATTTTATACTTTTTGCATATGTTTAATTCGGATGTAATAACTTTTGACTGCAACTGATATAGGCATCATCTTTTCTTGTTCTCATTTCAGTACATTTTATGACTTTTGAAATGCTATCACTTTGCTTGATCTGAAAAGATAGGTCACCTTAAGAGGCTAGATGATTTCCTTCTAGGTATTTTGTATAAGAATTTGCCTCAGAAAAATCTTCAAGTTGTCTTTTTCTAGTCTAATCCAACATTTTTCTTTGCTTCATACTGAATGGTATACATATTTCCTGAGAGGGAGGTAAGTGTTCTATGATTGAAGAAGTAACTCCATCTTTGATATCCTTGTGAAAAGACGTGTGCTAGGTTTTAGGGTGTTGGGGGTTGCCATAGGATATCCATGAATTTGCATAGTGGGTACAAAAGGAGGGATTTTTCAAACTTCTGTTAATGATTTTGGAAAAAGTGAGATACACAAACCTCGTTTTTAATTACCTTTTAGGATGAAAATTGGCTTCTAGAAAATGAGGATTACATTCCAATTGTTCATATACCTCAAACCAATTATCTTGCTGAGCAAAGCCATTTTCTCTTCGAAAGTTGAATGAAATCATGAAGGATTTCCCTTTTGACATCCGATACAAGAATCCAAATAGCCCTTAAATCTAGAGATTCTAGCTGTGAGAAGCTTGTTAAAGACAAATAAGAATGTATTTGAGCATGTTTTTCAAGTTCACTATGCTAGGTAGAGATCTATCATGTTGAATTGATAATAAGATCGAATTCAACAGAAATGAGTCCAGAAGCCAATTTGGAAGGTGCGTAGAAATTATTCCTATTTTCTTAAAGAGATTGAACCTGTTTGGTTCATAGAAGCAACACAGATCCTTCTACATTGTTTGAGTCCAGAAGCCAATTTGGAAGGTGCGTAGAAATTATTCCTATTTTCTTAAAGAGATTGAACCCTTTGGTTCATAGAAGCAATACAGATCCTTCTACATTGTTGATATTTGTTTCTTCATCAATCTCAAGGCCCAATACGTTTATCTACAGGAAAATGTCATTATACGAGTGGAAAATGATTTGTGAAATTAAATGGCTGAACAGTTAGGAGATAGTTCAATTTTATCTTGTTGCATTTTCGATGGAACTGAGAATCCTAAAACTTAACTTTTTGGTGATTACTTCACTAGGTTGTCTTGAATCAATAAACACTTCAAATGTTCTGTATGTTTTCTTTTAAGATGAAGAAGCTTAATATAATCATTTTCCTCTTGAATTTTCTCTTTTGTTACTTCACAGTTCAACTTGTTCCGCACAATAGTTTGTTATATGCTGACATGAATTCTATGTTTTTATTGCAGTCTTAGAGCGACCATTGAGAGGTATAAGAAAGCATGTTCTGGTTCTCCAAACACTGCATCCGTTAATGAAGCTAATTCGCAGGTATATTTTCTGTTTTAACTTGTATACAATTGAACCTTGTCGCAAGACCTAGACTGGCATATTGATGGAGAGAGAGTCAGAAATGTCAATAAAAGAATTGAACAGCAAAAAAAGTGTGGGAGGAAGAAATAGCCAACGTTGATCCCACAGAACGGTAGTAGTTAAATACGGAAACGTCTAAAGATATCTTAAGCTAGCAACTCATCAATGGAGATTGTTTGCTGAAACAATGCTTTGGTGGTCAATATCTAGGGAAAGCCTTGCGAAGGAACATTTCCACAAGACGTGATTGATCCCATCAGTTATATGAATTCTTTTCATTGATGAATTTGTTCATATAAGCTTACTGCCAATAATTCTCATTATCTTATCATCTAAAGCTTGATATTTAAGCTTTTACTAGTATTTCCCCAACAGATCTTTTGGAGTAATGTTAGATTATGCACCAGTTCCAATGCAAATGATCAGGTCAGAATATAGAATGACACATTTAACCTCTATAATTAGGTCGCACACATAATATCTGAAATCAGATCATATCATAGAATCAAAATCATTTTCTCATAATCACATACACACACACATATATATCACATGATTAGAATTTTTCATTATTGATAGAGTTATATTATATAATCAGACACTGTTTGGTTTGGGATCAGGATCAAGATCAGGATCAAGACTAATAAATCATTTTTGTAAATTAATATATTTTTATCAAAATTAATGCTTCATTAATTTAAAGTTCAAAAAAATATTTAATTTTTTATAATAATTTAATTTAATAAAAGTGTAAAATAAGTAATATTAATTTTATAAGAAAAAAATAAATCTGAAATAGACTGATCTTGATCTTGATCCCAGACCAAACGGGGTCTTAGAGCATAGATGTACTTAGAGACATTTAACAAATTTTTTTTAATTCTTATATAATTTTGTAACAAAAATAAATAACTATAACTTAGTTTCACAAGTTTTCAGAAATAGAATTTTTATTTTGATTTCAAAATACACAAAATATCAATTATGTATTCAACGATTTACTTACCAATAATATAATAATATCAAAAATCATAAACATCCAAAATAATTGATATGCGATTCATAATCTTTATTAACTCTCCAAATAATTTTTTCAAGATTTTCATTTTCATCTTTGTTGAAATATTTTTAAATCTCTTTCTTGACATACAAGTGTTACTTATCCAATCCTTCAATTAAGGAAATTCTAATCCTTTTATAATATACAATACCACTTTTTCATAAGGTCCCCAACAAATAAAATAATCTTAATTATAGTTTGTTAAAGTCCATATAAATTCTCAAATCGAAATCCAATTAAAACTCTATTCGTGCCAGATATCACACCTTTTAAAAATTTGGTCCCCAAATTTTAACTATCCAAATTAACAATCAAATATTAAATTCAAGCATAGATCTATCATAATTCCACTGCATTACTCTGATATAATACTAATGATAATTCTTAAATTCTCAAAAATTATTTGAATCACAAGCAAAATTTAATTTAATAATATTTCAACTCAAGTAATATAATCCCAAAATACATTTCACATAAATCAAGTTAATAAAGCATATTTTCTTCAATCCTAATACTAAATTATTTACATGATCAATTAGGAAGCATCAAAAATTTAAATCTAAAAAAATTATAGCCTATCATATCCTCAATATATAAATCATAGGGTATATGAAATGCAATCCTATAACCTAGAGCTTTGATATAAAGTCATATTTTAACACATCTATACAAGAATAATATCTCATAATTAATATCAATAATTTTTCAAAGTGCATAAGAACAAATCTTAAAATTTAAAATTATAAATTTATATAAATATTAATTTAATTAAGATACAGTTTCTCTAATTACGCAAATCATAACTTTCATTGGCCCTCCAAACAATTTTTCCAAGATCTTAATTTTTACCTTTCTTGAAATATTTTTAGATCTTTCTTTACACATAATTGTCACTTGTGTAATCCATCAACTAGAGAAAACCCTAATTTTTTTATAATATAGAATATCACTTTTACATAAAGTACCCAACAAAATAAATAATCTTAATTAGATCCAATTAAAGTCCGTATAAGTTCTTAAATCCAAACCTAATTAAAACTCTATTTGGGTCAGGTATCAAAGTACCTATACTAGATACTTCTGAATAAGGAGTTCCGCACAAGACAATGAAGCTTCTGAAATAAGTGCATATACAAGAAACTTCTGAATAATAAGATGAAGAGGAATATGAGCTACAAAAGAACCATAGTCATTCATTGGTTATATCGGCATTAATGTACAAGAGATCTTTGAATAATGAGATCGTTGCCCACCAAAGCAAGGACTAAATCGAACCTATGGAATACTTAATTCTAAATGAATGAGGCCTTTCGATTTACCATTGTAGCCTGGTACTCATAAAAAAAAGGGTTCTGCACAAGACAATGAAGCCAATTTTCACTTTTGCCTTGGAAAAAACATTAACTTTTAATGGAAAGTAATAACTCATCGCTTCAAGTAAAGCTTCAAGGTGCATTTATTGATAACCTTCGGTTATTCTTGATGAATTGAAACTATGCAACCCTTCTCACCATTAGGCATCAGGTGATTTCCAAATTTCACATGAAATCACCATCTATTTCCTGTTGTAGAAACCATGTTCCAGTTCGGACAAAAACAAAAGTTGGATTCGCAACACTGGCTTCATGTTTAAATCAGATGAGACTGTGTCGTTAGTGGCTGGACTACAAATTTTAGTTTCTCCTAGATTCGTCTCATCCACCTTCCTGAAATAAAAGTAAATGAATTCCTATCGCATGATAAAATAAAATATTGACAGAACAAATAATTTCTCTTGCATAGTTTATCATTTTTCCTGAATTCCAGTTATCAAAGGTAATTTATCCATAATTTTCAGTACTACCAACAAGAAGCATCCAAACTGCGGCAGCAAATCACCAACTTGCAGAATTCTAATAGGTAATGTATGCACAAGTTGATTCAGCCTGTGCTTTGCGAGCCACAAATTCATAAACTGAACTTGCAGGAACTTGATGGGTGAGGCTCTTAGCACCATGAGCCTTAGAGATTTAAAGCAGCTGGAGAGTAGGTTGGAAAAAGGCATAAGCAAAATAAGAAGTAAAAAGGTGTAGTAATCAAATAAAATCTCATATTGATGTAATAGAGAGTCCAGTCTGTCCGCGTTTCTGAGTCATCTATCTGACCATATTTTCCTTTGGATTGTTCTTGGTCACCAGAATGAGTTGCTATATGCTGAAATCGAGTACATGCAGAAAAGGGTATGTTGAGAACATCTAACCAGCGATGTCATAGATATGTACTCAAATGATCAATGCTCATATCCTTTCAAATCGTGCAGGAGATGGAGCTGCAAAATGATAACATGTATTTAAGGAACAAGGTCACCCGACTGTAGTCTTTTTCTGGATTTATGCTGTTTCTTATTCTTTTTCTTATGGTTTATAATTGCATATGCAAGCAGATAGCTGAAAATGAGAGAGTGCAACAACCCATGAACATGTTGGCAGCGCCAACAACAACTGCAGCAGCATACAACGCCATGCCTCCATTTGATTCTCGGAACTTCTTACAAGTGAACTTGCTGGATCACAATCGGCATTAGTCTTACTAGCAGCGGTTCATGTATGTTCTGCCTAAATCTTCAGTTATCTGTCTCCATTCAGTGTCTTAGTCATCAATTTCAAATTTTCATTCGGTTTAACCTGATCGCAGGAATCATGATCATGGTTGCGACTGTGGAAGCTGAAAACTTAGCGTTACTGTTTTATGCTTTCTAATGCAATCTTTATTGCGGAATCTACGGGAGCATGAAAGCATATTGTCTTAAGACTGTTATCTATAAACATTTGGACATGGTTGTTTTTAGTAATAAGAGATTCAAAATGCTACTTTTATGCTCTTGCAATACAAGTAGTTAGAAGGATCACGATGTTTTGGGAAATTAAACTGCATGTGTTCCTCAATGCTCTGAGGCCCTTCCTCCTGGGAAGTTGCATAAATTGCAAATGCATCCTAGAGTTAGTACACAAGCGATGAGATTCGGAGCCTTTGATGTTTCCAGCCCATTGTTGTCTTGTCATACACATTCAATATCATAAAATCCTAAGAAATTCTTGAAATTCCATGCAAATATAGGGTCGTGAGTTACGTGTTCATCTTCAACTACTTTGGGGACCATAACAAGAGAGGGACCACAAGGATTACACAAATCTGGGTGGGTCTCTTTCCTACTTCTTCCTCTTTATCTTATTCCATTCTTCATCCTGTGTTATTTGTGCCGACAGGAAAGCGTAAGGATGTGACCTTTGTGTATGATAGACAGATCTCTTTGTACTTTACACAACTCTAGCCAGAGTTGTCATTCTTGTTTATGCATCATAAACCTCATTTAATTGTTAGCAAAGTAAGCAATTTTGATTTCTTGTATCTAACATACAGAAATTGGTACTCCTGGTGCCAACAAATTTGCTTGCTGATCATGTGCACTGGGCCATGCCGAGTGATGTTACATCTATGACACTGGACATCACACTGAAACCACGTCTCCTGCGTCCCGGTTGTCAATTGTAGTAGCTCTTACTGGTTCCCTTCCCACACATTCAAAGAAGATTGATCCTTGTGTCATTCTTTGCGCCTACCAGTTTGGCTTCTCATCCAGAGAACCATTCTTGAATTGATCTCTTTTTCAAATTCTATCATGAATTTAGTTAATCTAAATGACAGTTCGTTTTTAGCTTGTCGCGCTGACCATTGGAATTCGCAATTGCTGATGAAGATCTGTGTGAAACGAGAGTTACCCCGAGTATACACGAAAACGGAAACTAGATGATGCTCTCTCTAAATAAGTGCTGAAGAACTGAGATTAGTTAGCGTCCTGAATATAGAACCTTAGCATGAATCCAGGTGGACCCTAACAGAGTTGCGCGCAAGATTTTTTTCTCCACTTTTCTTCTCTTTTTTCTTTAAATTTTTGGAGTAGAAAATTTTCTTTTCTAAGAAAGAAGCATTTGTTGAGGTAAATGACGGGCCACCTATTATGTTAGATGATGAACTTCTATACATGCAGTGACGGTTTGGATGATATCTAAAGTTCGGCAGGACATATCAAGATATATATGGAATGTATGCAAGTGTTTTTCAATTGCAGAAGCTAAAGGCATACCTAAATTTACAACCAAGTAAAAAACCCAAAAGGATTCACCAAGTAACAATGGAGAATGAGGTGAAATAGATGGTGACCAACTTTCCCAACCTGAGGAGGTAAATTAAAGAGTTCAGAACTGTACAATGATTTGGCCGGGGCACCAGTTGGACTCGAATGATGAAGCATGATCGAATAGATGTGCGCTCGACGACAATATGTGATTGCCATCACCATAACTTAGGAGTAAAAGCTTTCGGAGCTTGGCATGTATCTAAAATGACACTGAACCATATCTAGATCGTCTCTGAGCTCAAAGATGGAGCCATGAAGATCCTCAGCAATCAGCATAGATGTAGTGAGAGGTTTCTAGCCGCAGCTAGTGCCCGTGAACAATGTGAGATCAAGTGGCAACTTCTCCTCGCAGTAAATAGAGCTTTTAGAGGGAAGTGGAAATGGAGCACAGGACGTCACATGGTACACAATCACTTCTTCATCATGAGTTCAAATTTTGTGGCACAATTCGATATGAAATCATGGATTGTACCAACCACATAATTATATTGAAATCAATTTTCCCGATAGTGATTTTTACAATGGAGACTAATTGTGGTTTAATCAATATTCTTGATAGAGAATAAGTCTATAACTGGAAAGAAGAACAAGAATAAGAATTAAAAAGATTGGAGCAAAGATGAAAGAATTTAGCCAACAAATAGAAGCACAAAGCAAAGCAGAAAGGCCAGGGTGATAAATCCAAAAGGCAGGGAAAACTCACTCAACCCTGTGCTCTTATTAATTTCGCTGGTGTATACTAGTCCTAGTGCCACTGAGCCAACGTCTTTTTCACCCAACATTGATAATGGCTTTCCCAGAGTCGCTTTCCACACTGCTTTTCTCTCTCCACTCCATCACCATGCTCAACAACATCTCCTCCCTTCCATGAAGCCACTGGCAATAAACCACCCACTGCTTTGCATCTTATGCTTTGGAGACAGGAATAGATTCAGAAGAAAGGAGAGATAGATGAAGGCCTGGCCTTTTGGTTCCAAGCATTGAAAAGCCTCTCAATTCTTGAACCAACTCCTGCCAATATGTGAATCTCTTTTTCTGTAGAAGCCGAGAAGGAGAAGAAAAGGACAGTTTCCTACTCCCTCGGGAGGTGAAGAGGCATCCATTTCAGAAAGACACAATTTTTAACTCAGAATTCTGAATTTTTTTTCTTTTGTTTTATTCTGTGGCTCCAGGGATTTAAGTTTGGAGTGAAAAGAAGAGGGAAGAAAGAAAAAAAAGCAGCAGGATGGGTAGAGGAAAGATTGAGATCAAGAGGATAGAGAACACCACCAACAGGCAGGTGACCTTCTGCAAGCGCAGGAATGGCCTCCTCAAGAAGGCCTACGAGCTCTCGGTGCTCTGCGACGCCGAGGTGGCCCTCATCATCTTCTCCTCCCGCGGCCGCCTCTACGAGTACGCCAACAGCAGGTCTAGTTCTCCATCTCTCATCTTCCCGTCCATTTTGTGAAATCAAAATTATCATCTTCGAAATTTTCTTTTCTCTCCTTATCATCTGTTAGAAAATCGGACAGCATGTTCCTTTTTTTTTTTTTTTTTGGTTTTCTTATGATGTTTTAGTTCTGAGTTGAGATCTCAATGTCCATATCTCATGTGTGACTGTCGCAATGCTTAGATTGATAGCTTCTTTTCCTGTTTTCATGCCCTTCTTTAGATGATGCTTTGCTAATTTTGTGAATGGTGGTGTTATTTCCACAGCTGCCATTTTCGATAACAAGATTAAAAACGCCTCCTTTCTTTGTTTCCTCTCTTTCATTTCTTCGTCGGGTATTTGTATACAGAACTATAGATATGCAGCAGAGGAAGCAGTTTGGAAAGGTAGTCCGAATGGCAAGTGATGTATTTGAACACTCTCTAGGTAATCTCTTGCCATTCCCTCTCTTTTTTCCGTTCCTCCTCTCTTCTTTATTCCTCCTGCTTCTCCTCCACGTCATTCACCACTCTTATTAAGACATTCCTCAAGCATACATGTTGCTTACTGCGAATCTTAGAAGCAAGCTGTCACGAGATTTTCTCCAGTGCCATAATTCCCTCGGTTACAAAAAAATCACAAAAAATTCCCAAAAAAAAAACGAGAAAACTTTGCGTGATACTGATGGAGAGAGAGGGAGGAGTACGAAACTGGGAAGCCAATAGGATTCATGTACTACGGCAGGTGTTTGCATGGGGAAACTACAAGACTTTGGCAGAGAGGAATGGTGCTGTGTGAGGTTTTTGTAAGGTGGGTAAAGAGAGGAGGCTCATGGCGTGGGTATCGGAGAGGGAGGAGAAGATGGTGGCGGTCTAGCCAATCATATCGTGGGATCACGCGCCAGCGTGGCAGGAGGGAGCCAATTTGGATCCTCGCAGAAACTAAGGTTACAGTGATCTGAAGGGACAATGGTCCGACCGCCCACTGACGTTTAACGCTTGGTTTCCGGCATTTATTTTCTGATGGTTTGTGTGTAGTCATACTTGTTTTCAAATCAATGCCTTACCTGTGGTTTAAATGGTGTCAAATCAAGGTCTTTTCAGGAGATGCATGTTCTAGGTTAACAGAATTTACACCATATAAATACCTTTTGTTGAGAAAGTGAGGTTGTTTGTCCATAAAGCAACCGAAAGATATCAGCTTTTATTGACTATAGGGTTTGAAAGATATCTGTTTCTTTAAACATTTGATATTTCGCCACAATGATAGAATCAAGTTTCACCAAATGATGCCTAGGACGAGTTGGAGTGTGGCTTTGTAGCTATAGAACTACAAGTTTGCTGTCCTATTTCAGTCCAATTTAGATTTTGTTTCTGCAAGTAGAGGGGGCATGCCTGAGGTTTAGAAGAATAGGCGGGGGGAGACAAGTTTGGCTACTACAAAAGCGAAGGCAGAAGGAGATAGATGCAGTGTTGGTTGTTTTGATGAGCCGTTTGTAACAAAGCCAAAAAATTAAAAAAAAAAAAAAAAAATAGCATAACCAACACTAGCTACTATCCGGAGAAAAAAAAAAAAACAACTATGCTTTCTTTGTTCCAGAAGGATATAAATAGGCATTGAAGTGTAGTTTAATAGGTATTAGTTCTGATAGTTATCACAATCTATTATTAATTGCATGCGGATTTGTATGTCTATATTGGACTAACTCGTATGTGCATGTCAGCATATGTGTTTGCATTCGGAGAGTTCTCCTCCTCCTTTCTTTGGATTTTATGAAGATTATAAAAAATAGACATGCTTCATCTGAAATTACCTTATGAGCCCCATATCTTTGACATTTGCTAGATAACTTCAGCCCTTAAATTGGTTCCTCGTTTATGACTTAGACTGAGTAGTGGTGGTCTCATGATCGGTGTAGTTTCCAAGGTAGAATTTGGATCAACTCACTTGAATCTAGTAGTTCCTCTTTGCCTCATAAATTTCGTTTGTTAGTGACACCAATGATGACGATATGCATAAACAGAAGGAAATGTGCTACGCAACAATTTTTAGCATTTGTGACTCCCAATCAATAAAGATGAAAAGAAAGGAACAGATCAATGTTGCATAAGATGGTAAACTGCTTTCTCATTTTATGAGAATAAAAAGTATCAAATTTAAAAGGATTGATTCAACAAGATTTGTTGATTTGTTACAAAGAAAGTAGTTCCGCATGCTAGGGATAGAGAAAGTTCGATTTAGAAGTTATTACTAAAACTAAAAGCCCCTATTGTATGTTAATCTAGATTTTGGAAGGCAGACAAATCTAATTAGATATATTTGTCTATCATTAATGTTCTTTCTCTTTTTAAAGTTTTAACAAGTAGGAATAGAGGGTTGAATTTCAGTCTTTCCTTTGGTTGATTGTTATGCTTTATCGCTTGACGCATAATCCTTGGTAATGCCTTGTGTCTTTTAAGGAACAGATTCATTACTGGAAATGAACCAAGGGATGGAAAATCTTCTTTTTCTTATTTTTCTTATTCTCCTTCATAATTCAATAATATATCATAAAAAAAAAATAAATATTTGGTTTAATTTTTACAATTACTAAATAAACAAAATATCCAGGTTCTATAAAAAGCCCTATTTGCTAAGGACATTTCTGTTGGCATTACTTTAACACCGCCTGGCGTACTACCTAATTGTAAGTTGTATAAATAAATCATGACTATCCATAAAAGTATGCTCTTGTGTTTTCCTGTTTGATTTGCTTGTTTAGAACCTATTGCGAATAAATTCTTTTTTCCCCTCAAGCACAGTAATGCATTAATATTTGTGAGGGATTGTGTGATCCTGAGATCCACATTTTTAATTTGCAATTTTCTTCAAAAAGGAAGCATATTCTATAAAGAGCAACGGAACTTGATCACTGACGTTAACTCATGATTCAATGCGTTATGCTTTCAAATTCTCTTTGAGCTAATCCTGCTACTCATAATCTTGCAATGATACTCTAATAGTTGGTTTTGGGCTTCATAAACTTCCTCATGAATATGTGACGCAATTAAATAATTAAAACTATATCTCCTCCACTTTTAGAATCATAACCTTCTCTTATCCAAACAATATTAGATTTTTCATCATGCTTTATTATTTTTCGGTGGGCTTTTCTTCTTAAATTGCATGCCTCCAATATTGTTTGCAGATGAACCTTCTTCGTTATTGTCAAGAACTTTTTGCCTGCGTCTAGTCCAGTTCACTGCAATCATCCTTCACTATTGCCCGGAAGTAATTGACCGGTCAAAGTAATAAGCCGATCATGCCGCTTATAGACACATGTTGGATGTGACAAGCGTTAGAAAATCAACTGTTATAGAAAGATGAATTCCAGTTTTACTCTTTTCCTATCCATTTATTTTGCTAAAAGTCTTCTTGTCATTCCTTATGATTTAGTCTTGATGAGCAAACTTGTTATGACTGCAGTGTCCGAAGAACAATCGAAAAATACAAGAAAGCATGTTCTGGTTCTCCAAACACTGGATTTGCTAATGAAGCAAATTCGCAGGTGATTATTATTTTTACCTTTTCTATTATTATACATGGAGTATTCTAGCAACCCCACATTCTCAGAACCCAAGTAGGGGACTCCATGTATCAGGAAAAGCTCCAAATCATCAAATTCTAGAAATTCCCCAGATTTGCATGTCAATGTTACAATTTTCAAATTACTTCACCTTGCTCGAGTTTCTGTCAACTAGGAAGTTTAATGTTTAGTTAGCAGGAATTATCTAATGACTTTTAGATTAGCAGTAGGAAAAGGTCCCATATATTTTGGGCACCATCATAACATCATCAGGTAACTGTGTCTATAACACATTTTCATTTGCTTTTTTTGTTAAGCATTTATCTACGGCATATAGCGATAGAACAATAGATGGTGTTGCTGGTGATGTCTTATGAAGATTGAACAGTTTTGGCCCTTTTATATGCAATGACAAATATAGCAGTTCGAAATAATCCTAAGCTATCCAAAAGCGGCAAGTAGTAAGGACTGCCGCATCCAACCAAAAGGTACGCATAGATCTGGAGACCAAGTTGTGACAGTCTAAACGTAATAAAAAGAAGGAAACAAGGAACACGTTGATTGATAGCACTTCGCAATAGAAGTTGTCTCAAATTTAATTTAATCATGCTCTTATTTTATCACTACTTGGGCTACTTTTAAGAAAACCTCAAGTCAAAACCCTTGAGGCTAGTGCGCAATATCAGATTCTTTCATTCTTGAAAGCGCGTCACATCAGTTTCTTTTCAATCTTAACTTTTCTGAATGAACCTTGTACATTTAAAGTATTATGAAAGGGTCCCTGGATAACCTTGTTTGTTATCATTCAGAAATAAATCAAGCTGCTAGATTCTTTGTTCGTCCAGCCTTCAAATACCATATTGTTCAAAACTTAGATAAAAATAACATTAGTTAGATATGTATATAGTATATACTATCTTGTTGGTTTCCCTTGCATAAAATATACCTAATCTAAATTAGTCTCAAATGTGCAGTACTATCAGCAAGAAGCATCCAAACTGCGGCAGCAAATCACCAACTTGCAAAACTCCAACAGGTAATACATGTGTGCTTCACCTTATCCTATGCTATCTCAGAGCAGAATCTGATGGCATTTAACTTGTAGGAACTTGATGGGTGAGGCTCTAAGCACCATGAGCCTTAGAGACTTGAAGCAGCTGGAGAATAGGCTGGAGAAAGGCATCAGTAAAATAAGAAGTAAAAAGGTGAAATGCTCCTCCATAATTTCAATGAGGACCTATCAAGCAGTCAGTAGTTCCTCATTCATGAGTTTTTCTCATTGGTTTTTCCTATGATCATCAGAATGAGTTGCTTTATGCTGAGATAGAATACATGCAGAAAAGGGTTAGTATGGAACCACTTGATCGATATTCACCTAACTATAATTCATAACCAGTTGCGAATAACATTTGTTTTTTCTTAAATATGCAGGAGATGGAGTTGCAAAATGACAACATGTACTTAAGGAATAAGGTCGCCCAACTATATTCTTATCAAATTTTAGATCCATTTCATTCTCTTTGTTTTTCTTTTTTTACTACATGGAAGTTTGGGAACTTGTTTTTGGTAACAGATAGCAGAAAACGAGAGAGCACAGCAACATATGAACATGTTGCCGACGATGACCATGGCAACTACAGCAGCATATGATGCCATGCCGGCATTTGATTCTCGCAACCTTTTACAAGTTAATTTACTTGAGCACAACAATCACTACCATCATTAGCAGCGGATAGCCCTTCAAGGCTTCAACTATGGTATGTTTGCTTGCATTCTTCAAAAATTCAACTATATATCTGTCTCCAGACTTGTTACTCCTATATTTTGAACCTTAAGCAGACAAGGCACCGAAGGATCATCAATAGCACGCAGGATATAAAGGCCTGTTCCGTTCTGTGAAGGTGAAATCTGAATGGGAGCACGAAACTAAAAACTGCTACCTGAAGGACTATGTTGTGTTTCGCAATAATGTACTTGTCATCTTCTTTGAACTTATCATTTTACATTTATTATGGACTATAATATCATTGGCTGGACCTATGACGGATCCTATTGTTTTACGCTTGAGCTTAGTTGATCCAAGCGTTGCTTTCTTTTCTTTCAATCGTTGTTTTGACAAAGAGATTGACAGGCTTTAATACAATACATTGCACCCTAAACTTTGAAAATAGACACTATACACTGCTTTTAGCCCGAAAAAAGATGCAATAATTCACTAGAATCCGTCTGATGCGGGGAAGGGAAAAGCTTGAGCCCCAACCCCATCCTCCAACTCTACCCCAAAATCATGCACAATGGGCCCTGGTCCCGCACCATAATGGCCCATTAAATCGCCCTCGCAGTCATTCGGGCCTACAGACAACCCATCCCCGTAGCCGCCGGCGCCCACAGCACCACCTTCTCCTATTCGTAGTCGGGTCCGTCTCTTGCCGTCGCCGGCAGCGTGCTCGGCCCGGTTGGTCATTAGGTGCTGGACCAAACCCGGATTCTCGAGCACGCGAACCATGAAGCCTAGCATCTGCTTTGGCTTCCTCTCGGCGTCGTGGAGACGGCCCCACATGCGGTCGAGCTCGGCCTCGGTGGCCTTCTGAGCCTGCTTCAGCCTCAGCACCTCCACTACCACCTTGTCGTCCTCGTCATCATTGATGTCGTCGGCTTTCTTTTTGGCAGTGTTGCTATTGTTGCGGCGGACAATGTGGCGGAGGAGGTGGGTCTGGCCTCGTAGGAATGAGGCGTGCGCAAACTCCCACCGGTCCGAATCTACCTTGCGGAATCCCTGCATTACAAACTTGCAATGATTCAAGAAAGCTTCCAGAATTGCCCAACTGTCAGCTGCTGATAGTGTGTCTTCTCTCTAATTTATTTGTCGTATGAACTACGGAATCATGGCCAGGAGTGCCTCGCAAATTCAGCGACAAAAAAATGGATAATTCTTCACAGCCGTGGCCTGTGCGAGAAAAAGGAAAGACCGGACTGAGGGATACCAGGTCCGGGCCAATATTTTCTTCTACAGTGAGGGTCGGGCCAAGGCCGAGAAGGCTATGACCCGTTTAGAGGCTAGCAGGAGGCATTTTTTAGAAGTACATAAAAAATGGGGTGAGAGAGGCTCGAACGCTCGACCTCAGGATAACTCAGAAGCTAGGAGACCTACGCGATAGCCTACTGCACCACCACCTCGCTTGCTACGTAACGGTTTTATCATAAATAATTAAAACATTTCCACCGCAAGGCATGTATTTTCGTTCCTTACGCATGACTTCAGATTCAGTTTTATATTTTCCCCTCTACACCCCACCTCAAAAAAAGTATGGAAACAGGAGTGCAAATTTATGGCAATGTTGAAGATCAAAAGTCTCTGCAATATTGTGGCGAATTGGTTTTCTTTTGGAGAAAAACAATGATGATATGCCAGCGAAGTATTCCGATTATATAATCCCAACAACTGGAAGATATCAAAAAACATCTCTGGAATCTCTGTCAAGGAAATAAAGGCTTGTTCCACATTGATACACAGCACAACAGTAATAAGCAATAACAAGGTATGGCACTCACATATGTATTAAGCTGACGAACGAAGCTGGAGAAGTTGCCGTGCTTGAAGTGCGCAGGCAGCAGAGTCTGCGCGAACACGAACGGGTCCAGCAGGACAAAGCTGTTGTCCTCGCTGCCCCACGCTATCAGCGAATCCGTCGCCGGATCATTTACCATCTGATAAGTCTTCATCACAAACGGCGCCGCCACAACTCCACCGACACCACTTCCTCCACCCTGCATCCTCCTCCGCCGCCGCTGTATATCCCACAAAAAAATCTCAAGACGTATTTCCGTCTTCTCTCAACAGATCTCCCTCTTGCTAAAAATGGGAAGTCTGCGACGCTTTTTCATCCGCCAGGGTGGGCGCCATCACATGCAGCTTGGTGGGTGGGGGACAGGTCCAAACCAAACGGACTCCATGTTCGCACTCGGGATTGAGACCAACATACAAAATATGGAGAGCATTCCACATGGTCGCCGTGTTGTCCAGGTATTCGTCCTCATAGTGTGTTTCTAATGGCTCGTATTGTGGGGCTCTGAAGCTTGCGCTGGGGACCTGGGCGATTCTTTTTGAATGGGGCGTGCATAGGGAGGACGCGTGTGCTGCTGTCTGGACCCTTCCGAGCTTTCTCAGCCACCAGATAAAATAATAGGACTAGCTCTGAAATTAGTGGTCGCGTATTCCGGCGATGTGGTGCGCTGCGGTGGCGGCACGTCTTGATTCTGCGGATTGATGATGGAGACTGGGGTTAGTCTCAGATCGGATCTGGGTTACCCGGAGCCGGGCGCAACCGGCATCAGTCGGTCAAATGGAAGGGAGGAATCGGTCGTGTTAGTCTAATGCTCTTGTCGCGTCAAATAGTCTTTGCGGCGCCAATGACCTTTTTTCTTTTGTTAAATGGACCAATGGATCTACACGATTCAGATATTCAGTTAGTCTTTCTAGTTTTGGCTGGGGGTTCTTATAAACGAGATTATCTGCCGACTTGCTTAATGACACGAGCGGGATCTTATGCTTGCAGACTTGTTACTATTTTTTCATTTGAGACATTTTTTTAGGCTCAGAAATCATAAGAAATCTTTGCACAAATCCAAGAGACGTACAAATTAGAGGGGATGATTTTGTATTGAAGAAAAGTAATCAAGCTTAAAAGTCGTAAACCATAAAATTCTTAATTAGTATTTTCGAACTGCAACAATGGATTTTCCAACCGGTTCAAGCAACTGTAAAAGTTGGATTTGAAGAAGACAACTTGGTGTTTGTCAAGAACTAATAGATAATTATTTTATTTTTCAGATTTAATCGAATTCTAGTTTATTTAGGCAGAAAAACAACCAAGAAGCAAATCCTTTTATTGGCATTTTTATGTATCGGTATGCGTTATTTCATCAGTTCAGAAGCTTCACAATTAGCTGCAGAATTTTGGATGATGTCGTGCAACGTGTCAAAGGCGTTTATGTAGATGAAGTTCGGGACCGGTTAGTAGCCGGTTGTACTCGTCGACGAGCGATATAAGCTTTTGGTTGAATATTTGGATTGCATCGTTGATTCTTTCAATGCAGGTCTCACCGTCGAAGCTGAACTGAGCCAACTGGTTGGAGCTAGCTGCATCCAATCTGACCCGCACCTATCAGCACCGCCTTCCTCACGCCATGGTTGTACAAAGTCTATATCAAAAGCAAATTACCGTTTAGCAGATATGTATGATTTTGTTGTCTGCAGAAATACGTAGAATTGTAGTAATAGTTACTCGAAATTGCCGCGAGTACTGGTCGAAGAGGACTTGCGCGAACTCTTCAGGGGTGTATTGGCGGCTAGTGAAGTAGACGGCCGGCATGAAGTAGTTGCTGAGATAGTCGTTGCTGCCCATGCCTACCGAGAAGATGCAGTTGCTCAAGTGATTTGCAGTAGAATCTTCGCCTCCCAGGATGTCCATTAATTCCTGCTCTGCTGATTGATAGTTTTAGAGCTGCCCCCCGAAACTGATTCGACCACCCTAGGAGAACAAAATTGCGGAGTTCTGACGCTACAATGTGTGCTACATTGGATGATCATAAAAATGGATCAATCGATTAATAGGACATATACCAATTGTTGTCCAGTCTCGTCCCTTATCCCAGCCGCGGCAGACGCAAAATTAACGCCTGTGAGAAGTTGCTGGCGTCTTGCATGCAATCGCATCGGCCGGGATGAAGTTTTCAAAACCTAACAGTTGTGCTGCACATGAAAGCAATAAATTTTGGAGTCGATTTTGACGATCTAAGGAGCGGATGTAAAAGATTGGATATTAACGTTCTCGTAAAATTTACAAACATTGGTTACTTTATGAATGACACAACACAAGCTGGTCATGCATGGCTTCCAATGGATGGTGAACATTTGATACAAATTCGCGCAGGCCATTGAACACAGGGCAGAGAATCTCCTCCGTCATGCATTAAAGTCGAGAAGTGATTTCCAAATTTACGACCCTCGCTCTGACTGGTAAACCAGTCAGGATGCACTCTCATCTTGTCTGTGTGAGATTTATCCCCAATCCATTTAAGCAGCTAGCTTATGTATGCTTATAATACGAAGTTTGTTTTGAAGACTGTTTAGTATTTGGATGAATGGCCTCAGGAAATGTCAAGAAGCGAAAAAAGAGCGAAGGCCTCACCAATGGCGTCCACAGTAGTCAAGCCGTTGGAAAACCTCCCGGTACAGCCGGCGGAAAGTCGATGCCGTAGGGTGGGTAGTGGCCCTGGCGAGCGACGCCATTTCGTTGTTGTTGAC
Organism: Trichopus zeylanicus subsp. travancoricus; assembly: GCA_005019695.1. Lineage (NCBI taxonomy): Eukaryota > Viridiplantae > Streptophyta > Magnoliopsida > Dioscoreales > Dioscoreaceae > Trichopus > Trichopus zeylanicus. The sequence continues at coordinate 845,953 of RXID01014982.1, forward strand.
ATTGTTAACAAGCGAATCAACCGAAGATGAAGTAGCAGGAAACCTGAGGTTCTGCCCGGACTAGATCGGCCACCAAGAGCAGCAGCATGGGCCACAATGGCAGAGGCATTTCAGCCCTCACCCAGTGAAAGAAGCCATTTAGAATAAAAGTACAGAAACAGGTTACAAAAGGAGGGCTGGGAAATGTAGTTCAACAAGGAGGGATATTTAAAGAAGTTTAGGCAGGAAGGACACTGGTGTAGGGGAAGTGAGAGGATTAGGGTTTTGGTTGCGGCAGTAATGGCCGTTCAAAACTCCCTGGGAGCTGAGCAAGGAGGTGTACGGATAATAATATATTTACGCCATCTTATGCAAACGTATTGGTGAAGCTTCAAAATGACAGCATCCCATGCTTTCTTATTCTATGCTGAACATGCTGAAATTCTATTAGAGATTGGCAATGGGCCACCGCAACCCAATAAATATTGGACTTGGGCTCAATATGTATACAGCATTAACGTCTGAAACAACATAATCGGATGAATATCTGTAAGATGGTCAACTGAATTGAAATTTTTGTAAGATGGTCAACTTAATTGTTGCTCGACTACAAAATCAACCGACCGCCAAATTGATATATTCTGAAAAAATTCATGTTCGCTAGGTTTATATTCTTCAATAATATTGGAATTATTTCATCCTCATGATCAGGTATTAAATACAAAAAAATATAAAAGTTGAGTAATTTTATGGAAATTTATTATTATTATTCATTGCAAATGAGAAAAAGATGATTGCAAGGAAGTCAAAAATAGCTTTGTTTTTTTCTTCTCTACTTGTGAGGCCCATTATGTAGTCCCTTTGTAATTGGTCCACTTGAAAGCTTATGAGAGGGAAGCAAAGAGAGTGCATCAGATCAAATCAGGCAGGTAACAAGCAAAGCGAGAGTGAGCTAGAAAGGGAAAAAGAAAGAATGCTATAAAGAAAAAACTTAAAAACTAGATATATAGCTGAGTATTAACGTCTCTACCTAATAAGTTATTATCTCTTTAGCCTATATAACTACTTTATATTATTATAAAGAAGTAATATTGTACTCCTGTGATATTGCTTAATGGATTTTTATGTTATATAATTTTTTCCTTTTTGTTGAAAGATTTTTTATATAAATATTATGTATATTGTTATTTATTATTTATTATTTAATTTATTTTGTAACTAACACATACGTAAGAAGTTTTTGTCCTAACAAGTGATATCAAAACTAGGTTGGCTTATTTGTGACATGAAAGATAGATCTCTCGGTGGTGCTCTATACTTTGTAACTTTTATAAATGATACTTTTATAAAAGTATGAACATACTCTATGACCAAAGATTAGGTTCTTGGGATCTTTCAAATATTTCATACTAAAGTTGAGAGAGAGATTGGTATATCTCTCAAATGTTTACTCATAGATAATGGTGGTGAATATATTTTCATAGCCTTTAAAGAGTGTTGCTACCTCCGTAGAATTAGGCAAGAGACAATTCATGAAACTTCTTAGCAAAATGGTATGACAAAAAGAATGAATCACACAATTGGAAAAAGAATCAAGTGAATGCTTTCTCATGTTAAGTTGCCAAAACTGGAGTGAGGCATTGAAGACTACTCACTATGTAGTAAATATATCTCCTTCAAGTCCACAAAGAGGATAATATTAAGAGAAGGTATGGATTAGTAAAGATATTTTTCTTAATCACTAAACAATATTTGACTGCAAAGCCATTGTCCATGATCGAAGGATCAAAAGTCATAGTTTGATGGAAAAATAAGATAGTGTATTTTTTTAGACTATGCAAATGAAGAATTTAGTTACATGTTGTGAGATCCAGAAGCTAAAATGATTATCAAAAGTTGAGATGTGTTCTTCAAAGATTAGACACTCGAAGATTTTGAAAAGGTAAAAAAACTACATACTCAAATTAGTAACACAAATAATACATGTGATAGAGAAAACACAATTGATGATTTTTTTCGTCGAAGAAAGTACTGAGTATGAGTTTTGTTATGACTTGGTAGAGATAAGCACCATAACTCGGGCATAAGATCTATTAAGTAAAGGAGATTTTTGTTTTTTCCCCTCAGGGACTCAGTAGTGGCTCTTATATATTATGTAATGCCTCGGCCCGATCCAACACAATATTGCCCCTAATACCTATGGTTTACTGGGCCAGTAGATCCTAAGATTTTATTTTTTTAACTCTATGGGAAAATACATTGTAATCAAGTTTATGATAGTCATCATATCTAATCTAATCTCAACTCCTGCATTTTATTGATATAAAACTAAAAGCTAAACTGCTATCACTATCTAATCATAGACCCCACAGTTTACTGGCCCTCACATAAAAGGGGAGAATTATTAGGACTATTCTATCCTCATGATCAGATCTTAAATACAAGAATATAAAATTTGAGGGATTTTATGCATATTTACTATTCATTATAAATGAGAAAAATGATTGTAAGAAAGTCAAAAAGCCATCATTTGGTGACCGACTAACAAAAAATTAGTCCAATTAATTTTTTATATTAAAAAGTTATATTAATTAACTTATTGTGAAAAATTAATTAGCTTTTTAAACTTCAAATTATTATAAATTTAATTTTGATAATAAAATATTTATATATAAAAATAGTTTACTAGTATCATTACGTAGCCCCTTTGAGGTTACCCCATTTGAAAGCTTATGAAAAAAGAGCACGAAGGAGCAAGAAGTGTGCATTAGATCAGATCAGATAAGCAACAAGTAAAGAGAGAGCGAAGTAAACAGAGGAAAAAAAATAGTGTTGCAAAAAAAAATTTAACTAGTATGTATAACTATTTCATGTTATTATTGAGAAGTAGTGTTATACTCCTATTTATTGTTTAATGAATTATTGTGCCTCCGATTTTTTTTTTTACTATTAAAGAATTTTTCGAACAAATAATGTATCTATTTTTATTTTATTAATTGTGATTTATTTTATGATTAACACACGTGAAAAGTTTTTATTTTCAACAAATAGGACATGAAACCATGCGGAATAATGATGCAATTGATCCATTTCCATTTACAATCTCACGCCCTCTTCCATATCATTTCATGTTACAATGAGATGAAGAGATACAGCAACCGCTTTGCGTTCAACTCTTTTGTTCACTGGTCTGTCGATTACAAAATGATTTCAAACTTTTGTTCACTGGTCTGCCGATTCTATCATTTCTGTGCTGGAATGAGGCTGGACTGATCAACAGACCCGAGATTTTTTTTTTTTATTTATTTTTTATTTGTATTTATTTATTTATTGCTAAAGCAGAAAACCATGATTCAGATGTGGAGTAGTATCAGGGTACAATCACGGTCTGTGAATGAGGGCAAACACAGGTCCTTCTCCCGTGGTTTTTCTCTGCAGAAATTTTGTTGCCGTTTCCCTATCTCTGGACTGGAACATATCATTTAACGAATATGGCTAGACACTTTCTATTATCGATCGAGCCCGAGCCACCACCGAATCCAATTAGAAACAAGACACACTGATGCGCACCCAACACTAAAATCTCATCAAATCCTGTAGATTCCCTGGCAATTCATTACGGGGACGCGACATCACGCCCCGTGATGTCACACCGGTACAAAATGGCTCCTTCTGCGTGCAGATGGACTGCTTGTCCAAAAATATCTTCCTCTGCTTCATATCTTGCGGAAATATCATATGTCTCTCTTGTGTTGTTCTTGATATTTTCCACTTGTCTCTTGTAAAGGAAGCACTTTTTTGCTCATCTACATCGATTTTTCAACTCTTTTGTTTATCAAAACATCATAAAATTTTGGTTCCTCACTGGTAACCAGGTAGTAACATACACTTCCGAGTGTCGTATAATCATGAGCAAAATCAAACCCGAGGCTCATAGTCAGCCTTGCATTCCTCGTGGCCGAGCAGAAACATAAACACGACCAGGTGAGTAGGCTTGAGCCCATTTCAGTCATAAGGGATTGGCCTCAATCTGGCCCAACGCATTTCACCTGGTCAAGTGACACCAGCATGCAACACTTGCAGTAAAAAATAGGAAATGAATAAGACAGATCATACGTGGTTTCCATAAATGAACTTCAAAATTTCAATAGGATGGAGACGAGATTGAAGTACAAAATGATTTACCCACAAAATTAAAGTTAAAAGCATGATTTATGTCGTTCTCAGAAAAGAGAAAAAGTTCCATTAATCTCGCAGTAAATAAATACATATGAAGACGGGAAAAAAAGTTTAGATAATCTTCTTCGAAGAGAATATAAAATAATTTTGAGAAAGAGAGCAAAAAAAAGAAAAGCAATAATCACGAGATACTTTGTCGGCTGAAATTTCAAGCTTTCTTCATGCCCTAATCCAGCCCATGTTAATCCGACAAAGACCGCAACTTCTTTTACCATATATACACAACTTTTTTATTCGCTTACTTTTTTTCCCAGAAAAATTGAAAAGAAAAATCTAAACCTACTACCGACGATGAGGATCACGATCAGCTGCCATGAAGGAACGAATCCAGCATCTAACATGTTACGGATCGGGTCCAATATGCATGAACCGGACATGCACAGGGTGGTGCAAACGCCACCACACAATGCAAAGCCAAAGCTTTTTTACACCCACAAGCGCTAATGCTAGTGCAAGTGTACCCCCATTTGCTCGGCCGAAAGTTGCGAGTCCTCTCCTCTCCTCTCATCATCTCATGTGGTGGATCATGGATGATGCGGTGCTGTATTTTTTCTTTCTTATTATTAGGGTTTTCTTTCATGGCTCCCTCCAGCTTTATTCTTTGCAACTTGCAAGGGACAGGGGCCGAGATTGCTCGAATCCGGATCTTTTCAACTTTTTTCTTGTTCTTGTGCTTGCTCTCTTGTGCTCTCTCACTCGGGTCTGGTCCCGGATCCATTTTGCTAGCTTATCAGGACCCGAGAAACAAGGGACGTCATGTCGTGTCCACCGCTCGTTCTGCGAGGAAGATTTTCATAGATCGTGCACGCTTTTGTTAGGGGTTCCTCCTCCTCCGTCTCCATGTTGTGGATAATTGTTTGTGATAATTATTGGGGGCTTGACGGAAAATGGCAGTACTATGCATCGCTTTTGTTTGGTGTACCCGTTGCTTTGCTCGTTTCAGTCAAGTCAAGGACCGCCCGTGTGGATCATGTCCTTCATCTCTTTCCCACTTGGTCCTCTATTTACAACCCGCTCAAAAAGTCTTGCTACATGCACATGCTTTTTTATCCTTCTCATGAAAAAAGTTGAAGATAAAAGTATATCTAGTTGCAGTGAAATCTAAAACGATCGAAAAAAATCACAAGACAGATATTGGAAGCTCGCTCTGCAATCCTTTGGGATTCCTCCTAGTGGCGAGATGAACAAGCTCGCTGAAACTCGGTCCGGATCCATTCCTCAAGATCTTGGTTTCTTGGGCTCCCCCCTGAGATCTAAAGAAAGGGAGAGGATCATCTGGATCGAGTAGGCCCAACCCATCATCCAAGCTTAGCCCAATGCGTATCTCAAAGGTTCATGGATATCATTAATGTAGGTCTTTTTAAGGAGCCTTTCAAGGACATCCTTCTACTAGGCAAGGAGACTTCTCGATCACAGATCCAATTTCAATGCTTTTGTTGTTTAGAATGGGGTCATAGGGCAATGGATTACCAAAACCCCATGTATGATGTCGTTATGGTGGATTAGACCATTGAGCCCCTCAATGTGCTTTTGGATCATCTAGGGTTTGCGCACGAGGTGAATCCTCCTGAACTAGTACTAAATCTTTTGAGATACCAACAAATTCGAACATTAGGATGGCTCTAGATGCTCTAGCAACATATGCTGTAATCAAGATTCTTTAGGGTACTCCCTTGGCTCAGCAAGTCCAGGATGCATGCAGAGCTCATTGGCTAGAAACCTAGGACTAGAAGGTAAGGCTCATCATAGCAAGGGAATTCTTAATCCATTTCCCTAATCTAGAACTGATTGAGGTTGCTGCATCGGAGAAGAAAAATACAAGGAGAAGGTTGGGAAGGAGAAACGACCTATTGGAAGCCCAAGGAAGTGGCTAGTGGAAAAAAGGTATGGGTTTTGGTGAGAATAGAAGACTTCATCCTGTGGGAGAAATCGATTTTAGTGAAGGTTTTGGCATAGTATGATACTGGACCCTAGAGTTTGCCAATGATCTGAGGGAGATCAGAGTACTATTACTAGTTAAAAACATATTGAGCATCCCTACTTACGTTCAGGGCTGGGTGGGAGACTCGCTAGCAGAAGTGAAGCTGGATATCGTTAGAGTAATAGATAAAGGTACTACAATCATCGAGAAGTTTGAGACTAGTCAATGGTATTGGATCCAAAAAAAGAAATATCCTATTCTACACTACAAAGTGGTCTGAGTCCGAGCACCAGAAGAGCAAGATTGGTACTTCCAAAGTGAAGATGATATAGTTGGTCTCCCACCACTTATGAAATAGTGTAAATTCAATCCTAAGGGGGACAATGGTCCAACTATCATCATGTAGAAGAGACGGTGGTGTGAGGAACAATGTTGGATTGACAAAGAAATGTGGATAAATATGGTTGCCAAAAATCTGTTGGAGGGACACAATTTTTTGGCAAATGTCTACTTTGTGGATGACGAAATCATCGAAGGAGATGCATGGCATGAGTTAAAAGGCTAGATAGGAAGTGGCACATAAAATAGATTGATGATTGCAGCACTATCTCCTGATCATCTAGCTATCCAAGAAGACGCAACACAGGAGGCTGAAACATTGGGACCTACCTCTCCCATGGATCACCTGCTATGCAGAAGCACCAGAGAGATCAAGCATATCATGAAAGTCAATGAGGATCTAGGTGCTTCTAAAGCCTCACTTATTATTCATGCTTCTTTCCGCAAATATATCTGGGGCAACACAACCGAAACATAATCTCTCATCTTGATCCACGGAGAAATTTTCCCAAATAGGCATTTTATGTGGTTTTGATATCAATCGTGGTCAACCTAGAATCAAAGCGCTGTTGGAAGTCCTTCATAATTTGGAAAAAAGTAGAATAGTGATGTTGGGAAAAGGGGGAACAACACTTAGAAAATGAATATTCTTTCTGGAATATTAGAGGTATGGGGACCCATAGTAAAAGGAAGTATGTCAAAGCAATGATCAGTGATCCAAAAGCTAATATAATTGGAATCCAAGAAACCAAACTAGAAACTATTCCCAAAAACACACTAAAATACCTAGGGAAAAAGAATCAATAGTTTGTCTTTTCTACCTTTCAAGGGTGCTTCTGGGGGCATTATTCTAGGATTAAATTTTGACACTTGCCAAGTATCCTACCATATTATAGGGTGATTCTCCATCTTTATTATTATCTATGACCCTCACATGAAATGGTTATACCCCTCAAAATAGAGAGCAAAAGGAAGCTTGCTAGAATGAACTAAATAAAGTCAAGGAAGAGTGAAATATCCCATGGGGTGTTTGATGACTTCAATGTCACTAGGTGCTCTTCTGAAAGGAAGAACACTAGTGGTAATAGGCATGACCATGCAACCCCTAATAACTAGATTGCATCCCAGGAACTCATCAATATACCCCTATTCGGTAGAAGGTTCACCTGGTCAAAAAATTTTTTCATAGTAGGATTTGCCAAACTAGACAAATTCCACATCTCTACAGAGTGAGAAGCCAAAAACCCTTTATGTAATGCCAAAGCACTCCCCCAAAATATATCAGACCATGTACCCATAGTTCTGACCACAAACAACAAAAAAATCAAAAGGAAAATATTTATGTTTGAGAGTATGTGACTACAAGAAGAGGAGTTTGTCCACATGGTGGCTACTCAATGGAAATCTTACCCTAATAAGAATGATGGTGTGCCTAATCCGATGTCCAAACTCAAGAAACTCCAAGCAGACATAACAAGGTGGTGTAAAAGCCACTTTATCAATGTTAATGCCAAAAAAAAAAGATCTCATAGACAACATTTCGGCTTTGGAGAAAATTCAGGAGGAAACAGAGTTGGCTAAGAGAGAAATAGACAGTCTGATTAGCTTCAAGCTAGAATTGAATGAGGTCTTAAAAAAGGAAGAAATTATGTGAAAATAGAGGTCTAGGATATCTTGGTTACAAGAAGGAGATGCCAATGTAGCCTTTTTTCATCGAATAACCACTAATAGAAGGAGATTGAATTTAATTACTGAACTAGTTGATGTGAATCAATCATATTTGGCTGAGGAAGAGACGGCTAAACATATAATGGATTTCCACAAAAAGCTATTCAAGATTGTCAAAGGCTAGAAACTAAAAGTTGACTGGCAGAAACTATACTTGAAAAGGCTAAGCTGTCAGATCTTAACCGTGCATTCCCTAAGGAGGAAATCTAAAAAATTGTGTGGGATATGGCAAAAGCCAAGACACCTAGTCTAGATGGATTTCCCATACTATTTTATAACAAGTTTTGGCATATAGTTGAGGATGATATGTATAAAATGTTTAATGATCTTTTCCATCATAGAACATCCATGGAAAAAACAAACTTTGTCATTATCACCTTGATACCTAAGAAAGTAGGAGCTAATCAACTATCAGACTTTAAATCCATTTTTTTGTTGAATTTTCTGCTAAAAATCTTTGCAAAAATCGTTGTTGAAAGGTTAAAACAGAAAATTGGTGAATTGTTAGACCCTTCGCAATCCGCCTTTATCCCCGGAAGTATATATTAGAGAGTGTAACTACTGCATAAGAAGTCATCTTTAGATACAAGAAGTAGAGAAAAAGTAGGGTAATATTAAAACTAGATTTCAAGAAGGTATATGACAATGTTGATTGGGCTTTGTTGCTAGAACTGTTGGAAGCTAGAGGTTTTTGCAAAAGATGGATATATTTGGTGAAGAAGATCTTATAAACATTTATAGTTTTTATCTTGCTGAATGGATAGGCCCATGACAATAGCTTTAGTAGAAAAGAAATCAAATAGGGAGACCCCTTTTGTTGACTTAGTTGTGTCTCGAATCTGAATTTTCTGAAAAGTCATAATTAAATTAGGATTTATATTAGGAAGAATTTTAGTAGCCCTAATTCTTCTCTTAATTTATCTCCTATTAGAAAATCTAGATTAGTAGATCAAATTTTTATTTGAATCAGCCTCCTATTTTAACTCAAAATTTAATTAAATCACTCCTATAAATACCCTATTTATATAAGAATTTTAAATATTGAGATAGAGAGACATAAATCAAAATTTTTAGAATATTTTATGACAACTAGGCTAATTAGTCTCTTGTGAAAGTTAATGATATTAGAGTTTGACATCCAATATTATAATCTCCTTCTTTTTCTTACTAATATAATATCTTTCGGATCACCTTTGCCTGTAGAGTAGGTCACAGATCGAACCACGTAAATTTTTTGTGTGTTATTTTCCTCCTTTTTTTTCTTCTTCTATATCATAAATTATGGTGGATATTAATATTTTACACAATAAATTAGTATTAGAGGTTGGTTTAAAATATCCACTACGAAGTTTGATGTAGAGAAATTTAATAAAAAATACAGGTTTCCTGTTTAGCAAGTAAGAGTTCGTATAATTCTTACTTAATAAAGGTTGAAAAGCATATTGAAAGATATCGAGTATGAAGATATTACCAAAAATATCTAAAGAACCAGAATGTTAGTAAATATAGTACTATCATTCTCAATCTCATTGATGAGGTACTATATCCATTTCTTGATGAAATATCACCTTTAAAGGTATAAAAAATTAGAGAAATAATACATGAGTAAGTATATTTCAAATTGAGTTTACTTAAAGTAAAAATTTTTCAATTTATGAATGAAAGAAGGTATGAATATAGTTGATTATTTTAATACTTTCAATAAATTAGTCTCTCAATTATTGAGTATTGATGTTAAAATTAAATATGAAGATAAAGTAATTATTTTATTATTATTTTTACCTTCTTTCTTTAAGAATTTGCAAACTACTCTCATATATGGTAAAGATTCAAAACTTGATGATATTTCTGTTGCTCTTTTATTTAATAAATATTTGAAAAAAATTAAAGGGGATGAGTTACACTCAGAAGTACTAATTACCAAAGGTTGTATCAAAGAAAGATCAAATTCAGGTCATTCTAGATCCAAATCTAAAGGACAGAGTTGCGGGTACTGTAAGAAGATGTGACATGTAATTGAAAAATATTGGAAACTTAAATAAAAAAATAAAGAATCTCAGTCTAAAGAGCGAGTCAAAAAATAAGTATCAATTTCTAAAAGAAATTTTGATGATAATTATGGTAATATTCTCTCTGTTAGTTCTGATTTAGATCATTATTATGATACTTAGATTCTTAATTCTAGTTATTCACACCACATATATCCCAATAATGATTGGTTTGAAAACCACAATTCTTATGATGATGGTTTAATTTTGATGGATAATAATAATTCATGTAAAACTATCAGAATTGAAATAATTAAAATTAAGATATTTGCTAATATTATTAGGACTTTTACTAACGTTAAACATGTTTTTAATTTGAAAAAGAATTTGATTTTTTTGGGTACTTTGGATTCTTCTAGTTGTAAGTATTATACTAAAGGTAAAGTTTTTAAGGTTACTAAAGACTCATTAATAGTGATGAACGGCCTAAAATATAAAAATTTGTATAAGTTAGTAGGAAAAATTGTTAAAGGTGAAACAATAATTTCTCATATTTTTTTTTGACATCTACAAACAAATAAATAAGCAAAATATCTCCTTGATCACTTTTTTTTATACAAAAAGAGTGTTCATATGGGCATTGGATGTAACCATTTTCCTTAAAAAAAAATCAATCATATTATTCTAAGCCCTTGGTGCTTATTTCAAGTCATACTAGGCTTTTCTCAACTTCAATATCTTTTTTTCATACCCTTGCTTGATGTATCTTGGAGGTTGTCCAATATACACCTCTTTTTTAAAATAGCCATTTAGGAATATCGACTTGATATTTATTTAAAAGATTTATCATCCATGTTAAACTGGCAAAAAGATAACTAATCTAGTAGTTTCAACTCAAGCCACCGGAGCAAATATCTTATCATAATCCACCCCGTACTTTTGGCTATAGCTTTTTGCTATCAATTTCGCCTTACAATTTTTCACAATACCTTGAGCATTCTTCTTTGCCTTGAATACTCATTTCACACTAACCATCTTTTGATGTTTTGGAAGAGTAGTTAACTTCTAAGTGTCATTCGTTTCAATATATTTATTTTTTTCATCCATAGCTTACTTCCAAGTTTTATTTTATGTAACTTCTTCCATATTTACATGTTCACAATCGACAAAAAAAATAAAAGAGTAAAGTTATTTTGATTATCTATTACTTCATATAATTCATCTAATCTTCTCATCTTTTGTGGTCTTAGACTTGAAGTTGCATTGAAAGATGCAATTAATGAAGTTGTTGGTGGTGGTGACGAGCTTGATGAAAATGAAGGATCACAAGAAGTAGATGATTGAGGAGTCGAAGTAATAGATACTTGAAAATCTTCATCTTCCTCTTTTATCAAAGTCGTTGAGTTCTTCTACTTTTCAAGATTTTGCCAATCTCAAGCATTCTCTTTATCAAATTGAATATCTCGACTAATGATGACCCTTTTATGAATTGGGTCATATAGTTTATAATCTTTTGACCATCTATTATAGCCAAGAAAAATAAGTTTTGTACTCCTATCGTCAAGCTTATTTCTCATTTATTCAAGTACATGAACATAAGCAATGTTTTCAAAGACTCCCAAATGAGATATTTCTAGTTTTCATTTGCTCCAAGCTACAAGAGGAATCATCTTCTAAACACTTCTAGTAGGATACTGGTTCAATAAGTAGACGACACATTCAACTGCTTCAACCCAAAAGGTTTTGGGTATTCTTTTGTTGTTGAGCATGCTTCACATCATATTGAGTATGTTTTGATTCTTTCACTTGATAACATCATTTTGTTGTAGAGAGTATAGAATCGTCCAGGGAAGATGAATGCCATGATCATTACAATAAGCTTAAAAGTTTTTAGAATTGAATTTCCTATCTCTATCAGATCTCATAGCTTTAATTTTGTCGCCGCTCTTCTTTTCGACATACACCTTGAATCTTTTAAATGCATCAAACACCTGAAACTTATTTTCAAAAAATACACCCAAGTTTTCTAAGAAAAATTATCAATAAATGTAACAAAGTACTTATTCTTACTAAATGAAGTAGGAAGAATAGACCTACACACATCCGTATGCACAAACCCTAATGGTGTTGATGCCCTTTGAATCAACTTCTTCGGAAAGCTCTTTTGTGATTACTTGTCAATAATACATCTTTCACAAAGTTGATATCAATAATTAATGAAAGACAATCCCTGCACTATATAAAGTCTTGCTAATAGGCTTAACTCTTCAAAATTAAGATCCTATATCAAAGATGCTAAAGCTAAGAAGAATCCATGAAATAAGAAGAGTTGAAACATTTCAAAATATAACTTCAAATGTTTAATATAAATATTCAATTCTTTGTCATCTCCACATTTTTTATTAGCCTTCTTTCATTATCTCTAATATAGAGATTATGATACTTCATAGCAATAAAATATCCCTTCTTCAATAGTTGTTCTAAACTCAAAATATTATTTTTCATATTTGAAAAATAATAAATATTATTATCAATTCATGCTTGCTATTTTTCAAGGTAATAGAAATACTACCTTTGCCTTTGAAAGAAATTGTAGAAGAATCACCAGAGATAATATTACCGCTTACCGATTCATCAAGATTCATGAACAAACTCCTTTTACTATGCATATGATTGCTTACACCAATATCTAGAAATTATGTATCCACTTGTTCTCCATCATTTTCTTTGTAGGCAAGCAAAAGAGTAACTCTTTCATTTTTTTTTCCATTATAGTTAACACTTTTTTCAATATCAGTATTTAAAATTTTCCATTTAGTAGCAAAATGACCATATTTACCACAACTATAGATTGGATTTTAGATTTGTCATACTGAGTCTTTAATTGATCTCTTTCTCTTCCATGATCTTTTACTTGATTTTGAGTTCTTTCTTCTATATTTATTGATAATTTTCCATCTCTTCCTTCTTGTCCTCATTCTCAACCATGATTGCGACTATGACTAGAACTAGTTCCTCAGCCTCTTGAGACTACTCCCAATTTGTATCTCTTTACTTTTCTTTCAATGCTAGTTTTGCTTAAAGAACTTACTTCAAAAAATCTCCTTCTTTCTGAGGATCCTTTATTCATGAGCTTGCAAGGAGCTCATAAGTTCATCAATTGTTATCTTGTTTAAGTCTTTAGATTCTTCAATAGCTATAACAACATAATTAAATTTTGACATGAGTGATTGAAGAATTTTCTCCACCACCCTTGTATCATCAATTGTTTTCCTATTTCTCTTCATTTGGTTTATAACAACCAAAACTATTATAAAATAATCCGAAATTAATTCGGACTCCTTTATTGCAAGAGTTTGTAACCTAACCGTTTTTATCTTTCAAGCTCCTTTATGAGAATTTTGAAGGATCTCTCGTACTTAGTTTACATTTGTAGCATTATCAACTCTTTCAAGACCTCCTACATCAAGGACTGCATAAAGAAGGATAAATGCCTTGTTGTCCTTATTTCAAGAATCTCATAGGAATTCTCGTAATACCTGAGTCAACAATGTTTCATCTTGAGGTATTACAAAGCTTCTATCAATGACTTCAAGGAGCTCTTATGATCCGAGCAACACCCTCATTTGCATGATCCAGTGGTTATAATTGTCTTTAGTGAGTTTTGGAATAGAATTATTGTTAACTAGCATATCTTTTTTGCTAATGTCAACTCGTTGTAGACTTACGATGTCAATCACCAAAAGCTCTGATACCACTGTGTTAAAAAAAGTGGAAGATAAATTATTTGAAGAATCACAATTTCATTCACTTTATTTACTTATTAAAATACTTATAAAAATAGACCTTCTATAGAGCCTTAAGTGGGAAACCCTAAATACATGCATCACAATATCTAAATGATGTGTATTTTCGCAGGTACATTCATCTTAATTTAAAAATACAAAATAAATACAATATTTTTTAAATATTATATTACTTTCCAAATATTACATTATTTTTCAAATATTATATCACTTAAATTTTCGTATAATGTATTTTTGTTTAATTTCAACACCTTATTCCAATAACTGTTTTGGGATTTAGGGCACATTCCATGACCCAATAATATGCAGTATTAGCTACAGAGCAGGGTCCTTAGTAGGCGTGGTCGTGGCCCATGTGGTAGAGCAAGAGGATGTGTGATGGGATTCTCATCATCGACATGTTTGAACATGCCGTGGTGCGCGTATCTCTGCTGCGCTCCCTTCTTGTCTGCACCTTTTGCTTTGCATGTGAGCTACTTGTAGCTCTATCTCTTGCCACCTCTCAATTTCCTTTTCTCTTTTTATCCAAAACTAACCATTAGTACAAGTTGTTTTTAGTTTTTCAACATCCCTTCAAAGGAAAACCAACTTATAATGAACAGTTTCAGCTGCTCACTATCAGGCCATAAGGTTTTATTGGTTTATCCCAAACAGTATTCTGAGTTGTAATAATCTGTAATCGAACGGTTTGGAAATTTTCCAAACAAGGTATTAATCTCCGAGCAAATCTTCTGAGAAAACATTGATTAAGCTTGCCCATGAAGTCAGTATTTGAATTACTGACCTTGATTTGGTAAAGCTTTGCTCATGATAGGAATCAAATTAAAATTAAAGCACACTTAGAGGAATGATGTGAGCAAACTTTTGCAGAAAAGGCAAGAAAAAAACCAAAAAATCATAGAAAACAATGTCTATAAAATGAAGTAATTTATTGTCTAGTTGCTGCTTCTAAACAATCCACTCATTCATCTAGTCTGCAAGTAGGATCAATCAGGTTCAGGACAACTAGGGCAGGCTATCCGACATTATCCAAATATTTAACCAAAGTGCAATCTTCAATAGAAAGTCAAAGGAATGATTAAATGTGGAAGTGGAAGGGGATTATGTTAAGATATTCCCATTTGAGTGCATTAAAAGTTAACCCAAACATTACCTTTTTCACCACTTTGGGTTAGAAAGTGTAATTAGGAATAGGTGACCCAATAATTAGAAGATGCCATGAAGATTATGTTGAGATATTTGCAAATTGAAAGCGCGCAAAAAGTCTCAGGAGACGAGTGTCTCCAAGCTTTGTCTGGTCATTATATATTAATTAATTAGCAAGGAAGGCTTTGAATACTCTGACCATGATCTAAAAAGACACTTTGAGGGAAAAAATGAGAGGCATCTTGTTTGTTTTTTGATCATTTGCTTTATCGCTTTCGGTATGTCCCGTACTCTCTTAACACTTCTGTTGCACATTTCTCCTATATTGTATGCATTATTAAAACTTAACCATATTCAGTTGCTTTTTGATAATTTTTTATGAAAAGCCCAGCTATCGGGACCTCCTCCTTTGTGGATTAACGGCCGCCGACCACACTTTTCTTAAGAGTGTTCAGCGCCCTTGCTATATTTTAAGCCCAACTTTGAGAAAGTTATGCATGAAATGAAAATGAAATGCCCACTCTCAACTGTAGCCATTGAAGTTTCTTTCCCTGGTGACGATCAAGAAATATCTAGAGATCTAAAAGAATGTCGCGATCCACCGGCTGACGCAGACTCGGTAACTAGAAGATACTATTGCAACACGGCGTCCTTTGTCTCCGTCACCGATCGCATGATGATAATTTTGCATCGTATAATCTTTCCACGTCCTTATCAACTTGTGATTCCTCCTCATGTAAATGTTGCCGTCCATAACTTTCCAATATTGGGGTTTCAGATATTCATCTCCTTCGCCTTCAGAAAAATGATATTTGAAAGGGGAGGGATAAGGAACACACATGTGACGAATATGCTTTTCCTGGTATTTATCTTCGTCGTGACAGAGACCTAGAATAGCTGCTCAAGGAGCGCATCCAACGAGAGCCTGTCACTGCAGTGCAGCATTTCTTTCTTTTCCTCTTTTTTTTTTCCGCCGAGTGGAGAGCGTGATTGGTCAAATTGTGGTGGCAAGGGAATAATTCAGAGTTGGCTTTTTGGAAGGTCCTCTTCCTGTTCATTGGTATTGGGAAGAAGACGTTGTACTGGTGCAACTTGCCAGAGTTTATCTCAGTGTTTTCTCTTGGTTGGGGGAATTTTGCTTTGGAGATTGTTTGATTATTCTGTTTGCTAAATCAATATCAACTTTATGCGGGGAAGAAAGGTCCGATTGCACACAGTGCTGGACTTCTACAGTATGTCTTCACAGTTTGAAAATTCAACTCAACAGAACATTCAGCTATTGAAGTGACCCGTGCTTTCCATGACCTTAAGCTTACGAGAGATATGGACCAAACCTATTACTTGTCCGGCGCATCCTCTCTATTACCAAATGCAGGCTACTCTATTAAATATGATTTTAAACGATCTCCTTCTCATGGGTAATCCTATTGATATTTGATTAAAAAAAAAAGGAGAGAAGATGTTAACTTCAGGCGTGTCCAATCCAGGTAACCCTTGTTCTCGAAGAACAGCAAGTTCCTTTTTCTTTGAGACGAACAGCAGACCAGGATTGTGGCAAGGACTTTTTAAGATCGAGATCTACCCTTCCGATCATGTGATCATCATCTCATTCTGTTTTAAATTTTATCGGTCAAACTTGCTAGCGCATTCCAAACTAAGGTTGTAAATTTCACCAAAACCAATATATTTAGGTAATTTCAATCTATTTTAATTAAAATTAATTTATTTCAATATTAATGAAATTATTTTTGTGATTTTTTTGTCAAACTTTGATTTTAAATTTAAAAAAATAAAAATTTTGAAAAAAAATTTATATACATAATTTTTTTGAAAGAATTATTATATAAAAAAATTTTGGTAAAAAAGTACTTAAAACATTAAAAAAAATTTATTTCAAATTGGAAATGACTTGAAATTAAGTTCTTAACCACTAGGCTAAAATTTAGTTATGTTATAAAAATAATATATAAATATAAATACTATATTTTAAAAATTTAAAACTAATTATTCATATTGAAATATTTCGGTTGAATCTGAAACCGAAACACTTCAGTGGAAACTAAATTTAAAATCTTGTTCCAAACACAAGCATAAAATAACGCACAAAAACACAATAAAAAAACTTTAGAAAATAATATTAAATTCATAATAAACTTGTTGTTTTGTTGAGTTTTAAGTGTCTTGAATTCAGATTAGAGTTTGAGTTAAATTAAAAATTTAAAGTTAGATTTAAACTTATAATTGATTTATAATATTAAGAGTTATACTTAAACTAAAACTCAGACTCAATAAGGGTTTATAAATATACTATAATACATAATATTTAGGTGTGTTGTAGCATTGAAGTTAAACTAGAGAGAAATAGAAAGAATAGAAAGAAGAGAAAGAGAGAGTATCGGCTCTTGTGTCTGAGTCTTTTTACAGCTTCTCGGTGGTTTCTCGTGGTGGTTCCTCATGGTGTTCTTTAAGAGATTCTCTCTGAAGATGGAGACATTACTTAGACTTGGTGAAAGAATTTAGTTGAATAAAAAAGAGTATAGTCTTTCTTATAGACTCTTATAAAACTTTTTTAATGGTGGATCTCTTATTGTCTTTTTTTATTATTTTCTTTTATCTTATATTATTTATCGATTCTTATGTTATTTGAAAATAAAGTGATTCGTGAACCTTCTGTTACGAATCCAACACTACTCAATAAATTAACTAATCAAAATTTTTCATCCGACCATTGTTCCCCAAACAGATCTTAAGAGTTATAGGGAAGTTAAACTTGGGAACAAGGATTCGCAAGTCATGTTCGGGTCTAATCAATCTCAAGTCAACGCATTATTTAGGCCAACTCAAACCAAACATGTTTGATAAATAGGTCAAGAATTTAAACTCAAATACAACTCGACTATCAAAAGAATTACATGATACAACTTATCTAATTCGTTTATTAAATAGGCCGATGGGGTGGGGTTGAGCTGAGATTGAATAGAACTTGTATAACAGCATTCGACTACTTGCTAAGGCAATGATGATGCCCAAGGATAAAAGGGCTAGAGTTGCAGTAGTAGAAGGGTAGGAAGATTGCAATGTAGACAATGAGATTGTAGAAGAGCACGAGGAAAAAAAGCAAGTCGGCTAGTAAGATTGCAGATTGAACGTAAAGAGGATCGAGAAGGTCGGAGGAGGAGAAGACACTATAACAAATATAGATATTCACTAAAAGAAATTGGAGTATTGTCTGCGGCAAATTTCCGACGTCGATAATAAAAATGTTGGCTATTGCCGGCATTTCAAACAAAAATGCTGATTATTGTCGGCATTTCAAAATGAAATGTCGACAATTGCCGATATTTTCTTATGAAACACTTGCAATTGCTGGCATTTTTTTGAAAACATTGGTCGGCTTCATTTATCTCCACACCAAAACCCTATCCACTCCACCTACACATGCACCTCATCTTCGACTTCGATCTCGCGCCTACTCACACATGTCATATCCCTCTAGCTGCACTTACTTTGCATCCCCTCGACTGCATCTATTCTTGTGCATTGCACCCCTTTGCTGTGCCTACTCCTGCAGCCCCAAGTCATGCCTGTTTCTATGCAACGCGCCCTCTGGCTGTGCCTGCTCTTCCTTCCCAACCCCGGTTGTGCCCTTAGAGCATGCCACCAAGTCTATAGACCCAATATTGAGAAGAAACTTCAACAATGATGATTCCCAAGCTATCAAAAGTCGCTTGCGCATTCGTATGAAAGGATGCATACAACTGGTACTAGGTTTCTTAGCCCTCAAAAATTGATTCATGATCAAGTAAGGCCTATTTACTTCCTATTTACTCACCTCTAATCTAGCTAAAATTATATTTTTGTTTTAGTTTCAAAAATCGAACACTTCGTCATTAGATTTTCAAATATTTGATGGACTGAATGGAAGAAACTTAGTCTTTTTACTTCTCAAAATGCTCCATTTTCTAATTTACTAAGTTTGATATGTATTAAATTTGCAAGTATGTGTTTTCTACTAAGTTTGCTGGCTAATATATTATACTTGCAAATATTGATTGTGTTATATTTTGATATGTTAAATATTTTTCTATACTGATTTACAGATTAAAATGTTTCGCAAAAGAAGATATATTAGGACTATCTAGGCCACTTTTGACAATATGGAAATAAAGAGACTAGTATTAGAGATTCAATTTTCATTGAGTTGTGGTTCAAACTCAGATTCTAATAGAAATAGGATACTTCTTTACGTCATGGAGTGGAGAATCAGGAGATAGATCATAAAGAAGGTTTAAACATTAATTTTTCTGTTAAATTTAAATCCATTGAGTGTTATATATCTATATTTATGTATGTTGCTTTTTCAGGTTCAAGTGCCACAATTTTTGTTAAACGACGATGACCTAACAAGTCTGTTGATATTTGGGACACATAGAGATATATACTGAAATTAACTAACAACCGATATTTCCAAATCATCGATCCTAATTCGGCAAAATTCACTAAAAGGAGATTAGAGTCAATCCAATATTCACAATTATATACAAAAGAGTTAGATATACTACTATTATGACTATTTATCTAATTTGTGCTTTGCATGTATGTTATTTTGTGAAAACTCAGTATGTAATTTATCAATAATATGTATATAACTTTCGGATTATTATGTCAATGAAATATGTATATTAAGATTTTAATTTTTAATATTTTGTATTTTTGAGTATATTAGCAAGATTTATTAGATACAGGATATCTACTAAAAAACTAAAAATATTCTGATGTTACATCAGGATTTTTTCTGACAATTTTATGGAACCAATAATATTCCAAGTGTTTTTCGGTGTTTCTATGAGAAATGCCGAAAAAAATACCGATGTTTCTATAAGAAATACTAGGAAGTTTTTCGGCATTTCACCAAAAACACTGAAATTTTTCATGATTATTATTACTAGTATTTACTAAATGTCGAGAAAAAACGTTGAAAATCTTTTGTCGGTATTTTTTTTTATCTATTAAGATATTTTTGAAATGTCGAATATACCCTTTTTTTTCTTATAATAATTATTTACACTTCATAACCCACGTTTTAAAAAGTATCATTAATATTCAAATATATTTCAATGTCAAATTTACAAAATTCGAATATGTTTAACTTGTGCCTTGTTTGGATCATGTTATAGCAGGAATCTGATTTGTTAACTAATGTAATTGTTTAGGACGATTAAGTGAACAAGAGGATTAGTTCCGACATTATGAAATTATGATTATTTGATAGTTACTTGGGGGAATTTAGATAGCCCTATAGTCTGACGCGGTTGGTTTAGGTGGCCTTCGTTTTAATTTGATTTTTAATTTAGGGTTAAGTAAATTAATTTGGTTTGCATTCAAATCTCATTGTTGTGGATTGGACCGGAACCAAAATAGGAAATTGGTTTAATTTCGGGCAAGGTAATGATTTTTATAATAATAGAAGGTTAAATGAGAAGGAAATGTTATAAAAGGATTGGTTTTGAACTTAAAATAAAGTAAAAATTATTTACAATCCTCTGTAATTAGCTTTAATTATTTATAATCTCCCATAATTTTCAGAATTACTCACGCTCTCTTCTTTTTCAAAATATTTACCTACATCTCCTGACTGTTATTTAATCAAAATTTTTTCAAAAAATTTCAATTTTACCATCGGTTATTTTTACAATTAAACCCCTAAAAACTTATTTTTTATTATTTAACACCCCGAAATTCGGATTTTTGTAAATAACACCCCGAAATTATTTTGATTTACAGAAAAGTCCTCGAAATTGAGATTTTTGTAAATAACACCTTGAAATTATTCCGATTTACAGAAAAATCTCCGAAATTATTGCGATGGCACCGAGGGTGGCGGCGCGTGAGCGGCGACGTCGGAGGCCGGCGGCGGGAGCGGACGGCGGAGGCCGGCGAGCGGGCGTGGAAGCCGGAGGCCGAGGCCGGCGAGCGGGCGTGGAAGCCGGAGGCCGAGGCCAGCGGCGGGAGCGGACGGCGGAGGCCGGCGAGCGGGTGTGGAAGCCGGAGGCCGAGGCCGGCGCGATGGCGAGCGCGCGCGGACGGCCTCGGCCTCGGCACGTTGGGCGCAGACGGTCAAGACCGAGCCATCTGCGCCCGCATGCTGAGGCCGAGGCTGTCTGGGGACGGAGGCCGAGGTCGGCGTGGACGGCCTCGGCACGCGGGCGCGGACAGCCTCGGGCCTCCGCTCCCGCCGCCGGCCTCCGGCGTCGCCGCCCGCGCGCCTCCACCCTCGCCGCCGTCACAATAATTTCGAAGACGTTTCTGTAAATCGGAATAATTTCGGGGTGTTATTTGCAAAAATTCAAATTTCGGAGATTTTTCTGTAAATCGGAATAATTTCGAGGTGTTATTTGTAAAAATCTAAATTTTGGGTGTTAAATAATAAAAAATAAGTTTTTAAGGATTTAATTATAAAAATAATCAAGGGTAAAATCGAAATTTTTTGAAAAAATTTTGATTAAATAATAATCAGGGTCGTAGATAAATATTTTTTTAAAAAAAATAGAGTGCGAGTAATTTCGAAATTACAAAAATTATAGATAATTAAGATTAATTACAAAACATGATCGGTAATTTCTCTTAAAATAAATTGGGAGGAGTTTATGTGTTAAAAAGCTGACTTAGAAGTACCGACATGTTTTCGTGATCCGGCTCGATTTCTGTGAAATTCAATTGAAAATATAAAAATAAAATGAAATGTTGAAGTCAGGGCACTTGACTAGTCGAGGCAGGCGAGGGAGTCAAAGAGCGCATGAGTGGACGCCATCTTTCTGCGTCACAAGGTCCAGGATGGCGACCCCTTTCCATCACCCAAATCTCGACAACGCTCACGAGGAACTCATGACTCCACCGAACATATACCGTCCTCGTGTCCATCGCCACTGGCCATCACCACTTTATTTAATTATGAAACGGAATTGAATTAAATTTAAAATTTTTTATTTTTCAAATTTAAAAATCGAATCGAATTAATATGTTATAAAAATTGAATCAAAATCGAATTAAAATATTTTGATTTAGTTCGATCTAAATAAAAAAAAAATAAAATTTAAAACCAATTTTTATGTAAATATAGATAAAATGTTTTTTAAATTTGAATTAAAATTTAAAAAAAATAAAATAGTAAAATTTAAAATTTAAAAGTCAAATCGAATGGAATTAATTATTCGATTTCAATTTGATTAATTTATTTGGTTAAAATGGAATAGCGCACACTTCTTACACACCGCCAACAAGGCCGGCTCCTTCTCCTGGTCGGCGTTCTTCCTCGTTGCATCAATGTCAACTAATAAGGACTAATGCAATGAATGATGCTTTGGATAACACTTGGATTTGGGGCGTACGTGCCTGCAGCAAAAGGGAAGGACATGTGGGGCGGAGATAGATATTTGCCGCCATCCATCAAATTGGGGGCGAGAGAATCCACAGATGTGGGATGCGCGCGGTACGTAACTGTCCTTTTGCCAATGGGCTCACGCAGGGCCCATGGCCCACCAGTGCCATATCTAGTGGGCTTTTTAGTTGGGCCCACTTCTTGACCCCCTCTCTCCTCGTGCTGAATTTCTACTAGAAGTCTCTGGTCCTATTTCGAGGCTGCTTGCTGCATTCTGCTTTGCCAGATATATATTTGTGGTGCCGGCTCGGCTTCCATTCGAACGACGATTTTCGTTGTGGATTCTTTGGAGTACAGCTAATAATTCCCCAATTTTCGAATCCTCATTTTCATTTTTCTGATATTCTCACCCACCACATCCCTTTTTTTTTTTTTTTTTGAGAAAACAACGGGATTCCCTCTGACAAACAAAAATAGAAACGTGGAAAAGGTTTCCAAAGAGGAAAGATCAAACAACGATCCCAAAAAAGAGAGAACCCAAAATTCTGGAAAACTTGCCGGTGGTACTCCTGGGAAGATAGAAGTGCAAAGGTATCATCTTGCTCGAGGGGAGCGTGCCGGAGTGACGAGTGTATTTTTGTGTGGTTATATATATCTGTGGGCGAGTGGCCCTTGCATGGCGCCATGTCCTTCTCTCTCTGCGCTGCACGCCGCACCACCGCTCTTCCTCCTCCTCCTCCTCCTCCTCCTCCTCCTCTCTCTCTCTCTCTCCACCAACAACTTCTGAGACGATGAGTGGTGGAGACAAAAGCTCGGTTTTTTAGCAGGACGCGGTCTTTTATTCATGCGCCTCCCCCTTTTCGTCGTGGTCGGCGTTGTATGGATAACAACCACCGCCTGTGAAAGGCATCCTCATCAAATCCGGTAACTCTTCTCTCTCTCATTTTTGTTTCACCTTCTCTCTCTCTCCAGTCGCTCTCTTCATATTGGAGCACCAAAAATATCAGGGCCCCAAGTTGATGCCCCGGCCGGACCACCACGGCCACAACATTCTTGTAAGCACCTTCCCAATTGAATCCAAAATCTTGGCTGCTCACCGGCCATCTCTTTCACCTTTGGTAAAATTTTCACTCTTTGATGCGGGGATGGATTTGGAATTTTCACTGTGGTGATTTGTGGGGAATGGCGGTGTGGTGGGGACGTCAGCGGGTCGAGGGAGCGACACATCGTTTGGTTATTTGTTTGTTTGCTTTGGCTATATAAATTAAATTTGATGCCGGATGACGCAAACGATTGAGAAGAGGGCCTCCTCCGCCTCTGCGAATCACCCTTGATTTGTGTGATCGCCATGCGTGCATGTCCCCGAACAATACAAGAAGAAGAAGCCCCCCACCCCCCGCTGAGATAAAAGAGCCTCCTTTTTCATCACCCCCGTGGCCATCACCAACAACACCAACGCTGCTCCAATCCCTTCTCCCCATTCTAAAAAGCCCCTCGATTTCGGCTTTGCTTCCCCTCTAAGCACCCCGGCAACTCTTGGTATAAACTCGGAATAAGACTTCTGTCCGAGATTGTCGATAAAAATCCCGTCTCTTGTTTATTCACCGGGTGGGCGCTCTACGGGTTGCTCTGTTCCAATGCAGGGCGGGGCCCGGAGTGGATGAAGCTTGCCTCGACGGGGCTGTTGTCCGAGCACATGCCGGGCAACAAGTACAGCAGCCGCAACCCCTCGCGGGTCGAGCGGCTGATGCGCGAGCGCGAGCTCCGCAAGTTCAACCGCAGCTTCAGCCTCGGGGACAAGGAGGCTGGGACCAGCAGGATCGACCCTGGGTGGGAACCGGAGGCCGTAGAGCACGAGCAAGAACACGACCCAGGCGGTGGACACGAGGACGAGCCCATGGAGGGGCCCGGGGCTGTCAAGACGAGCTTTTATGAGGGCCTCTGTGGCGTTTCGGAGCGTGCTCCCTTCAAGCAGCGGCTGCTGGTGGTCGCCAACAGGCTGCCAGTGTCCGCCAGCAGGCAGGGACAGGATTCCTGGTCGCTGGAGATGAGCGCCGGCGGACTTGTCTCTGCGCTACTTGGTAGCATGCACGTCTAATGGACTATATAATTTTAACAGCAGACTTATGCGTTCTTCTTTTGTTTGTTTGGTTTTTTTTCATCCTTTTACTTGCAGGTGTGAAGGATGTCGATGCTAAGTGGATTGGATGGGCTGGTGTTAGTGTGCCAGACGAAGTTGGGCGGAGAGCACTCACAAAGGCATTGGCACAGAAGGTACGTTCAAATCAAAATCTCAGTCTCCGAAGTTGCTTCCGTTTAATTATCTGATAGCTTAGGCTTCTGCTCAGAAATAGAATTGTTCTTTTGCCTCTTGAACTTCTTCTTGGAACACTGGTTTGTTGAAAACAGAGATGTATCCCGGTCTTTCTTGATGAAGAAATTGTACATCAGTACTACAACGGCTACTGCAACAACATCCTGTGGCCACTCTTTCATTACCTTGGGCTCCCACAAGAAGATCGGCTTGCAACTACTCGCAGCTTCCAGTCCCAGTTTGATGCATATAAACGGGCAAATGAGATGTTTGCAGAGGTAGTCTACCAACATTATGAAGAAGGAGATGTTGTTTGGTGCCATGACTACCATCTCATGTTCCTTCCAAGATGCCTAAAGGAATATGATATCAAGATGAAAGTTGGTTGGTTTCTCCACACGCCATTTCCCTCTTCAGAAATTCACAGGACGTTACCATCCCGAACGGAATTGTTGAGATCCGTTCTTACGGCAGATTTAGTCGGGTAAGCAATTCTTTCAATTTTATATGTTTGATTTTGCTTATGCGGCCAAAATATTTTGGCACTTCATGACGATCTGTATTCCACTCTCTATATTTGTTTTCTTTTGCCACATGGTACACAATAAAAAAGCATGCGGTGTTCAAGAATTTTCAATCAAGAAGTCCCTACTTAATCACCTAGACAGTATAAAAATGTGTCTTCTGAACTTCACTTGGGATATGATAATTGAAAAGAATCTTTGTCATTGAGCAAACCATACAAAAGAAATGGATTTTCATGGTGCACGTGTGAAATTATGGCTGATTCCACTAGATGTATGGGTGTCATTGCACTGATGGTTATATATAATATATACAGGCCATGCTTCCAGTCTAATGCATATATTATTATTCAATCACTAGTGCTTTTACTAAAATGCACACTAATGCAAGCAGACAGTTTTAAATTTGAATAGAATGAAACATGAACTGAAGAATTTATAGCTTTATCATCACAACTCTTGTATTTAAAAACTTATTGTGAAACTGGATGCCTATACATCCAGTCATTGTAATTATTTGCAAAAAAGAAAAAGAGTCTGAGTTGATTACTAGAAAAGGACATCACAGAACCAGAAAATTCAGAAACACTGGAAAACAGGTAGGCAAGCCTTGAACCCTGCCATGCTTCTTGGTTTTCTGTCTCAGTGCCTATTAAAAATTTCTCTTCGACCTATCTTTCTTGGTTGCACAGCAGAGAGAGCTGCCTGTGATGTATGCATCTGATGATAGTTTAATGAAGTGATATTCCCCATTTTCAGGTCAACAGTGACTATGGTGAACTTAGATAAGTTTCACTCAAATATTTTTCTATGCAGCATCTCAACCATATGATATATGATAACAGTATGTAGTTTTTTTCCCTTCATAATTGTCATGTCCAAGCCTTAAAGGTATGTGGTTGTATGTTAACATGACTCGTTTCCCATTCCTACTCTGATTATACAACAACATTCTATCTAAAGTTTTAATAGGACTTAGGGAATCAGTTGATTGTAGAATCCGTTATTTGGGGACCTTATCTGTATCTGCTCAAAAGCTTTTTATTGTTTATCTGTGAATGACCTATCAGTTTGCTTACTTTTTTCAAAAAAATTGGCCAGTTTCCACACTTATGATTATGCAAGGCACTTTGTTAGTGCTTGCACGCGAATTCTTGGACTTGAGGGAACACCAGAAGGGGTGGAAGATCAGGGAAAGCTGACTCGTGTTGCTGCGGTACATTTTTAACTAACAATAATTTCATGGTTTGCGTGGTGAGGTTGCATATATCCTTCTTTGATCCTAACTTGGAGGACAGTGCGCTAGAAGCATTGCATTCATACTTCAATAGTTTTGATTGCATCTTCCATGAATTGTTTAAGTATACACTGTGATTGATCACTCTGTAAACTTCAGTTTCCTATTGGGATAGACTCTGATCGGTTTAAACGAGCTCTTGAGCTTCAAACAGTCAAAGAACACATTAACGAACTGAAGCAAAGGTTTGCTGGCCGAAAGGTAATGGCCACCTTTTTCACATCAGTTGCTTATAGCATGATAATGTAGTAAAATATATGGCTTGCATGAAAAATTCTGATGGAACTATAGAACTTCCATGACTATCAAAGATTTTTATAAATTATCTGTAATTTCAAATAATATGGATCAATGATGTTGGCCCGCACATCAATTATTTTGTAATTGCTGTGACTCCTGCCATATATTATTGTCTATTATCAAACAAAAACTGCCTGGTTTGCAGCTTGCAACAAAATAGAAATCAGTCTTCTTGATCAACTATTTCTTGTGGCGATTCTTTTAATAGATCTTTTAACTTGCTTGGCATATATCTTATGGCCAAGAAATTGCTATATTTTACAAATCTGTATTGTAATAGTAATTTTGCTATACAATGGTCTGAAGAACTTCATCTGTATCCATTTCTTCATTGTATTATGTCTTTCAAAATTATTTCCATAATTAATGATGTTCATGCATTGATCTTTTTTCCCTTACACCTTATTAGGTTGATGAAATTTGATAGGCTTGTTTCCATGTACCCTGTTCCATTATTCTGGATCCTTTGTGGGCAGGTAATGTTGGGAGTGGATCGTCTTGACATGATAAAAGGGATCCCTCAAAAGATTTTGGCTTTTGAAAAGTTTCTAGAGGAGAATCCATCATGGCGTGATAAAGTAGTTCTACTGCAAATTGCTGTGCCAACAAGGACTGATGTTCCTGAGTGTATGCAGCACCTTAATGACTGATTTATTGATTTTTTTTTGAATTTGTGACTGGTGATTTTTGTTTTTGTTCCTTCGATCTCTGCAGAGTTGGACATTCTATTAATTTCATATTTTTTTTATTGTTCCAGATCAGAAACTCACCAGCCAGGTTCATGAAATTGTTGGACGCATAAATGGCCGGTTTGGGACACTAACAGCTGTTCCCATACATCATCTGGTTTGTCTTCTGAACTATCTCATATTTTGAATTATCTTGAAACTTTACAGTGTCAAACAATGGAGCTGTTTAGTGGATTGAGTTATTGACCCTTGGACATCATCATGAATCCCTGAAGCTTCTGTGCTGTTTTGATTAATTTTAAATTATTGTGTGATTGTTCTTATGCTTCATAGTCTTTACTCTTCATAAGCCCTCTGGCATGTGTTTGGATTGGGATTAGCAATATGATCATCGATCATACAGTAATAATGAATTCATCCAAACACGTTTTAGATTTTTACTACCAAACTTACTCACCACCAAACACAAACATACCAATTTAGAAAATTTTATGTAATTAAAATCTCATCATGCTTACTATTTACCCAACGAGCTAATCATGATTTTCTAGCAATCAACCCAATCCAGACAGGTACTTAAGTTTAGGTGATCAAATAGCAAATGTTTCTTATGAGACATTGAAAGAACTAATTTGTTGGCAACCAAAACGACTGACCTAAGCTGACTACTGTTGTCAAACAGATAGAAGTTAAAATTGCTGATTAGGGGAAATGAAAGAGGAATATTTGGGGAACTTTCACAAGGGGTGTGGATAGAGCATAGATCATGACTTCTGTTGGAAGATTAATACCTCCTGAGTAGCAGGTACCGCCTCTAATGCTCAGTGAATCTTTTCTGAAAGGGTCAAAGTGTGTGTGCTTCAATAGCAGTATGAGGCACCTTGAGGAACCTAAATTTAAGTGCAATCGTTCGCCATATCAGCTAAAAGTCAATTCCTACTTTATTTTTTTATCAACATTATAAAGTCATCGGTTGCTATTATGTTGTGAAGAGTACTAATTAGATTTTTCCAATTGTTTAACAATGTACTAAAATTATCTGCATTTATTGTTATTGTGAAATGCAAAACTTTAATGTCACATGACAAGCTTGAAACTTGTCTAATATCAAAGTACTCAATTCATTGTTTTTCTTATCAAGATGCTTCTCTATTACTGATTTTATGATTATAATGGAGTACACTTGACCTTCTTTTTGTCACTTGCAGGACCGCTCCCTAGACTTTCATGCTTTATGTGCACTATATGCTGTCACCGGTACTTGCTTGTTCTTCATAAATTATCCATTTTGGAATTTAACTTTATGAGGGTTAGTGATTAGCGACCACTATTGCTTTTATGAATTAGATACTAACTGTCTTAGGTGCTAATTTGGTGTCATTTAAGATAGCAGTATGTTTGGAAGCATTTGAGGATTATCAGGAATGTGCTTAAAGATGTTATTGACTTTATTAGTTCACTTTAGACAAGGTTATTCTGATGTTCATTTCTCCAACTTTGAATGTTTGAAGCAATATTTCTTAGACATTTGGCTGCTACTTGAGCTTTTCTGTAGCCTGCAATTAACTGTGACTTTGTCAATGCTTTTTGTGCTCATATTTAGTTTTTCTCATCTGTGTTTGTGATTTTAGATGTGGCTCTTGTGACATCATTGAGAGATGGCATGAATCTTGTAAGTTATGAGTTTGTGGCATGCCAAAATGCAAAGAAAGGAGTCCTCATACTTAGTGAGGTAAATATCTATCTATCCTCATACTTCGTGAGGTAAATATTAACTTCATCCATATTAAAAATAGTTGGTTATATCAATCCACTATCCCCCATGTACTATTTTCATATTTTTATGATTTTAATGCTCATATGCAATGCAATCAGGTGTAATTAGTACTATCTGTTCTTTCTGCCTTCTAGTTTGCTGGAGCAGCACAATCACTTGGTGCTGGTGCGATTCTGGTGAATCCATGGAATATCACAGAAGTTGCTGCTTCTATAAACTGTGCGTTGAATATGCCTGCTGATGAAAGAGAAAAGAGGCATAGGCATAATTATGCGCATGTAACCACACACACTGCTCAAGAGTGGGCACAGACATTTGTAAGGTATGATCTGAATGCCTAATTAGGTCCATAAGAATTGTGTTTGGTACTTTTATTTTTTATATTAGTTTCTGAATGTTTTTCTTATATTACTTTTAACCACACACACTGCTCAAGGTATTTTTGTTGTGTCTGCAAACTTGAACTCATCTCTAGAGGTGCCAAAAGTTAATCTTTGCACCTCTTGTGGTGTAGCTAAGCTAACTCTTGTTTAGACTCCGACCAGAATATAGCCACTTACTAGCTTATATTTTCTTAGAGTTGAAGACTATTTATTGCATAATCTTCAATATTGTTGACTTTACAAGTTCTAGCCTGCTACTATGCTCTGATGGGTTTGTTTGCCACTTACTCGATTCCTTTTATTACACTCTATCTACTTGATGCTGTTGTATACTGGGCTATTTTGAGATAGCTTGGCCTTGACATTCATTTGTATTTGGTAATAATGGTTTATTTTACTTCTAGTGAACTAAATGATACTGTGGTTGAAGCTCAACTGAGAACAAGACAAGTTCCACCTTTGCTTCCTACCAAAGTTGCAGTTGAATGTTATTTGCAGGCCAAGAACCGTTTGCTCATATTGGTATGTTCCCTCAAGTTAAAATTCTCTAAATTTTGAACATATATTTCTCTTTTGTTTCTTTGCCCACAGTTACCTGATGATGCTTTTTCGTTATAGTATCCCTATCATATATAATCATGCATGCTAATAATTTAATAATAAGTTGAGCTCTTCTGATTTGTTAATGGACTATTTCATGTAACTGAAGCTACTGCATGGTATTTTTATGAACTTAGCTTCTCTTATCTACTACAAATATATGTTGCTTGTTACATCTGGGCTTTATGAGTTTTGTTATTTCAATAACTATAGGAGGTTGTATGACGTATTGCAAGTTTTTAATCATGTGAACGTCGTCAGTTTGACTAATTTGTGCTGTTAAACTGTAGGGCTTTAATTCAACCTTAACTGAGTCAGTTGAATCTTCTGGAAGAAGAGGAGGTGATCAAATTAAGGAGATGGAACTGAAATTGCACCCTCGACTAAAAGTGCCCTTTAGAATTCTTTGTGATGACCCAAAGACAACTGTTGTTGTCCTCAGCGGGAGTGATCGAAGTGTTTTAGATGATGTAATACCTTGTAGATATATAGTCCTCTCTTCTTTCTCGAGATTTCTGTTCCTAAGCAGTTCCATTTCCAACAGAATTTTGGGGACTACAACATGTGGCTGGCAGCAGAAAATGGGATGTTTTTACGATGTACAGAGGGTGAGTGGATGACAACAATGCCAGAGCATTTGAACATGGATTGGGTTGAAAGTGTAAAGGTGCTTGAATTTTTATGGCTTGATATTCGTTACATGTCTTGTTTCAATTGGATTGCATTCAAGATGGTAATGAAAATTTTGCAGCATGTTTTTGACTATTTCACTGCAAGGACACCTAGGTCTCATTTTGAACACCGGGAGACCTCACTTGTGTGGAATTACAAGTATGCAGGTAAATAACATATATAATGCTATTTTATTTTATGTTGGGCAATTTGACGATTTATTAATTTTTCAGATTTGTTATTTTTGCAGATCTTGAATTTGGAAGGCTTCAGGCTAGAGATATGTTGCAACATCTGTGGACAGGCCCAATTTCAAATGCAGCTGTTGATGTAGTCCAAGGTAGCCGATCTGTTGAGGTTCGATCAGTTGGAGTAACAAAGGTAACACTATCTGAATTTATAGATACTATTCTTATGACGTATGTAAACCTTATAATCCAGCTGTCAGAATTCCTTTTTCTGAACCTGAAATACCATTTGTTAAAAAAGCAATTTCAGTTGTGACTTTTCTAATGTGAAAGAACTTTAGCTATTTTGATCATAAAAATAAAAAGAGAACTAGCTCTTCAATTTACAATAAGGTACTTGCTAGATTAGAAATTTACCTTTCATATGTAGAAGATAACATTCTAATTTCATCCATGTAGGGTGCTGCAATTGATCGAATATTGGGAGAAATAGTTCATGGCAAAAGCATGGTTACACCAATTGACTATGTTTTGTGCATTGGTCATTTTCTCGGAAAGGTAATTTTTCTTCTATGAAGGTGATAAATTTCATGATTATCTAGAGTTGAAGCTCTGCATGACATTATTTAATGATATGAACACAAGACCCTTAAATTACAAAGAAATGATATGTCTCATGACTTGCACTCCATTTGATGGAGGCTTCAAATAAGCATAGCATGCAGTTTTGTCCTATCTTGCATTCATAAAACAATAGATATTTTGTTTCAGGACGAAGACATATATACATTTTTTGAGCCAGAGCTTCCAGCTGAACCTGTTAGTTCTACAAGAACAAAAGCATTTGATATGATAAAAGCATCCGCTGAGAGGTGTCCCACTGGGAAGCCATTGAATGCCAAAAACAACTGTAGGACTTCTCATGGCAAGGCACAACGGGTTCCAACAGGATCAGAAAAGAGACTGGCAACCAGCCATAATTCCATAATGGGAGGGCAATTTCCCCAAGAGATCACATCGTGGCTTGAGGGATCATCAGTGCTTGATCTGAAGGGTGACAATTACTTCTCTTGTGCAGTGGGCAGAAAGCGATCAAATGCAAGGTATCTACTTAAGTCATCTGATGATGTTGTTTCATTTATAAAAGAATTGGCTGAAGCTGCTTCTCAAGTGGATCAAAGAGCTTGACTGAGGCAGTAACTTATGGTGAATGTGGGTTGTAGATGGGGGCTTAACTTATCTCATGAGAGAATAAAGCTATTCACCTGCACAGATATTCCTTTGCAGCTCAAAGATTGAAATTGCTAATCAAAATGCTGAAAAGCTTGTATACATCATGACCATAAAAGTTTGTAGAAAAGAACGTCTTCGGTATAGTATGGCATTCTATTTTACCGCAAGCATGAGGTGAGCCCAATGTACATATGGTGGCTTTTCTGGTGTAATGGTGATTGTATCATTGATATGCTTTCTCTTCATCAGCATTTACATCGCAATACATGTCTTCGCAGTTATTTTCTTTGAACTGAATTTCCAGCACAAGTGTTTGAATGTAGGAATTGTTGAGATGATGCTACTGTATGTTAGATTTCTTCGTGTTAGGAACTGACGTTTGTGTCAGATGAGACAATAAACTTTTGGAGTTTTGGTGAGACGATCCAAAAGGCAGTTGATTATGATCAATGATAACATTATTTCAGTCTCCAAATGTAGAACTGATAAATGCCTTGCGTTATTTCAGTAGCGGACAGAGACATGCGTTTGCAGCATTACCAACTGGGATTATGGATTATGGTCCACAAGAACATGTACAGGCACAACATTGTAGGGGACCAGGAACCCTAACCGACGTGTTATTTCCATTTATAGCTGCTATGTTTTGTTTAAATAATTGTATTTCTATTTGTAAACATGTGTCTTAATGTGTTTAAATTAAGATTTTAAATCTAGGTCGGAATCTGAATTGTTTCGGTCAAAACAATTCGGCCGGTGTCAAAACGTATCGACAAAACTCGTTCCGGTTTAGGGTTAGGAGGCGAGCGTAGAGCGAGCTCGCTCAGGGAGATCGCACACCAAGCTCGCTAGGGAGATTGGGCAGCGAACTCGCATGGGGAGAGCGTGCAGCGAGCTCGCGCGGGGAAATCGGGCAGCGAATTCGCTCCATGCAGTGAGCTTGCGTAGCTGTTGCCGGCCTCCCATTCGCTCCTACACCCTCGCTGGCCTCTAGCCCATGCTCGAGCCCTCGCTGGCATCGAGCTCGCACCCTCACGCCAACCTTTGGCGCCCGCACTCGCGCCCTCACCAGCCTCACGTCCGCGCCCGAGCCCTGGCCAGCCTTGCACTCGCACTCGAGCCTTGCGTCGGCCTTTGGCGCCCTCACTCGCCTGGCGCTCACACCCGCGCCCGCACTCACACCCGTGCCCCCGCACTCTCGCTCGAGCCTACGTCCCCGCACTCACGCCCAAGCCCTGACTCCAGCTTCATGGTCGTGCGCCCGCGCCTGCGCTCTCGCCAAGGTCGCACCTTGCCGACCGCATGCCAGCGCCTAGGCCCTCATCAGCCTCTGGAACTGGTAGCCGAGTGAATAGTAAAA
This sequence comes from Trichopus zeylanicus subsp. travancoricus, assembly GCA_005019695.1. Taxonomy (NCBI): domain Eukaryota; kingdom Viridiplantae; phylum Streptophyta; class Magnoliopsida; order Dioscoreales; family Dioscoreaceae; genus Trichopus; species Trichopus zeylanicus. The sequence goes on from RXID01014982.1 coordinate 879,814, forward strand.
CTTACAATACTATTCATATACATGTGTTTTCACCTTTTTCATGCACATGCATAGTCGCACAACTGAAACTAAAAAACCAAAAAAAATATATATCAGTCAGTGTTCCATTCCCATGTCAATACATAATTAATAAGTAAAAAAAATATTTCGATCAAAAACCGTGCATGGTTGTTTCAATTTTTTTTTTAAATATTCTGATATTTTTTATTTGAAGTTAAAAAATAATGAAAATAAAGTTAGATTTTGTTCAAAATATAATTAATAAATAAAAAAATATTTTGGTCAAAACCAAAATGGAAATGATTTTTTTGATCAAAATGCATCAATTTCTCTAAATATCGAAACCGTTTTTGAAATCGAAATTCAAAATAAAATCACATAGGGGTTTATAGGCAAAAAAAATCTTTTAGTTAGTTAAATATATTTGTTCTCTCTAAATTTAAAGGTTGACATACCCATTAAGTGATTAACTATAAAATTTAATTAAACTTATATTTACTATTTTAATAAAATTATTAATGATTTTTTAAAAAAATTACTATTTTTTGAAAATTTTTTAAAAAAATTTATCATATTTTTAATTTGAAGTCAAAGTACAATCAAAATATAGTCAAACTCTGATCAACACATAATTAATAACAAAAAAAAATTTACTGAAATTGAAATGATCAAAACTAAAATCAAAACGTCCGAAACGGCTGAAATGTATCGGTTTTGCTGGGTGCCGAAACCGAAACCGAAACCGAGATTTAAAACCTATGGTTTCGGTTTTGGTTTCAGCATCCAGCAAAACCAATATGTTTCGGCCGTTTCGATTTCGACTGAAAGATTTTTTTTAGTTATTAATTGTGTGTTAACCAGAATTTGACTATATCTTGACTATATTTTGACTTCAAATTACAAATATAATAAAATGTTGGAAACATTTTAAAAAAATTTAGAAATTAGGAAAGAATTTATAATTAATTTTACCATAATATTAAATTTTGTTTTAATTAATTAAAATAAATTTTGGTAGTTAATCACTAATATAATCTATTTTTAATATATATTACTGTATTAAAAAAACATACAAAAAATAATATGAATATGATTAAAAGTTAAAAATTAACATAAGTAAATTTAACTTTTCATTAAAATATACTTCACACATACATAATTTATTAATTATAATATAATATGACTAATCATCATCATCATCATAATCATCATCAGTTGAATTTGGAATATCTGGGTGTAGAATTGCAAATTCAATACCTAGATGATCCAGACGAACATTTGTAGGCATACGAGACAGAACAACTAGCTCTGCGCAATCTCGTGGCAGCGATTTTGAAATATAATCATACATCGAAGGTCCACAATAAAAATGATAACTATATTTATTGACAACACATAATAAAAGTGGTCCAATAACCCATGAGAAATAAATATCATAATATGCGAAGTGTTTAAAGGAAATTACAGCAAGACGCTAATTGATAACATTAAATGAACCTTGTTGAGAAGTATGGTAAATTTGATCATTTACTCTTCCACGTTCTTTTGATGTCTGCTCAATTAAAGTTTGTCCAAATATATCATAAGCCGAAGGTGGAATCATTCTACGATAAAATATAAGGTTTTGATGAAAAATGAACATAATTATTTTTCCTACTTTCAGTGTAACTTGTTCTGAAACTATAATATAATCATCCGGATTTGTCATTATTTATTTTAAAAAAATATCATATAATTGTCAAGATTCAGGAATATAAAGTAGATAATAGAAAATACGTCAAAAGAAAAATATTACAATAAAATGTGATAATGAAATAAATAAATTATCATGCGATAAATAAACCATATAGACATTAAATTTAAATATCATAAAATTGCAATAAGATATTAATTTAAGACAATAATGAAAACATCATTTCATAGATGGTATAAATTCACGTCTTATAACCACATGTTATTCCGATGCGGATCTTGAAAGATTGGTATTCTTTATCACCATACTCATCAATACAATAGAGTTGTGATCGATAGTATTGTTCAACATGCAGATAGTACGAAGTCACGTGGTCCTACAGTAACTAATGATATCCTGGATTAAAAGAAAACATCCCGCTATGATAATAGTCATAGTAGCTAGAGTTCGCACTATCTGTTGGACCTTAATTGACATCTTGTCTGCCATGTGAAGCATATGGATATTGTGTTACATAAAAAATATTAATAAATAATAGCTAATTTATACATAATTTCTATACATTTCGATTTACTAACTAATTTTTATATTAATTTCAATATTCTCAATTTACAAACTTACAAACTATAATATACTACGCAATTACAATTCTATATATAACATGTATAATAATTCAGAATTTAAAAAAAATTCTTACCTCCTTCTTGAATATGATTGTAATCTAAAACAGAAGTAAAACAATAGACCCACAAAACTCTGCAACTGAAACACCAATAGTATTACAACGCCTGAAAATCTCTAAGCACATTGCTTGCAAACTTTGCACTAACATCTCTGACTACATATAAGCGATTATCCATAGCCTGTAGCTAATAGTCTAATATAATAGACCATATTGCAGCTAACAAACAAATAACAAGTTGCATCTGCACATCCACTTGCATTCAGTGGACTCCATAAGAACGCCTCTACCAAGTTGTATCTCATTCGCTCCACAGTCATCGCGCCCGTGAGCAACTGAATAAAACAAATAAACAGTAATAAACAAATCCGCCCTGCAGTCTTTGCGCCCATGAACAATTGAATAGAACAGACAAACAGTAGTGAACAATAAAATATTATGCAGCTCTGTCTTCTGTGACATGCGTGAAACGAGTTGACTCATCGGCAACCAGAGAAACGAATTATCTCGCCGACAAGGAGGTGATCGCCAGCATCAATCGAGCTACGACATCCTGGAGGATATACGTGCTTCACCGTACATTGCGATATCGATGGTGGAAACGTCATTAAACTGGAATACAGCCTCCGCCGTTTGCCTTCGGGAGGATGTACGCGCTCCACCACCGCTTGCTGCTCCGTTGTTGCACACCACTCCACTGCTACTCAAAAACACAGAAGCAAAAGAAAAATCCTACGTTCTTATATTACAAGCCTTGTAAGGAGAGGAGAAGGATGGCAGTATCGAAAAATTATCAACGCTTGCTACGCGTTAGTCATTCCTTCTGCTCTGCACGATGTTCGCCGCCCTTCTGCACAATGCTCGCCACTGCTTCTACACGCTACTCGCCTCCACTACTGCACGTTGTAGGCCGCCGCTTCTGCTTACCTCTCGCCGCCGCTTCTACTTGCCGCTCCGCACGCTGCTCCCCATGTTATTCACTGCTCCGCCGCTTCACCTCTGCATGATCTCGCTGTGCTCGTCGTCACCGCACGATCTCCCAACACGATCTCCCCGCGCGCGCTGCCCGATCTCCCACTTACTTTGCGCTCGCCGCGCGATCTCCCTGCACGCTGTGCGATCTCCCACTCACTTTGCACTCACTGCATTCGTCGCACAATCTCCCCGCACACACTAGGGGATCTCCCGCTCGCTTTATGCTAGCCGCCATCGAAAACCCTAACCCTAAAACTGAAACAAGTTTGGCCAATACGTTTCGGCACCAATCAAAATCAAAACGTTTTGGTTTCGGCCGAGAGTGTAAACCTTGGTTTAAACTAATTATTTACGCTATTTTGTTAGTGTTTTTATATATTTTGTTTAATTGATTATATTTTTATGAGCTTTCAACAAAAAATCATCTACCTTATTAGTAAAAAAATTACTTGTTTTATATTATAAATTTATAAAAAACTATCTTAATTAAAATATTCAAAAAATATTTTATTTTAATCCAATTTTATTAATTAAAATTAATATAAAAGTATAAATTATTATCATTTGGTTTTAATATAAATAACTATTAAATTAATATAAAAAAAGTTATGTTATTTCATTTTTATGAAAAATCAGTGTCCAATTTTATGAAATTAAAAATTAAAAATTCAATTTTTTCAAACCGGTTATTCAATAATTATGAACCGATTATCCAAAATAAAATCAAATAAAAATAATTTGATATTTTATATTAATTTAATAAATAAAATTGGATAATTTTTTTAAAAAAAATATTTTAATCAAGGTATTTTTTATAAATTTATAGTATAAGCTAAGTGATTTTTTGCTAATAATAATAAGATAGGTGGTTTTCCACAAATTCGTAATAAAATAAGTGGTTGTATGCTAAAAACTTTATTTTGATTCGTAAACTTGTAATTTAATCCATTTAGACTTATTTTTTGTCCCTTTTTTTAATGTTGCAAGTTATGTATTGTTTAAAATTTGATGTTTCTATTTTTAGCGATAACCACTAAGGGTCGTTTAGTTCGTCAAAAGTAGGGGAAATAGGGGGAAGCAGTGAATTTATTAAGTTATAGAAAAATGGGAAATCTTTGAAGTTCCATGAGTTTCATTGTTTGGTTGGTGTAGAGTTCACCTAGTTCCTCACTTCAGGTGTTTGATTTAGTTGAAATTTTTGGAGTTCTCAAGTTTTAGTGTTTATTTCATCTTGATTTTATAAGAAAGTGGGAATGTGGTAAATATATGTAAGATTACTTTCACTTCATAATTTATAAATTAATTTTTTTGTTGAAACTATAAATCTATCAAAAGATAATATAATATTTTTGCATTATAATTTATAAATTAAATTAAATTTATAGTGGATTAACTATGCATATATATATATTTGAATAGTATGTACATAAATCAGTTATATTTTAAATAATTATTTTTAAAAAAATTGGCATGATTTTGGTTAAAAATATGAGAAACCCTATATGCTTACAACATGATATGTTGTAATTGAGTCAAAATTAAAAATTATAATAAGTTATATTTTAGTAATAAATTTAGTGTTGTTGTAATATCTCTAGGTAAAACTATCAAAAAAAATTGAATGTGTAAAGTGGATGAAAAATCACATATTAGTATCATCACAGATGATAATATATTACCTATCCTTTTATACAAAAACATTTGGAAGGCCAAGACTAAACATAAGAAACCATTATAAACTCATCTACTCTTTTATATTTTATTAGTTGTCATGACTGAATCCAGCCTTGACCTCTGTTTTAACAGTTATCACTCAAGCCTCACTCACCGTCTTTTACCTTCTTGATGTGCTCTTTGAAATCAGGATTAGATTTTTTTTCATTTTTAGATCCCAAAGATATATGATAGAAGGTCTCTTACATTTTGTTAACACCCTTCTCTATAGATTCTATTGCTTGAGAAATTATTAGAGCTACATCATTAAATACGTATCAACAGAAAAGGACATCACGCATCTGCACAATATTTATGTACTAGAATAATTCAATAATAACCTTGAAAAACTTGATTTCAAGTAAAAAGAAGCTAACGATGAAGCGATAACTATGGTACTGTACAATAGATTTTTTGAATTACGAAAGGATAAGTAGAATGTTTGGGAGCTCATTGTTTCACCACCACCAAGAACAACATCTTGAACACTTTCAGTAATACTTGTCCCTGGAGCTTCAATTTGGGTGTCGCTTTGTTCAACAATAGTTGGTTGTTCGTTACCATCATCTTCCAACTTTAGCTCGGCTCTTAAAGCTGATGAACTTGGCCAATGGTTTGATAGGTTCTAATCTATGACGAGTCACATTGTAGAACTTGACAAGGAAATACAGTACCTATATTTGACTGAAGTTCGGGATAATTGTAATATATGGGTACCTAAAAAGCATTGCTTGAGATGTTGATTCATCGAAAATGTAAAACTGTGAATATGAAGTGAAATATAAGGGATTTTAATAAAATATAAAATAATATAGTAAAATTGAATGATTAATTGTTAACCATAGTGTGACGAATTTTTGTGTTAGAATGAGATCAAAACAAAATCAAAAGTAGAAATGAGATCAAAACAAAATCAAAAGCAGAAACAAGATCAAAAACCCCACCTTCACAGGAATGAGAGAAGCGCGCACCCGGCCACATAAGGCCCACACATAAGGCCCACACATGCAGCGCACCCGGCCTGGTCTACGACGCCACATACCATGACTATTCCGTCTTCGTCCGTGCCAGCATCCGAGCCCAAATGGACCCCCTCGTGCCGTGTCCCAACTCCCCGCCGTCCCCGTCCGGTCTCAATTAACCGTCGCTAGATGCTTCAGCTTTTCATTTTCTTCTTTATTCATTAAAAAAAGGTCCAATACTGGTGACATAATTCATTTAAAAAATATCTTAATCGCAAATAATCTGATTATATTTTTTTATATTAGTCATACTAATTGTGATTATCATATTTGTTAATTCTAAATTATAATCAGTAATGAGTCCATTCCCCGTGGTGACTATGACTGATGAGACCATTGTTTTTCTCCTTTTATTAATAGATTTGGTAATTGCAAATTAGTATGCGTTTTGATATGTAAATTCCGCTGATGAAATGTGGGGGGCCATCGCTTGTTTGTGAGCCCTGTGGATGGACCTGGATCCATATCCACTTACCACAATCTCTGTCGATTAAAATAGAGTTTTTCAGAGTTTACTCGTCTACTAATCGAAGGGAGTCTTTTACTCGTCTACTAATCGAGACCCTTTGAATCCAAAGAATAGGATGAATCCGGGATATTATAAAAGCAGCACAGTTTCTAACGTATCTCAATCACATCGCAGTGATTTTGGACCAGCAGCATTATTGATCGGAAGGCAGGAGGTAACCATGCCAAAGGAGTAGTAGTACCGGCAGCAGCGAGCGATGGGCTCAGAAATGACACCCCCCATCTTATCGCATCCCATGCAACTCCAAGCCCACCAATCTCCATCTTCTTAAAGTTCATGAAAACGATTGCTCCGCATCCGCCTTCCGTCGATGACCACAACAGCTATATAATCAATACACATCTGCGTTCAGGCTTCGATCCCATTCGCTGGGATTCCACACTTGACTTTTCCCATTCATTTGAAGCGGTCCCCAAGGTTGAAAAACTTAGAACAGACGAGTTCTTTCAATTTTTTTCGTCGCTATATTCCGCTGTTTGCCGCTCACCCAATTAATGCAAAACCAGTGAATCGCTCGCGCGTGGCACCAAATGGTTTGTCTCTTCGGGGGGGAATGAAATGAACGCCACGGTTGTCCTTCTTACTGCTGCTGTACGTGTCTTAATGCTTTCTCCTCCGTCCTGTTCTTTACTTTTTGGGAATGAAATCTGATTTTGACTTGAAACAGAGTTTATCTTTCGCATATTCCATGTTGATAATTTTCTGGCACGCAATTTGGCATCTCTTTTGCATGCATCCGCTTTCATTAATCACAATACTGATCCATCTGATACAACGAATCATGCCTTAATTGCCATTATTATACTTGGTCCAGATACGTGAAAATTTTTGCAAAATGAATAGAAAAGATGCAATGATGAGGAAAATGGCCCTGTGAACTGTATCTTCCGTTATTTAACAAATTAATGGGTATGGGAAATCTGGATAGAGTACACATGACTGGTGGAGAGGATGGCCACGTACGCTTTCATTCCTTCAGGGGACGACACGCGGAATTCTCTTTCTTTCTTTGTTGGTCGATTAGCAGTATCTGATGTATTTTTCAGACGCTAAGTACTAACGCCAACGCCTTTTCCTTCTTCTTCTTCTCCTCCTCCTCCTCATCCTTGTCTATAAATAGACGCTTCCTTCTCTTCTCCATTTCAACAAGGGACAGACAGCAGCGCAAACAACCAAGAAAAACAGTATTCTCTCTCTATGTATGTAGATCCCTGTCATGGAAGAGTTCTATGAGTCAGAAATGGTGTGGCCGGAGTTTTGCAACAGCCTGATGGGGCCCCGGTTTGTCGCCGATTCAGCTTTCAGGAGCAAAGGGTTGGGGAATTGCCAGACTCCGGCGGTCAAAATTCCGGCAGTACGTCGACAGAGAGAGGAGGAATACATCAACGAGGAGGAAGATGAGCTGGTGGAGAGTTGCAAGGTGATGGGGATTACCCCACCGCATGTTTTGGCGTCGCAGAGGCGGGCCGCGAGGGACGTGGCGTTCTCGCTGTGCTCCGGGCAGGGAAGGACGCTCAAGGGCCGCGACCTGAGACACGTTCGGGACTCGGTGCTGAGGATGACCGGCTTCCTTGAAGGATCAGTATGATGTATAATTACTTCAATGAAAATGTAAAATATTTGGCTTAGATTATCTATTTGGAGCAACTGTTTTTTTTTTTTTTGGATTTGCAGTGGAGGCTTCCTAATTCATTTTACTCTCAAACAATAAAAGAAATAAATAATAATATAAAATAAATAATAATAAAAATATATATATATATATGGTGATATACATGAATTATTTAAAATCAGAATATATTTACGGAAGAGCGAAAAATCCACTATTAAATAATTTTACAAGAGTCTATAAAAAAATATTGTATTTTTCCTTACTTAACTGAACTCTTTCACTAAGTCTCGACAACATTTTCACCTTTAAAGAGAATTTCTAAAAGAATACAACGAGAATCACTATGAAAGACCATCGAGAAATACTAAAAAGACCCACGCACGAGAGCCGATACTCTCTCTCTTTTTTCTTTTCTTTATTCTCTTTATTTTTTTCTCTAATTCGACCTCACTACTATCTTACTAAACTTTATATATTATTAAAATATTTATAAATTCTTATTGAGTCTGAGTTTTATTATAATTATACTTCTTAAAATTACAAGTCAATTATAAGTCTGACTTCAATTTTAAATTTTTATTTTTAACTTAAATCCTAATCCGAATTTAAAATATCCAAAATTTAACATTTTTTTTATGTGAAAAAATAAGCGATTCGAGGAGAACCAGTGATATTGCATTGCACAATGATGCAAAACTCAATTTGGGCAGAGTTTTCTTTGGCTTTGCCTATTCTCAGACAGAAGGCTTCGGTGACGACGAGACACCCACAAATGGCTTCATTTTCAGCAATGTGCAAGTTAATTAATTAATGTCTACTACATTCGCCAATAATATGGGCTCCGTTTGGTAAAATATCAAAGTTAATTAATTAGTAACAATTATTGTTATTTATTTAATTTCAACATAAAAACATAATAATAATATTTTTTTTGTCGTATTAATTAATTAATTATAATATTTTACCAAATGAAGTCCACGGTGTTTCCTATACAAAAAGAGCGAAGGCGTTATTTTCTTTCTCCATTGAAAAAATTGGGCCTTTATTATTTTAGAAAATGATGAATACCCGTTGTTTTTGGATTGCCTTTTTGCATTGGGATTAGAAAAGGAATTAATTGAATTAACTCGATCATTGACTCGATCATTGCAATTAATTGGATTAGTACTTTTTGCATTAATTATGCTAATCGAGATGCTCATAAGCGTTAGTTTCAATTCAAACAAACTCTTAAATTTGCATTTCTAAATCCACCAAAATCCTCCTGAGGAGAAACCCGATACTAAACTGGGGGCTTTTTGATAAACTTCAACTCCATAAGAATTTAGAGCTGTATGCAATGGAGCTTGTTGCATCGAGTTCTCGTCGACCTCTTCCCAATCATTAATAGTTTAGTGCAGATAATCGGATTCTTCAAATCCAGGCCTGGTCCTAGAACTGAAAAGTTGGATTTATAAATCGAATTCGGATCGAATCATATATGATCATGTCTACTTGGCCAGCTTTCTGCCATTTCCTTGTTCTACAATTTTCACAGTTTGATTGGACGCCAAATCTGGGAAAGAATACCCTTGCGGGATGAAATGCCTTGAGAGAACCTGCATTGCGGTTGCCTCGACGCAATCAGCATCATACATGCTAAAGAAACCCGCTCAGAAAAGCCGCATAAGCCGACATCTCAATCTCTTCTTCATCCAATCATTCACTCGCCGCTCTTTCTTCTCCAATCATAAAAATATCAAATAAAGAAATCAAGGAAACCCAAGGCCAAGGTCTCTTTCTGTGAAGAAAAATGCGCCGATGAAGGCCATGTGGCGAGAGGTGTGCGTGCGCATGCAGAACACGGTGTCGTAGACATTGTGTGGCTCTCTTGATAGCGTTGATTGCTTAAGAGAAGAGACAATGCCAATGGAGACTTCTTGGAGCTGGTTTTGTCTGTGTTCCGTTACACGAAAGAGCTCGCCCTGGACCGCCGGGCGCGCCGGACTTGGCGAGCCTTGAGTCACAACCTAACGTTCATATGCTGCCTTCTACGACATCATGAATTCTTCATTTTTTATTTTTTATTTTTGTTATCATCGAATCCGATCTAATTTTGACTGTTTATAATAAAAAAAATTACTAAAATCGGAAGACGAGCTTATAACCTTTGCGGTGAGAAATAATTTTTCTACGTCTATATCAGACAAGTTTGTTCAATGTTCACAAAGAAACCAAAACCTATTTTATGGTTTGCTAGCGAGCCTAATCGTAATCAGGATTACGTTAGGGTCAAGATTCCATTCCAAATAATAGTTTATCCATTTGTTATACCAAGTAAACGTGCGAAGCCACGCGGCCGCGCCAAAATGGCCACTTTCCCCTGATGACACCATCGTGGCTCGCAAGTGTGCTCACTACGACTCCAAGTTCCAGAAATCCAAAGCCGTCTCATCTATAAATCTCCCTCCCCCTCCCCATTCTTCCAAATTCCTCTCTATTCAACGATTCGTTTTCTTCTTCTTCTTCTTCTTCTTCTTCTTCCTTCTTGCTCAATGATGGTGGAGGAGCTCCAAGAGTTCGAGTTGCTATGGCCCGATAACAATAAAATGTGTGCCGCCGCCACTGCCGCCGCCGCTATCACTGCTGTTACCGCCGCCACGAAAGAGTCTAACAAAAGAAGGGACTCGACGCCCATTAACATCGCCGGAAGTCGTTTGAAAACGAATGGCATGAGCGATGAAGACGATGACGATGATCGTGAAAGCGAGTTTGTGCCGCCGCATATTCTCCTCGCCCGGAGGTTCAGCGACCGGATGGCCTACTCGTTGTGCACCGGGAACGGCCGAACGCTCAAGGGCCGGGATCTTAGATCCGTCAGGAACTCCATTCTCAAGATGACCGGGTTCCTCGAGAGATAATGCAAACACATACGTCACGAATAGTCTGTTGTTAACCGAAATTTTCTTTTTTTTTTTTTAGTTCATTTTTATGCCTTCGCCAGTAAAAATGAATCGAAATAAACCCTGCGTGTTAAAATTTGATGGCGTGTTAATTTAATTAATCGTTTTGTGTCAATGCTTAATGCTTAAATTTCAAGTCGGTTGGTCTTCCTTTCAGACAAATTACCATTCGATACAAATGAACATGGATTAAGGATTAAGTTAATTAGCCTCAAAATGGCGGGTGTTTGAAGATGAAACGCATGCTGCTTAATTTAATAATCGTACATAATAATGGAAAAAAAGGGAATTTAGTTTGATACTACGCGGTTTTGTGATAACGACGGTAATTAAACACGTCGGCGCTACGCTTTGTTGAGATAATTGAATTCAGGGTCAGGGTCAGTTTGGTTGGGAGAAAATTTTCGATAAAGCCCTCATCCTATTTTTAGTCCTCTACGCCTCGTTTGGTACGGGGTCAGGGCTAAGTTGACTCCGTCCAGACCAGGTTATTTTCCAAACACCAAATAGTTGACCGCACTAACATTATTTTATTTATTTAAATTTTAATCATGTTTTGACTAAAATACCCTCACTTGATCTGAACCGTCGGATCTCGATCCAACGGCTCAGATCGGGTAACAGTCGAATACCGTCACTTGATCTGAACCGTTGGATCTCGATCCGACGGCTCAGATCGATGAACAGTAATATCTCGCCAACTGTTCATCTTCTCCGTCCGCGAGCTCCGCGGCGGAGCTGCGAGCTCCCGGGCGAGCTCGGGCGAGCTCGGGCGCCCGAGCTCCGCGGGCGAGCTCAGGCGGCGGGCTCCGCGGGCGACCTCGGGCGGCCGGGTCCGCGCGCGAGCTCGGTCGAGCTCGGGCGCCCGGGCTCCGCGGGCGAGCTCGGGCGGCCGGCTCCGCGGGTGACCTCGGCCGAGCTCGGGCGCCCAGCCTCCAGGGGCGAGCTCTCGCGGCGGGCTCTGCGGGCGAGCTCGGCCGGCGGGCTCCGCGGGTGACCTCGGGCGAGCTCGGCCGCCCAGCCTCCGGGGGCGCGCTCTCGCGGCGGGCTCCGCGGGCGAGCTCGGGCGGCCGGCTTCGCGCGCGAGGTCGGGCGGCGGGCGAGCTTGGCCGCCCGGGCTCCGCAGCCGAGATCGGCCGGTCGGCTCCGCGCCCCTTCCCCGCCGGAGAGGAAGATGAACAGTAATATGAAGAGGGCATTTTAGTCTATACAAAAATTTAACCATCTGTTGATCAGATCAGGGACCAAACGGAATTTAGTTGACCGCATTAGCGTTTTACATTTTACCCCTTTCTTTAATCTTGACCCTTGACCCCGACCCCGTACCAAACGGGCCCCTAGGGTCTGTTTGGAACGGGGTCATGGTCAAGGTCAAGATCAAAACTAGTAAACCACTTTTGTAAACTAATATCTTTTTATTAAAATTAAGACTTCAATAATTTAAAGCTCAAAAAACTATTTAATTTTTTATAATAATTTAATTTAATAATAATATAAAATAATAAATATTAATTTCACAAGATAAAAAAAAATTCTAAAAAATGCTGACCCGGTCCCTGACCCCAAACCAAACAGGCCCCTAATGATTTAAAATTTAGAGTAATTATTTTTTTGAAATAAAAAATAATCTCAAAAAATTATGGGACTAACTGTTACGTCCTAACCTAATAAGTGTTACTCTCAGTAGTCAGTACATTAAGTTGGCAAAATGATAATTTTTAGGCTCAATTATATATAATTATTTAAAATTTTATCAAATTATATATTTTTTTAAAACTTAAAAATTTATATATAGTTCCTTAAAATTTAATTAACTTATATTTTTTAAAAAATTTTAAAAATTATATATCTTTTTTAGTTATAAGAGAAATATTGTAAAAAAAATTTTTGGTGTAAATTTATCGTTAGAATTATAAATATTTGAAAAAAATATATCATTTGATGTCATTTAAATTAAACTAAAAAGATAAAATTACCCTAACTTGATTAAATGTAACATAATAGAAAGTATGAGTAAAAATATGTTAACCTATATGATAACATTGAGAGGATTTTGAAATACAAAATATGATTATAAATTTTTTATTATAAAGAAGATCAAAACTATTAACATTCACTAAGATAGATATTTAAAAATTCAAATAATTTCAATTAATGGTCAATCAACCACAAATGCAATAAAACTAAAACAAAACAAGGAATATGCACTGCAATTTTTACATGGTTTGAAGACTAATTGGTTCTATTCTACGGCCCATGTCTCACTCTTGAGAACTTGATTCACTCTACTAATAATATCGCTTATTGAGATAAAATTAAACCTTTATATCATATTCTAAACTGGAGTGTCACTTCTTTCGAATAAAGTAAAGCTTGTTGTTTCGTTAGGGTAAATTCATGCTCATACAAATTGATCTTTCTCCCACCGAGAAGATTCACTCTACGCCAAAATATTTGTACTCTCATACTTTTAATACTTAAGAATGTTTATAAATAGAAACAAAAAAAATTGTCATTTTAAACTTCGTACAAAAACACTTAAAAGTTGAGAATAAAGGTAATGAGGATTTGTTTTAAAATTGGATGGTTTAGAGCATTTTTTGCCTAAAAGGCATAATGCTTGATCTCTTCTCCAAATGATAAATAAAGTTGTAAAACTTATTTTAAAAAATCGAAACATGTCTATTTATAGTCTTTGGGTTGAAGTAACTTATTGAGAGTAAAATCTTATCATTTAATTTACTCCAACGGTCAAAAAATTAGCTGTTAGTCGTACAAATTTGGCAAACTAGACGTCCGTTTCAGACAACCAGACCTTCGGCTTTGTCGGAGATTTTGCCAGCTAGATGTTCAATATAGAATCGGATGTCTGATATTGTAGCATCTATAATATCATTGTAGCAATATTGTAGTAATTTCTACACAACCCTATGTGACAAATACTCTAAACCAAATAATCTCAAGGCAGATTTTTGACATGACTAAAACAAATAAAAAATCTAAACTAATTGATGTCAATCTTAATCTTTTGAACATTTTTTGAGCTCTTAACTTGAGCTTGAAATTTCATTTTCAAGTTATCATCCTCTTTATTTTTAAGTCAACATCTTCAAGTTTTAATCTCGAGACTCAGTCTTTCACAAGCATGAATGATTATTGCAAATTTTGAAACTTATCAAAATTTAAGAAACTTGTTAAATACTAGTTTGATAATCATCAAAATCCAAACAACAACAAAATATATTCTAATTTTAATTCATAACGAATCTCAGATCTAATCTAATTTGAGTCTTAGCTCTAAGTTGAGTCGAAATGATTTTAAACCAAACCATGGGTAAGATTGTCATTTTATATATATAGATGTAAACCATATTAGAGACAAAATTATCATTTTATATTTTGAGTTAAAATTTAATTTAACATAAACGTCTCAATTTGACGAGAAAAGGTTTTTACAATAGTGACCAACCCACCAAATTCTTCTCTAAGTTCTTTTGTCTTTGTATTTCAACCTAAACACTATCAAACAATATATATTTTTTAAATATTTTTTTATACTAATATATTTTTAGAAAAATTGTTTACAATATATTCAATAATATGAGAAAATGTTTAATTTTTAAAATTGAAGAAAAATATGTAATTTGGCAATATTTCAACTAATTACATCAAATTTTTTTTAATTTTGAAAAGAAATATAAATTTAGTAAGATATTAAAGAGTTATATACAATTGGCGCAATAAAAATTAGGTTATTTTGAATTACTTTAAAGCATGTTTATTTCCTAAAACGTCAACGTTGTAAAAAATTTAATATTCTATAATTTTAAAATCATGAATTTAAAAAATTCTAATAATATATTTATTTTGTAAGATATGTAGATTCATAATTTAGAAATTCGATATTTATTTTTTGAACTTGTAAATTTTATAATTATAATTTTTATATTTTATTTGATTATAGAGTCTAACATGTAATCTCATATGTTGAAGTATAAAATTCTAAAATTTAACTAGTTTTAGAGAATCAATAAATTCTACATTTATTCAAATTTAAATTTTATAAAATCTTAAAATTTTGCCGAAATTTTATAATTTGCAGTTTAAAAATTTTAAAAACCCACAAAACAAATATGTCCTTAAGAGATAGATTCGAACATATATAAAAAAAAAAATTACTTTACGTCCATATTATTTCCCTTACTTTAATCTATTTTTTAAAAAAATTAAAATTAATCTTGTTACTCTACTCACCAACTAAACATACCTTAGCATTTTTTTTCTTTTTTTTCTTTTTTTTCCAAAATTGGTGATGGATTATGCAGAATATACTGTCTGAATTTCCAAGATAATTTGACAAGAGCCGCGCGGCTTTTGTTATACTGAAATCAGCTTGTCTGCCAGCTGATAAGAACAAGTTCTTCATTACCTTTTTCTTCCAACCACTTCTTAGGTTGACATTAGATTCTCTGATCCTCATTTCTTAATAGATATTTTGCTGTCTTTATTCCATCTGGACATGTCTAGAAAGAGAAACACAGAGGCAAAGAATTCCATTATTAAACAAAATCTTTCCTTTTTGAGTCCTAATTTTGCTTTTGACTGTAGGATTAAACAGCATTAGCAAGTTTGAATTGAATTTTTCTACTTTTTTATTAAAATCTTAGCATATCTTAATGACGATTAACAAATTTTAATCCCAGTCGCGTTATTCTGGTCGAGAGGATCAGGTGAGGGACTCAACCAGAGATCTGCATTGTACTGCTATTGATTTAGTGGTAGGGGAAACAAAATGTCAAGGTGATGGTGTGCCCCAAATCATGAAATGATTAAGTTCTTAGTTTACCTAATCATGACTTTTAATGGAAACCAGAAAGGAAACCAGTTCTTGTCAATTAAACCACGAGGTTATCCAGAAAAGTATTCAAACTCACGTAGTGGATCGAACTTTCCAAACTCTGCCTACTTGCCGTGGAGTATGCCAAACTCCCCTTGCAAACCGCAAACTGTACACTTGTTCTGCCTGAAACCCTATCCGTTTCGCACCTAACACTCTACATCCCCTTGAAATAAAATCTCTCTCTCTCTCTCTGGGTCGAATACCAACTGTAGTGTCAAATACCACCAGTAAGGCCGAATCCATACGGCTCACGTAATATGGCTGCCCAGAACAAGCGGCATGTCTTGCTTGATACCGACTCTCTTGCAATTTTCCGCTAAAAGGAGTCTCGGTGATTGAACTCGTAACAATTAACCAAGAAGGAAACCCTGGTTATCCAACGCAAGCCTTCTGTCGCAGCTGACTTGGTTTTGTGGCCCATTTCAGAGATTGATTATGGCGCATATATTTGCACGAGAAGCAGTTGACATCGCAAATCCTGGTTAGAAAACGTCTGCAATGCGAATCGCTCAGTCTCTTGCTGTTTTTTAAATTGTTGAAGTAGACCACGCGTAGACAGCAAATGGAAGTGAGAAAATGACTCCAGTAGAGACTGTTTCAAAGATTGATTACAAGTTGAAAATAAAATACTCCCTTTACAAAGAAAATGCCCAAGCAAGAGAATTTGTAATTCTAATTTACCTTTTTAATGATAGCAGACTGAAAATATAAATCAAACTCCAGTACTGAAATTCAATCATTAAGTTACATGACGACCAAATATAGAGAGTTCAATTGAGTCATCAACTAAAGCAGAATAGTACCAAAACTGCCACAAAAATTAAGAACGAAAATATAACTATGGCCGATGACCCGACAGCAATTGTAGCAATAGAACTCACAACTACTCTAGTCTCCACCATACCAACATAAACGCAGCCACAGGATGCTGAAACAGCATCCTACTCTCTAATGCAGGCTGCTGAGGTCAATCCTCAAGTATAACCAATCAGGAGCTTTTCTCAGACTGAGACCTTCTTGTTTGGCTCAAAAACATACTTGATCAGTGATTCCTTGATAGGCAACAACTCAGAGAACTCATTCTTCAGCTTTGATGCATCCATTTCATTGTTGCTTCGAGGGGCAACAATGACCTTGGCCTGTTCTTCCAGTGTAAAGTTAACCCACTCAAAGCTAGGGTTAATGTACTTCTTGTACATTTCCAAAATCTCGTTGTGGCTCACAACGCCTGGGTTAGTGAAGTTCCATATGCCCCTGCAATTTCTTTTTGCCATCTCAACAGATATGGGCAGGAGCTCATCTAAGATTGTCATGCTGTTCGGAATGTTCACAACTTTGCTGTAACGGGAAATCTTTGTGATGAAGTTGCGTGGGTTGCTCAGGTCAGAGGATATCGGCATGCGCACTCTAAGTGTGCAGACATTGTCATACTCCTTAAGGAGCTCCTCCACCTGCATTGATAATATGCATAGAACAAATCATTAGTTTCGAGAAAATATAACTACAAGTAGCGTAAAAGCAGAAAATAATTGCTAGAGAAGGGTTCAGTGCTTACCATTGCTTTTGTCTTGGAGTAGAATGAACCAGTAAAATTAGGTTTGTCTTCCTCCTTGAAACCAATGCCAGAACCTTCAGGGTGTTCAGCATCATACTCAAATATACACCCAGTAGCATAGTTCATCATCAACAAACCATGCTGCCTGCATGCATCTGCCAGAGTCAAAGTTCCAACAACATTGGTCCGTATTGTTTCCGACTTGTGAGATTCACACCAATCAACATTAGGTCTACCAGTCACCCCAGCGGCATTGAAAACATGGGTGGGCTTCACATTCTGGATATCCAAGATGATCTGAGAGCGATCCTCCAAGCGCCCCTTACCATATTCAAATGGAATCCCCTGTTTCTCGCATATTTTCCCAAGAAGACCTCCAATCCAACCAGTTCTCCCATAAATCAAAAACTTCAGCCCAGGCTTCCGAGGAGAGCCAACTGTGCCCCTTAAAGCAGGAACTACCATCTTGCTCTGACTAGGACTGTTTGTTAATGCAGGAACTTTGTCCTTGTTTTCTTCAGAAACATCACATAGCCGCTCAAGGCCAGCCATCATTAGCATCCTTGGATGAGGCAGGAGTGCACCAGAGACATCTCCCCACCAATCAGGATTGCTGGTATACCACTCCATTGTCTTTCTCAGCCCTTCCTCCCATACAGTCCGCTCTGACCAACCCAAATTCTTAAGCTTTTGATCATCCAAAAAGTACCTCTGGTCATTGAATGGCCTGTTCTCAACAAAATTGATGACATTATCTGGATCCAGTGCGAAGAGTTTGCAAATATCCTTTGCAACATCAATCACCCTCCTCTCTTTCTTTGTTCCAATATTATAAATATGCCCAACTTCTCCTTTGTGAAGAATTACCTCAAAAGCCTCTGCAACATCCTCACAATATAGGTAGCTTCTCACATTAGATCCATCCCCATGGATCGGAAGTTGCTGTCCCCTCATTGCTAGAAGGATGAATTTTGGGATAAGCTTCTCAGGAAACTGATTTGGCCCATAGACGTTGTTCCCTCTAGTAGTAATGACAGGCAAGCCATATGACCTTCCATAGGCCATAACAAGCATCTCGGCCCCAGCTTTAGTTGCAGAGTAAGGGTTTGTTGGGAGGAGCTGAGATGCCTCATGGTTACCAACGACTGCGTCCTCATCAGTCTCTCCGTACACCTCATCAGTACTGACATGAATGAACCTTCTGATCTGGCCAGTGACCTTGCAAGCCTCTAAAAGAACATGGGTACCATAAATATTGTTCTTGGTGAACTCAAATGAGTTGCCAAAGGAGTTGTCGACATGAGTCTGGGCAGCAAAGTGCATGATCGTGTCAATGTTTTCAGTGATAAGGAGGTAGTTAACAAGATCAGCACTGGCAATGTCGCCCTTGACAAACTTGAAGTTTGGAGACGAGCGGGACGGGCTGAGGTTCTTCAGATTCGAGCAGTAGTCAAGCTTATCGAGAACCACAATCTTGTATTCAGGGTAGTTACGGATGAGGCGATTGGCAGCATGGCTAGCAATGAAGCCAGCCGCCCCAGTGATGAGAATATTCTTGGGTTCATACGTAGCCATCTGATTCTTTTTGTCCTCAGATAAACACTGCAGAAACCAAATCCATCCATTTTTTTAAAGATGCATAGCATTTCAAACCACAAGGTTAAAGTAATTGCAGAATAATTAGTTTTTAATAAATAAAAAAAGGATCGCAAAAGAGTATGTTTTATCCCAAGGCATCATATTCAGCGATCTAACTAAAGTCAACCACACATTATTCTCTCCAATTGCTAGAGTAAGGCCAAAAATTTCTTTTCTCCTTCAGATCAACACTGCAGAAACCAAATCCATCAATTTTTTTTTAAGGAAGCATATCATCATCTCGATCCGTTAGGTTAAAGCAATTGCACGATTACTGATTTTTAATTAAAAAAATGTAAACTGATCCAGAATTTTCAATAGTGTGGTCGGTCAGTAATTTCTTCGATGATAATCGAATTCAGTTCATAACAAGCACCGATTCATGCATGAAATCCCAAAACAAAATAGAAGACCCTCACTTGGACAATTAATCAATCATCTACGTATAAAACCGAAAGGAAGACCGAAAATGCGACCAAATTCAGCGCAAACTACCACCACGCGAATCAGGAACGCCAGATATATACAAAAAATCATCGAAACATGCAAATGCAACCCATACGAATAGAAATCCCTAAAGTTAACCAAACAAAACGCAGACGAATGCCACGAGATCCAATCCCGCAATCAATCCAGCGAGATCTGATGCGAAACAGCAAGGAATGGATCGCATCGGATCTAAGCTGAGAGAGAGAGAGAGAGAGAGAGACTAACGCGAAGGCGAAGCGGTGTTCGGCGGCGATTGGACAATGGCCGTGGATGTTCCTCCCTTACGATAGAGGGGAAGGGAAGGGGAATCGTATCGTATAAGAAAGGCTGGGGAGCGTGAGAATAGGAAGGAAGGAATATTTTTGGAAAATTAAATATCGTTGGTACAGAGAGGAAGACGATCCGAGGGTGGAGCAGCTTATTGATGACCGACGCACACGGGCCTCGGCGATCCCCCGCGCTCCACGCGTTCCGCGGACCTGCCGCGCCCTCCTCTCTTTTTTAGCAGAAAATTTCTTTTTTTTTATTTAATGATCGATGGGTTTTCTTTTTTGTATTTTTACTTTTTTCTTAAAGTCAGCTGCTTCTTTTTTTTTTTTTATCAATAATCCAAGATAATAATTATATTATTATTATTATTATTATTATTATTATTATTATTATTATTATTATCGATCTAATCAGTGATTGTGAGTCAAAATAAATCTCCCGATAATATAAAATTTTCCATTTGTTTAAAGGGTCGGAGATGATTCTCACTCGATAATTCAAGCCCATGAGTTGAGTTCGGGTAGTGTCAGAACCAAACTATTTAGATTAATATTAGATTATATGAGTCAACGGCTTTCATTACAAATTGCGGGAATCGGGTCGGGTCAACGGTTTGTCTATAAAATTGCGGGGCTTAATGATCCTTCGTAAGGTGTAACATATTTTATTTAACAAAAAATAATTTATAGATATTTATTTTGTGATTGGGCGCGATGATAGCAACGATTCCCAACGCTTGAATTTGGATATCCGGACCCGTAGATTGATCTGAATCTAAGGGTCGGTTCGTCGAACGGTAGTGATTGATCCGTCTCTGGTAATCAATTTCAAAACATCCCAGTTGCCCGTCAGATAAAGGATGGCAAACAGAAGCGGGGGTGCATTCGCTTTAAAATCGATATTTTTAATTTTAAAAATTTAAAAATCAAATTGAATCAAAATATTATAAAAATTAAATCAAAATATTTTAATTCGATTTGATTTAAATTGAAAATCAAAAATTTAAATCAATTTTATTTTTTTCACCTTAAATTTAATTATAGTGAAATTAAAAATAAAACCAAAACTAAAATCAATATTATATTTTTATATATACATATAATTTAGTTCGATTCGATTTTTATATTTTTTGAAAATTATAAACCGAAACTGAAATTGAATATTATTTTTTTTATTTTTTAAAATTAAATCGAACTGAAAATCGAATAACCTAAACCAAATCGATTATTCGATTTCGATTTCGTTATATTTATTTAATTTAAACCAAATTCTGCACGGTTCTAAACAGAGGAGATCAAGCACCCCTATTCCAAAATAATCTTTTGCATGGAAGCGATGGGTTGGTTTTCTTCAAACACGTGTCGTCTGGACCGGACCGGCTAATCCAATTTGATTGGGCCGGAACTGGTGTGTTTTCCGGTCCAATTAGATATTATAATTTAAAAAAAATCAATTTTTACTTTGGCAATGGTTGGAAACCGAAATCATAATTTATGGACGGCCAGTTGGGTTATTAGCTATTTATAATTTACCATGTAAAGAATTAAAATATATATTTATAATTAATAAATTATCACTATTAATTACATTTGGTCCAACTGGTTTGACTGTTAGGTTAAATTGGATTAGATTGCTACACAAGCTTTTTCCAATTAAATTTAATTTTTTGATAAAAAAATCATTTGTTTTATGACAAATGTGAGAAGACTGACTATCTTAAAAAATCATGTCTTATATTATAAATTTACAAAAAATATTTCTATTAATTTTTTTAAAAAAATAATGTTATGCAGTTTATTTAATTAAATTATTATAAAATATAGGGATAATTACTAATTAGTTTTAATTACCTATAACCTTCCGTAATTTCCGGAATTACCCGCACTCCTCATTTTCGAAAATATTTACCCACACCCCTTATTGTTATTTAATCAAAAATTTTCTAAAAAATTCCGATTTTACTCTCAATTATTTTTATAATTAAACCCCTAAAACTTATTTTTTATATTTAAAGTCCCGAAATTTAATTTTTTACAAATAACCCCGAAATTACTCTGATTTACTGAAAAATCCTCGAAATTCGGATTTTTGCAAATAACACATCGAAATTATTTCGATTTACAGAAAAGTTCCCGAAATTCAAATTTTTACAAATAACACTATGAAATTATTCAGATTTATAAAAAAAATCTCTAAAATTCGAATTTTTGTAAATAATACCCCGAAATTATTTCGAATTATAAAAAAATCCCGAAATTTTTTTATAAAACCATCTCTCTCGTTCATTGTAGTCCTAAATCTGAAACTCGCCGCCACCGCCCCTCTGCCGCTCCCTGCGCAGCCGCTGCCGTCGCTACCCCGCCGGCGAGGAGATCGCCGTCTGGTCGCTGCCCCGCACCCCCCACGCCGTCGCTGCTTTGCGCCGCGCCCCCCACGCCGTCGCTGCTTTGCGCCGCGCCCCCCGCGCCGTCGCCGTCGCTGCTCTGTCCTTCGTCCTCGGCCCCCTGCTCTGCCCTCGCGCCGTCGCTGCCCCGCCAGCGAGAAGACCGCCGTCCCGTTGCTGCCGTAGTTCATGTTAGGTATAAGGTTAACTACCTTCTCAATATATTTATGGATGTGTTTGCCTGGCATGCAGGTAAAAAATCAGCCAGTGAAGGCGCAACCTGCTGATCAATCTGGGACACTTATTCTTTCAAAAGAACCGACTCTTCAAGTATGTCTGTGTTACTCTGTTAGGATTTTTTTTTGGTAATTCTCCCCCTATGATTTGTGGTATTTTGGGTTAAACAAGCCCTGTTTGCCAACATTTGCATAAAGCTTCTCCATTTTGTATTTTCATCAGAAAACCCTCTTGAATAACATCCATCCTGGATTGCATTGCAAAGATACGGCACACATGTTGTGTGGTCTATTATGTTTCATTCTTCAGAGGGGTGAACTTAGTTTTTCTGTATCATATTAGCTTTCATTTGTTGTCCAATATCTGTACTTGTTCTGTACTAGGTTGAACTCTGAAGGTTTTGCTCAATTTAATAAATTTCAGTTGAAGAAACAATGGAGATATCCTTTTTTCTTGTTTAGTCTTGGTTTGGATCTAACAAGTTTTGATGGATTCTCTGATCTTACAGCTCATTCTAATAACATCTCTCAGTATTAATCATGGAAATTCCTCAATTAACTCCGCAAACTCTTCATCAAAATATGTTCTTGTTCTTTGTGCTGTGAAATTCCTTTTTCAACTCTCAATGCAAGAATTTTAGCTATTTTCATATTGTTTACAATTTAAATACTGATGTCATATGTTTAGACCCGATCTAATGCCCCATACAAACTGTTATTTCTGTACTTGCCTATCTCCATTTTTTGCTGAAATATGATTTCTGTGCCTTTATTTATCTATTCAAGAAACTGGAGCATGCATTAAAAATCTCGTTGTGTTTATGTCTCTCAGGCAAATTTTGCCCGAGCTGTTGCATCTCTCAGCAAAGCACAAGCCAAGAAGGTGGCAAGGTTCCTTCGAAACCCCGAGAGGCATTGGGGCCCAAAGGTAAAATCTGGCCGACAGATCAAGAGCAAGCATGCCTCTTTGCTGGGCCCTGACCAAGTCAATGAGTATCTAAGGCGTTCAGAAAATGGACTGTCTGAATCAACTCCACCAGAAATTGACGAGCATAAAAACCATGAAGACGAACTCGACTTTAAGCGCCAAAAAACCAGTGACTCAGCTTCTGCACAATCATGATTGCTTGTATAAAAAAGTCGCAGAATACAATATCTTCGATTTGCTTGTGTTCTCTTCCACCGACTTGAAACTGTAGTGGGTGTGCAATATTTATTATTGCTTCACAGGAAGAAGGGATCGCTCCTGTGGACATTGTGAGATCTAAAGTTTTTGTGGTGACACAGTTTTGATTGACAGAAGTTGTTTTAGGGCGCGTTTGATTGGATTCCGGATTTAGGAATCGTGGAATCGTAGGAATTGAGTGATTTCAGGAAATTGAAGGAATTGAGGGAATTAAATAATTACAGTGTTTGGATGAGTATTTACTGTAGGAAATTGGCAATTGATCAATTTCTTTCCATTGTTTGGTTGACAAATGGAATTGATCAATTCTATAAGTTGTTGAATTCTTGTCTTCACTGTGGTCAGGTCATCCGATGCAAACACGAATTCAACAATGATTTTGTTCTCATTTGTAGAGAATTTGCCCGTAATTTCTGCAACTAAGACACTCTTATTAATCACACATTAACCAACAAAATACAACAGTATGGAAGCTAATAGAATCAACTAAAACTCGGGCGATGAAGCTCTGAACTCGGTCGGCTGGACAAAATCACGAGCTCTGATGAAGATGAGCTCTCAAATCGTGGGAGGCAGGCGCTCCGGCACTCCGGCACACTGATTCGGGACAGCGGAGAAGGCGAGCTCGGCGGAGAAGACGAGCTCGGCGGAGAAGACGAGCTCGGCACGGAGAAGACGAGCTCGGCGGAGAAGGCTTGGTGTTTGGGGGGGGGGGGGGGGGCGGGTTGGGGGAATCGTGCGAATTAACATCCGAGCGTGCTACAGTAACCACGAGGGAATTGAAAACCGGAATTGGCGTTTTCCCTTTATTTTGAGAGGGAATTGAAAACCGGAATCGGGGAAATTGGGAAATAACCGATTTCCTCGATTCCGAGTCCTAGGAATCGAAACAAACACCGGAATGGAGGGAATTGGGCTCTCAATTCCCTCCATTCATCCGATTCTCGGTTCCGGGAATCGAAACAAACGGCCCCTTAGAGTCATGTGATAATATGCGAAAGCCCATTAGTTGTCGGGCTTGTTGTTTTATTTCATTAGTTAATTATGTGTCTTATTTGTAATTTTTTGAAGTTAGAAGCTGCTCACACTTTTGTATAAACTTTATGAAAGAAAGTGGAAATTTAAAATGAGGATCTTACTTTGTGGGAATGAAGTATCTACTTACTACAACATTGGAATTTAAGAGTTTTATGATCCTTAATAGGGGTATTTACCTACAATCTTTCAAGATTTATTTTATTTATTAAAAATTTTATAATATTAAAAGTTTTAAAACTTAAAAATTTTAAATTATAAGTTTAATATTTGTATATTTACAAATAGACTCTCAAATATTTTATATTTATAAATAATTCTAAATTTTATCAATTTTTTAAATAAAAATTTATAATATTAAGGTTTTAAAAATTAAAAATTTAAATTACAAGTTTAATATTTGCATATTTACAAATAAATTCCTTGAATTTTTTTTATAAATAAGTCTAAATGTTATCTTTTTTATATAAATAAGTCTAAATGTTATCCGCTCTCGCCGCCGACCTCCGGCGTCGCCGCCCGCGCGCTGCCATCCTCGCCGCCGTCTAATTTTGGGGACTTTTCTGTAAATTAGAATAATTTTAGGGTGTTATTTGTAAAAATCCGAATTTATGGGACTTTTCTGTAAATCGGAGTAATTTCGAGGTGTTATTTGTAAATAACCAAATTTCGGGGTGTTAAATATAAAAAATAAGTTTTTAGGGGTTTAATTGTAAAAATAACCGAGGGTAAAATCAAAATTTTTTGGGAAAATTTTGATTAAATAACAATCAGGTGGTGTAGGTAAATATTTTCGAAAATCAGAGGATGTGGGTAATTCCGGAAATTACGGGGTTGTAGGTAATTAAGGCTAATTAGAGAGGGTATAGGTAATTATTCCTAAAATATATCAAATTATATTTATTTAATTTTAATTTAGATGGTCAATTAATAATTGCCGAACAGTCACTCTGATAAAACTATAAATCAAAATTATTAATTCATAATATTATACAATCAGTCGGTCTTTTTTAAATACTGAAATAAAATGAGTAATTTTTTATATTAATTAATAATTATTTGAACCAAAATTAAAATAAAAAATATTTTTAAAATATTTTAATAAATATAATTTTTAGAAATTTATAACATAATATAAGTAATTTTTTAGTATTAATAAAGTAAGTAATTTGTCGTAAATTAGTGAATATTTACCAAAAACTTATTTTATGGAGATTAGTTATTTATTCATACAAGTGATATAAGCACTGCAATGGAAAATCAACATGGACAGAATTTGTACAAGATGTAAAAGCACGCGATAAGCTTTCGAATGCCCATCCGATTGAGCTCGAGTCTGGTCCGAAGAGGCACTAGTCAACGAATTTTAATATTTTACCGAATTAAGCCAAAAATAAATATCAAAAAATTGAACAAAAACAAGACCTGGCACGGCCCAACTGCTTGTGCATGTGGCCCATCTGCCTTAGCCATCTGGCCGATTTCCCTTGAAATTTTGCCAGATAATTATATATCTGCAGAATATAGTATTCCCTCGATAGACATAGATGATCTTGTAACATATATCAAAAGCTAGCGTAAATAAGGGTTTTATACTCCAAGCCTTCACCATGGCAGAGAGAATATTTCTAGGCCTTTTCATGGAATGCTGAACTTTGGAGTATGCATGCTTTACCCCTTTTTTGTTGTGATTCTTGTGAATTTATATATGATTTGAAGATGAAATGAACCAACTGTGTATCTTGGGAAATTTCTCTCCTCTCCTGTGAAGCGGATCGCAAAACATGCTTACCTATTAATTTGCAACATGATTCATCAATATTGTTTTTCTGCTTAGTGGTTCATCCATATTGTTAGAATTGTTGCTTTCATCAGGGTAATGTGTCTCAGGTATGTACAGCATTTCCTCAACTGTGCATCTTGTGGTTTATTTGGGAATGTTGATCAATTTGCCAGAGTATTAAATCCTTGTAAATATAGTGCTCTCTTCATGGATGGACTTTTGTAGCAGATTAAAGAAACTAGCCTTAATATGTCCCGGACCATAGATATCAACCTAGACTCTTCCAAACACCATTACAACTACCAAGTTCGCATATAATTAATATGAATTAATATGATGGATTCTACTTATGCTTCTTGATGCTCCCTTCATTGGCCTGTTTGAAGAGCTCGGCCTGGGCTGCTGCAGCTTTGTCAGATACCAAGGCAGCCACGAAGGCATCTCTTACTTGCTGGGTGGAGAAGACGAACTTCTTGTTTGCCATGGAGTTGAGAAAAGCAATCCCCTCTCTGTAGAGGGCTCCAATACCATCTCGACGAGTGTTTGCCGGTGCCTCTGGCACACTAAGGTTTCTACCGAATGGTGAGGTGACTACAACTCCAAAGAACGGCCAATGGTGCTCCAAGATAACACTTGGGTGCATTTGCCAATAGCTGCATGATCAGATTACAACATGAATGTTGCTAACATATATATATATATATATATATTGGCTGGAACTGATGTAGAATGGCTTATATGACAGAGCCAATGATGAATGATGGGGTGTTTGGATCTGGGATCAGCGGCGATGGTGGGGCGTTTGGGTCAGGAATCAGTGGTGATGAGGGAGAGGAGATCCTAGGAGTTATGGGAGTAGGAGGGACGAGTGGTCTTGGAGTCACAGGTTTAATCCCTGGAAAGGATGGAAGGGTGATGATGATTGCTGCTGCCGCCACTTGGAGGTGAGTTGTAGTAGCCGCCATTTCTGTGAGATGGTGTCGGACTTCCAGAGCTTCCTCCTGTGCTAGGAGATGGGGTCTCACATGGAGGCTTTCTGTGAGCACCTACATCAAAGCAACCAAGAAAAACACCTTGTAAACATCAGCTGAAAGATTGTAGTAGCAGTATTTGGTGACGAGCACCATGATCATAGCCTGCAAGTTATCTTAGAGACGTACTCAAGACTGTTAAAAAAGGGATGGACTTCACGTCTCGAAGAGTCGCACAAGATTGGCGAGTAGCTGTTCGTATCATCTGGCTGTTCTAAGCTCCCACACATAACCAAGCTTGCTGCTTCTTGAGAGTCCAAAAGTGCAAGCAGAATGCATCTGAGAGAACTTCTTCCTTTTCCCTCCTCCATTGTCACTGAGCTCAAACCTACAGTAGAAGAGAGATAAGTGACATACTTCCTTGAAGAGGTGTCTCGTAGTATGTATAAACTCAATAGGAGTGCCGTCACATGAATCTAATAAATAGCAATAGACGAAGACAGCATTTTGTTGCTGATGTTCGTAGGATCGTTTATAGGTTTTAATGTTGTACTATGTGAAGTTTGAATGAGAAAGCGAGGGAAAACAGAGGCTTAGTGAATCCCAATTAGTCTGAATATATTTTTTTTGCTCCATTAGTACCAAGATTTTAGTTATGTTTTCAACAAAATCTATAGCCCAGTATAGTTAGATCACCCATGAAATTTGTGGTCAAGCCTACTTTTCGGAGGACAGCTCTTGCCTCTCGGAGCTTCATTAGTGCTTGAGATAAGAAGTCACCCAACATATCTCAGCTCATTTTGGCACAAGGTATCTAGACCACTCCACTCTGCTCTTGCTTTTAGGGCTTATGAAATAGTTTTCTTCTCCATGAACTGCATTCATCCTTTACACTGTGGTCTCTTTGCAGTCTTTAGGCTCCTAAAATTAAACTTGGTTAAGGGATGAGGATAAATGCAATCATTATAGTTTTTGTGGTTGAGATTGCTCCTCAAGCAATGATTACAGTTTATGTCATCCTTTAACTAAGTTTAACACATTACCAAATGGAGTCATAGTGTCTAATTTATGTGCATGGACTAACCCTTGGCATGTTGATGAGTGTGATGATCCTTAAACTGTAACTAGGATTCTCTCTTAATGCTTGATCATTTAAGGTTTGAGCCAAGAGCTAGAGACATTCAGCTTTAGATTATAAAATGCAAGAAATGAGGTTGGAATAGGCGGAGTTAGCCTCCAATACATTTTTCTGGATATAATCCTGCTTTCCTGAACAATGTGGTCATGCTTAAATCTCCTTCTAAAATAGCATGTTCTATTTACATGGCATTTGAACTGGTATATTGTTTTCCTCTCAAAATGTTTTTCTTGTGGCTGTCAATGCCTTTTTGTTATCATTTGTGATCGTTGATCATGAAAATTGCATATGCTATTGGTTGATCAGTTCTGTTAACTCCTGGCTAAGAGTGTTACCAGTTGCTATCATTATATAATTATGAAAACACACTGCATCTTTGGTTTCGATTATCAAGAAGAGAGGCAAAGGAACAAGGTTTTGCTGTTCATTAGATTGATAAACTACTGCATCTCACTCGCGGCGAATTATTTTCCGAGTACATGTCATTGAGAATGACCATTTGCTTGTTTCTATTATATATGGATCCTTGTCCAGTTCTAGCAGGCGTTGTATTTTTGAGATATTGTCCAGGAGGCAGAGGACGCTGGCGAGAACGATGACAAGCAAAACACAAGTGTAAGTGCTCTCGACCTGAAGTTTTATGAGATTTGTTAATCAGGTATCTCTCAGGAAAATTATTTGCTATTGCAGTCTTTGAAATAAGCAAGATTAATGACAATTTTGTCATGTTTAAGAATGTCAATATTTTTTAAGACTAGATTCTGATACTAGTGTCATGCCCTGAAATCGAGAAGTAATGGACATGTACACCAACAAGATTGTAACACCAACAATTATAAAACATAAATTTTTTTAACAATTCTGTAACTTGTAATAATAGTCTTACCATATACTAACAATATCTAACATAATATAACAAACTAATAAGATCACACCTAAAATCAGAGGTAATGAAATCACAAGTTAAGAATACAAATAAGACATAAGAATTCAAATAATTGAATAATGTAATTTGTAATTAAGCTTTAGAACTCAGATAATCAACAAGTAATATCCTAAATAATCACTTCTTCTTTTTAATAAGAGATAATGTCTAAAAATAATCTTGTAGAGCGTCATACATTCTTTTTTTAGAACTATTCTGTAGGATCAGAACTTGCAAAAAAATTAGTGATCCCATATTAAGTTAACAATTTAATATGAGATAAAATTGCAAATTTTATTTTCTATGAAATATCAATATTTTATACAGTTATGTTCAAAATCAAGGAATAAATTTGTATGTCCTTAAATCAAGAATTTTTTTTGGAGGAGAAAAATAATGATAATAATAATAGTAAAGGTACTAATAATAATATATAACTAAATAACAACTAGTGTCTCCTTTATAAAATCGGATATATACATAATAGATATCCCGAGTCATCAACATATTGGCACATTTAAATCTAGTAATTTTTTTCATGAATACACAATATCTCAGAAGAGACCACAACATAAATATATTGCTATTTTAATGCCTGCGAGTGATAGCAAAATCGATTTCTCACAATCACATGTATGTCAGTATGATCATTATTTAACTCCTAATGGTAAGGTCACAACATGACCGTTGTTTAATTCCAATAACAGCAAAATCGATTTCTCACAATTACATGTATGTTGACATGACTATTATTTAACTCTCAATGGTAGTCACAACACAAATCATGATGAAGATAACACAGTTAAAACTAACATAATAAGGTAAATTATAAATCACTCACACAAAATAAAATATAGTTTCATATGAATATATAGCAAAACTTATTAATTATATATATATAGATATATATATATATATCTATATGATATATATATATATATAATTTCATAAGCATGATTTTGTTGATCTCAAATCATAGAGTCATACGCATTTCACAAGTCACGATATAATATCATATCATATCAATCGAGTGAAAATTTATTTTAAATGAATAAGGTGCATTACTGTTAGGAGAGTCGAAAGAGTGTCGAATCAGATTAATATAGTGAGCCGGACACCAAACCATCCCAAAATCTTAAGCTCATGAGATATATACATTTTTCATTATATATATTAGACTTTATATGTCTAATATCCGATGTGAGACTAATTCATCATACCTAATATTATAACAATCTTCCCCTTCAGATGTGATTTAACTACATTAATGTTAACACTCTTAATCAAGAACTCTTTTATTCGACCAGTTCCATCGTGTGACCCATTAAGAGTTTGCACAGTTTGGAATCTAAAACTTTGATATCATTTGTTAGGAGAGTCGAAAGAGTGTCGAATCAGATTAATATAATGGACCAGACACCAAATCATCCCAAAAACTTAAGTTCATAGGATATGAGTTTTTTTCTCTATATATATTGGATTCTATCTATCCAATATCCAATATAGACTAATTCATCACACCCGACAATATAACACATTACAACCTAATAATTTAAGAAAATAAATTATTTTAGCATATTAAAATGTCACTTAGCACTCATGAAAGACTTCCATTCTTACCTGACCAGAAGAATACAAAATAGATCACAAATATGAGTTTTAAATCTCATCCGAACTTAAATTACCAAACAAAATCCTAATTACAATTCATAATTACCCAAACATGTTTCTAAATAAAGTAACTCAATATCAAACCTAATAACTTATATTGACTTTAATCTAATCATACTTGAGTATTGAACCACACTTAAGTAAAGTTCACTCATCATATCAAAATATTAATTTATTATAAAGTTTTACCTCTCAAGTTTTAGAATTAATAAGATGAAAGAGATTGGGCTTTTAAATCATAATCATAATAAATTTCAAGGAGTTATTAACGCATAATAATAAATATATATCCCCAATAAAAATCAACAATCCCAAGCCAAACTACATGAAAAGATTCTATACTAACTTAATATACTGTATGTTTAATATACACCAATATCATTTTATTAAACTCTAACCCGATTCATAAATAATTGGATTCTAATTAGATCCTAAAGGTGATGGAAAAAAATTTACGTTTTAGATCATGAGAAGAAAGACAATACAAAACTAATGTTAAATACCATTTTAATCCGAAAAGAGAAGGATTAGATTATATAAACGTAGTATTAATCTTGTCCTCCCAAATCCTTGCTAATTTTTTTTGTCAAGAAGTCGTTGTTGATCCGTTTTCTAATAAACCTTAATTTTTCTCTATTCTTGCCACCAAAACAAAGCCAAAAAAAAAGAAGAATTGGATTTGATCATATAAAGATACAAATTTTTTTAAAAAAACTCCAAGATTAGAAAGTTTTATACCTAAGTCTAAAATCTTTTTTTTCTAATTTTCACGACTAGAGTCTTGAATACCATTTGATTTGTGATCAGAATCAGGATCAGTTTATTTCAAAATTTTTTCTTACAAAATTAATATTACTTATTTTACAATTTTTTTAAATTTAATTATTATAAAAAAAATAAATAAAATTTTAAAATTTTAAATTGTTATAAAATTAATTTTAACATAAAAAAATAATTTATAAAAAAAATTCAGCCGTCTTAATTTTGATGCCCTTGAAACGCTGCCACGGAGACCTATCCATCAGTAACTGTCATTGATTACATTGGCCGGGATGTGTTTCCCAAGTTATGGATCGAATGCGATGGAAGGCTAGCAGGAGTCCAC
The DNA here is from genome assembly GCA_005019695.1 of Trichopus zeylanicus subsp. travancoricus. Lineage (NCBI taxonomy): Eukaryota > Viridiplantae > Streptophyta > Magnoliopsida > Dioscoreales > Dioscoreaceae > Trichopus > Trichopus zeylanicus. The sequence continues at coordinate 912,267 of RXID01014982.1, forward strand.
AACTAAATCCAGCGGAGCCCTTTACGTGTTGCCACGTGTCCCGCGCGATAGGAACGTATGAATCCCCGGCAGGTCCGAGCACCATGTACATAAAAACATTAACGTCGAGCTTGCCGCTCGGAATTGGAAACCCTTGCTTCTCTCCTCCCTCCCCAACTTTATATCAAGCTTTATCTCTCTGCCCCTCTCTTTCAACACTCCCCTCTTACTTTCCGGTTTTTCTGCTTCCCGTTCATCTGGTGCATTCACAGAATCATGGATGCTGGTAAAGCTTTTGCGAAGCTCCTCCTCCTGCTCGGGCCCCTGGTGAGCTTTATGTCTCGCTCTCTCGCTCGTGAATTCTACGTCGGTGGCACTGATGGTTGGGCCTTGAACCCGCATAAGAGTTATGACCAATGGTCGGGGAGGAATCGCTTTGTAGTCCATGCCAAGCTCGGTAAGTCTCATGACTTCGAATCTTCCTCTTTTTATCTATATTTGGTTTCCTTTTGTTTTGGTGAATTGGGTTTCCATTGCAGTGTTCAAGTACAAGGAGGGGGAGGACTCGGTGCTGGTTGTGAACAGGGTTGATTATGACGCATGTAGCACGACCAACCCTATCAAGAAGCTGGAAGACGGGAACTCAGTGTTCGATCTCGATCGGACAGGCCCTTTCTTCTTCATCAGTGGAGCTCCTGGAGAATGCGCCAAGGGACAGAAGCTCGAGGTTGTAGTGAAGTCTGTAAAGTCCAAGAAACCCGGCACATCACCTGCTCCATCTGCTTCACCTCATCAGTCTCCCATGTTATCTCCTTCTCCATCTTCATCCTCCCGGCTTCATCTCCATCAAAATCTCCTTCTTCTTCATCTCCATCTCCATCTTCCTCTGTCTCATCACCGTCTCCCTTTGCGTCCTCTCCTGATTCATCTACTTCTCCCTCTCCATCTTCCTCTGTATCATCGCCGTCTCCTTCTGCGTCCTCTCCTGATTCATCTACATCTCCCTCTCCATCTTCCTCTGTATCATCACCGTCTCCTTCTGCGTCCTCCTCCGATTCATCTACATCCCCCTCTCCATATTCTACTTGTACATCTCCATCACCATCTCAATCCTCCCCTATTTCATCCCCAACGCAGTCTCCATCTCTCAGCCCAGCATCTACCCCCATCACAATCTCCCTGTGTCTCCAACAACCCGAACCCCTGTTCCCTCGCCATCATCTGGAGCCTCATCTTCTCCATCTGCTAGTGGGTCTGGTGAAGCAACCCCTGTTACTGGAGCACCAGGCGCTCCAGAAACATCTCCATCAACTCCGCCCTCTGCGTCACCTGCTTTAACTGCTCCTGGCTTGTCATTTGCATTGGTGGCCTTGGTCATTTGTGGTCTGCTGTTTCTTGGTTAATTCTACGCATTGATGATGTTTTTTATCTAATTTCGAACTGATGTTCTCTCCCTTCTTTCCTTGCTGTAATGAGTGGTGGACTCGAACGCCAGACATTTTCTCTGCTGTAATAGTAAGTCGTGGCAACCCGTTGTACTAATCATATTTGTGTTCTTGCATTATATAGTGCTACATTCATGGATTCCGGATTATTCTAGATGTTTCTGGTTGGTAAAGCACTATGTTGCTAGTTCTTCATTGTTTGTTTCCTTTCTAGCAAAATATAACTCCATTGTCGGCTAATTAAGGACTGTAATCAATTATTAATCTAGTTTCTGGAGACGAGGAGTTGGACGGTAAAAACACGGAACTCTTTACGCGAAAACTTCATCCGTCCAATCTTTTGTTTCTGAAGCGACAAAAGGCTCTGTGTCGTCTTCATCAGGTCAGCCACGTTGCGCGCTAGTACATACTACATAACCGCAAGAAATTTAGCTTCAGAAAATTTCTCTGGCTAAAAAGACGATGGCACCTGAATGTGGTGCGCGCTGGTGGTGCCGTGTAGGCCCCATTGCTATTATGGCTCTGCGCCAGCAAAACCCTCTTTTACAGAACACTTGCGACGGAGAAGGCAAGTGAGCCTGAATTTTCAGAGGGGAGAGATTAATATATTCGAACTTTAATTATCTTTTTTTTTAAAGGCGAGCCTTGACCGGGCAACCGTGAAGGACTGCAAACTGATAGGCTCGTTTAATGTGGAATGCTAGACCAGTGGATCGGATAGAATTACATTACAAATAGATATATATGACTTCCAATTTTTTAGTAACGGAAGAACATAACACGATAACCAAATCCTAAACAGCCCGAGCTAACCTCCTAATTAAAAGATAATTCCAATTTCCAAATCTCATTCAAAAATCTCAGCAGCAAGAAGCCGGCAATCTCGAAACAACAATAGCTAGCCATCGTCAATCATCCCAACTCTCGGATCCTTCTTGTTCCTCCATCAGGGCGTCTTTGCGCCTTCCGGTATTGCTACTACTCTTCATCGCCGCAGCGTTGTTTGCGAACTCGTCAGCCAGCAGCGACATCGACCATGGCGCCGTGCTAGGCGTGTCACGGCGCGTTTGCAATGGGCTTGGACGCAAGTTCGTCGGCGGCAATGAGGAGGAGATGGAGATGGGGGCGCAGGTGGCACAACGAAGCCTGCATTACTTGGGGTGGAAGAAAGATTACATCAGCTACGACGCGCTCAAGCGCGACATGGTGCCATGCAGCCAAAGAGGAAGCTCCTACCTACTACATCTGCATCCACGACGGCCAGGCCAACCCGTACCCCCGCGGCTGCAGCTACATCACTAGGTGCGCCAGGATCCTCCACCGAGGAAGATGCTGCGAATAACTCAAAGTGTGAGTATCATTTGTTTCTGCTCTTGTTATTATAAATTTTTCTTTAGTTTACTTATTAAGGATTTATAGTTCTTTATTGGTGATTTATAATTCATTAGATTTTCTGTTGAGATGGAAGTGTATGGAAGATGTCACAGTTTAGATCCTTTTCTGGGAGTTCTTTCGTATTTTGCATGGTCTCGTGCATTTACTACAAGGATGCGACTCGGCTCGCGAGACTGACCAAAGTGTAACATATTTTTATCTACATAATATAGATAGAACTAAAGGCTATAAAAAAAGACTCACAAATTGGGGAACATATTCCATGACCAAACAAGAGGATGCTCCAATGTCCCCTAAACCATCAATTCTCCAGAACTGGATGTCCAATGCATCAGATGAGATGTATGTTGCTTTGTTGTGTGAATTAAGATTTGTTTGGACATATTCCCTGAAGAATGTCACCTCACACAGCGTCCTGTCCAGTATTAGATTATGAACCACATCTTCCCAGAAGAAAGCATCCAGCTCCAAAGACAGACACACATCTTGCTTCTCAAGCATATATCCATGTTCAACTGAATTATTGTTGCTGAGTTCAGTAATTACGATCTAGCATCACAAAAGATGACCAACAAAAGAAATGCTTTATCACGAGATAATGATCTTCTTTATGGTTAAAAAGCTCATAATAATTTCTGTGTTGTACAAAATATTATTTCATTTTTAGATCGCCTAATTTTGTATTAGAATATGTACAATGACGGATTAAAGAAAAGATCATTTCAATCTAAATGGGCTCCAAACGTCAGGCTTTCAATTTTGAAAGTAACTACTGCACCAATGTGGTTCAACCCATAAAGAAAAAACTTGATCTGAAGCAAATCCATGCATAATGGATGTGTCGGGCCGAAAGAAAGCGATGCAGATGTCGCCCACCAACCATGCAATATCATCCTCACGATGGAATATGATCTCCAAAGCAGTTTGATGGCCTCGGTCAGACGCAGAGAGAGAGAGAGAGAGAGAGAGAGGGCGCGCGCGTCTTTTCGACTCCATAAAGAAAAGCCCATGTTGGCGCGAGGTGGTGGTAGTACGAGCGGCACGTGCCAAATCCAGTTGGGGCTCGTGTCTCTCTGATAAGGTGGGGTCGAATCCAGTTGTCTATTAACCGTCCACCCGACCCGCTTTTTCCGTATTTTGCAAATCGCACGGTCGAGATATCTTTGTCCTACGGACACCCCAAATATGGAAATGCCTAGTGACCCGCGCTTTGGGTTTTTCCTATTTTTGGCAAACTGTAAAGACCAGTCGGGCCCGAGGACGGTAAAGAAACGAAGCCCGCTTTGGGTACCAGCCCACCACCACGGATTTTCAGGATCGTTACGTCTTTTGAAGTGAAATTCATTAAAATCAAGATCCTATTTCAGTTTCAGCTAAATTATGTTTTTATTTTTTTTTTTAATTCTACTTTAACGTTAAATTTAAAATTATTTTAAAAATTTTAAAAACATAAAAGGAATTTTTATACAAATATTCTTTAATTAAATAAATAAATTTTGGAAAGAAAAATTACTTAAAATATAACAAATAAAATATAAGACTTAAGATTCGAATATGAGTCACTTTGATTCGGATAAAAAAATTCAGCCAACTAATCTAACTTGATCTTACAAAATAAAAATAATATATAAATATAAATATAATATAAATTTAAATTTTTAGATTGAAACGTTCATTAAAGTCATATCATTTTCCTATTTAAGAATATATATAATCAGAAAGAACAACGGAGAAAAGGAGATAAAAATTGGAAAAGAAAAGAAATGAAAACAATCCACGCAAACAATCTGCTTTCATAAACAAAGACGGAATAGAAATTTTAATATAAAATAAAATATAATAAAACATTTTTTAACCATCCAATGCATCATTTCTGGATATTTTTCTCAACTATGATATAAAATGTGATAATTGTACATACATTTTTTCCAACCAAAACAATTCAATTACAATGTATGAAATTTATTTTGGTAATACGCAACATATGAATTGCTCAACACAAAAACATATTAAATTTGAAAAAAAATGAATATAACCCACATCATAGTAAAAACATGATGCAAAACAACACGAATAATAATAATAATAATAATAATAAATATTGAACAAAAGTACAATAAAGATTGCACTTTTGTTGAAATATTTTAGAATTTTTAGCGATAAATTATTGCTTTATTACAAATTTATAAAAAGTATTTCTTTTATTATTATTAAATAAAAAAATAACTGTGTTGTGATGAATATTTGTAAACAATCAGTTCTTCGTGAACATTTATTTTATATCCAATTGTTAATATTTAACTTAATATGGAAAGAGGATTATGTCTACAATTATTTATACTTAAGTTTAAAATTTTATTATTTTTTATTTATCTAATATTCTTTTGAAGGGCATGAAAATTTTCAACCATCAGAACTCCATTTTTTCCATTATTGGTTAATAAAGAATTTGAAAAAAAAAATGATGTTTCGATGTTTTAGATTCTTTTACCCTAATAGAGAGAATTAGAAAAATTAGAGATAATAAAATTTTATAGTTAGGTTAACAACAAGAGAGATTATGATTTTTTTTCATATTAAATTAAATATTAAAAATGATAAATATCGACTAAGATGATTGTTTGAAAATTTTTCATCATAACAGGTGTGATTGTTTGCTAATTATAATAATGGAGATAATTTTTACAATTTTACGATATGAGTCCATTTGATTTGGAATTATTTTAAAATATCGTGACTAATTAATTAGTTTTTTAAATTAGAATAAAACAAAAAAAATATTATTTTCAAATGTTATCGTCGCTTTTCTTAAATCTCAATTCAAACGATCCCAACAATATATACGTAGATATATTTTAATGCATTATACGGTCATAACATCTTAATAATATATCACATTTCAATATTAGTAAAAAAAGCTCAATTCGGAGCAAAAACTTAACATAGAACCCGTTGCCTGCAAAACAAATAGTAGTAATTGGTTTAGGTACAGAAATAAACAGTTGATGCACGGATTGGATCCAAATCACCGTTTGATCAGAATAAGTATTTTTTTTATTTTATAAAATTAATTTTTTTTATTTTATATAGTTATTAAATTAAATCATTATTTTAAAAAATAAATAATTTTTCAAAATTTAAATTATTATAAAACTAATTTTAATTAAAAAAATATTAATTTATAAAATTAATTCATTAATCTTGGTCTTACCATCATCCTCGTTCCGAATCAAAGGCTGCTCAATGCGTCGGTGATAGACCGCCGGCCTATACGCTGAGCCACCCTACGCCTACACGCTGTCAACACTGAGAAGCAGTCGCTCGCATATGCAGCAAAAATCAGACGACAAAACGTCAGATCTGCACCTCGAGATTTTCATGACTGAGATGAGAGATCTCCTCTCTCTCCCTCCGCTTCTCTTCGTCTCCACGTGATCACGGTCCTTTCCCCTCCCCTTTTTCCTTCTCTTTTTCACTTAAAACCAGTTTAATTTTGGATTAAGCAAATAATCAGCACGTATTTATTTTTATTTTGTAATTAAATACTTACCCGTTAATATGATTAACTAGTATAATTAACTATAAAAAAAATACTGATATGCATAATATTAGTTATACTCATTTCAAACACTTAACTAATTAATAATTAATTAGTATGAAGGAAATTATTAATTTAATTAAATTGAGATTATCTCAAACGAAAGGCTTACTTACTTTTCGGCCTCCCAGCTGCATTCCTGTACTGCCACTACAATTTCTCGCCTTTTTTCTTGCAGATATGGCAAAGGGTCCACTTGTCCGCCAGCAACAGAGCTAGGACACCATCATTTGCCTGTCTCCCTTCTCTCTTAGGGCCACTCCACAGAAATTAAAGGCACAGAACTACTTTTATTGCCTGTCATGGCGCCATTGCTATATTTATGCAAGTTTGCGTCTTGAGGGTGGAGCTCGTCCGCGGGGGCTGTGGAGCAAGTCCTTGTTTTGCCGAGAAGTGCTTCTTTTTCATTCCTGCTGGGCTTGTTTTGTTTCTTATAGACAGAGAGAAGAGAGATGGGGAGGGGGAGAATGGAGATAAAGAGGATAGAGAACCCGAGCCAGAGGCAGTCCACTTTCTATAAAAGAAGGGATGGGCTCTTCAAGAAGACCCGGGAGCTCGCCATCCTCTGCGACGCCGAACTTCTCCTCATCGTCTTTTCCCCTTCCGGAAAGCTATACCACTATCACGCCCCTTCCGTTCCTAGGTATCTTTCTCTTTCCTTTGCCATTTCTGCTGCTTCCTTCAAATCTTTTACTACTACAAATGTTTTTTAATAATGGGTCTTTGCGCAACTTCAGCTCCAAGGAGCTCATTCAAAGGTATGAGATGGCGACTCAAACCAATACTTGGAAGGATCGTCACTTGGTAATCACCAAACTCACTCTCTATACATATAAACAATGTGTAGCTCTCTTACTCATTTGCTTACTAGAATGATGGTATGCAGAGGCAGAGTGCGGAAATTGAGGAGGTGGAGAAGTTGTGTGAGCTTTTGGAGGGGCAGCTGAGGTGACCAGTTCCGAACTTGAACTCCATCTATCGGTTTCGTGCCTCATTTGCTTGTTACTTTGGTAGATTCATGACGGTGGATGAGAGCCAAGACTACACACTGCCAGTGCTAGAGATCATAGAGAACAACTTGGAAGCCGCAATAAACAAAGTCAGGTTAGAGAAGGAGAGGAAAATACAAGGGGAAATAGGTCGCCTTGAGAACATGGTATTGTTCTTGTTAAAATGTTCTTTGAGCAGATCTCATGATACTTTTTTATGTGTTGAAATGTGATTATTGTTCTTGTCCAAATGAAGGTTAGAGATCGGCAGCAGGAGCGGTTTGGCCTCTGCGAGAAGGTAATGGCTAGCTTTATTGAACGATCTAGTTTGTCTTTTGTCCCAGCAACCAGTGCCTGTCCAGCTATTGGCCTAGTTTTTGGCCGTTTAGAAGAGACCCCCTGCATGTCTTTGTACTTTTGGTCATGTACGTGCCGCGCGATAGAGATGGTGGCTCGCATAGGGCGGGACCATTTCAAGAACAGAGGAGATAAAAATCGATTCCTAAAAAGGAGCAATAATTTCATGATTACCTCTAATCAAAGAATCAAAAGCAAAATCTTTTACCATGTAATGGTTTGCAGAGTAGAATGAACGCCTCCCAGTGCTCGTTCAATCTTTTACTGGGTTTTGATAATTGATTTGTCGCGAAATGCAGCTTGCGCAAGTACAAGAGCTGGAAGGACTTGGAATTGGAGGTCCGACCCCATTCAGCTACGAGTTGGACTTGAAATTGGGTACAATTCTTTGAAACCAAACGCAGCAGCATCAAATGCTTTGCTATTGTTCTTGGTGTATCGTGTTCTCTATTGTTTGCAGGCTTGGATTAAATGACGTAGATGTTTGGCGCTCAAATCCACAGCTAAAACATGTTTCCTCGAGCGACGGCTGATGTATAGAGTGTATGGTTCTTGTTCAAAGCTAAGTTTGCTAGGAGTCTCTTGTCATCAGCTCATCATTGATACTCTGTTTTGAGAAACTGAGAACAAACATGAACAGAACCCATATAAGAATGTTTGGCGAATTGCTTCTTTTCCGGTGAATACTTCTTATGCTCAGTTATAAAAGCAAATCAGATTTTGGAAGTTCATGTGGTTGAACTTAAGATCATGTTGCTCAAAGCTTTCTTCGGTAGAAGGTTTATGGCAATAATAACATGCAACAATATCTGAATAGTACAATATTAGGAGTTGTTGCCATCAGTTTTTAGCTGAAGAATCAACAGTATCCAAACTTTTATTGCCAATGCTACTCGGAAAGGTTTGTAATGTTAAAGCTCAGGCTGCCTCAACTTCCCTTTGCACCAGAAGCTTTGAACATCCTCTCAAATGACTTCTCCATGCAAGACACCAGGATCTCCGAATCAATGAACCCTTTCTCTGTTCCCATAGCAACCTTCAACTTTCCATTGTAACTCACCATAGTTATAGTTAGGCTCTGCACACCAACTCATCAAGATTTTTTAAATTAGACCAAAATACAAGCAACCTATGGCCATATTTCATTCGAGTCATTCAATTGTTTACCTGCGGGACACCGACCACCATGAAATACAGGCTCCTCGTAGGATGGCCTGCAATCTGCATTTGCTCCATGGGTCCAATCAGATTTGATATTGTCATGCTTGTGTTCCTCAATGTAGCATGTATATACTCCGAAGTAACCTTTTAAAGTAGACAAAGTGAACGATGATACAAGGAAGTGACATAAAAACATGAGTTACGTACCAATGGACCTCTGATTTTTCGCAACATTTCTAGTAGTCTACCATTGAGAAGCACAGCCAGCGAGTTTCTCTTGGTCTGGATGGTCTCCCTTGCTTTGAGAATAAAATCGAGTGGATCGACCTTCTCTGGGTCCTCGCAACTCGGGATTGGAATATGTAGGAATCCAAATTGGTTCCCCCAGGGAGATTTTGCATCAGGCTTCGTCATCTCTTGAAGAGTTTGGTAGTTGCCGATGACTCTGGTGTTGAGTAACACCAGTGCTGTCACTTGCGCGGATCTGTAACCAGGACCAGCAGCTTGAAGGTACAGTTGTGTGCCGTAGAATATAGTCCCTGTAATGACGTCGTTCACTGTCTGCAAATCATTTTTCTTTCATCTTAGATCTCAAACATGTTTGCTAATTCCAACTAAGACAGCGTTAGGGCATCGGTCTCATTGTAAGCTTACCCCTCCAAGCTTGCCTTTGATTTGCCGAATATCGTCCAAAGAGAACACCACAGTGGAAATGATGATCGGTTGGAACTCGAGTCCAGGCGTCGCCGACCTCACCGGCGTCTTATCATCCTCAATGAAGTTGCTCTTTAGTAGACTCCAACCGAAGTCCCGAATAGTGTTAACACCGACGCTAAGAGCACGAGGCAGAATGCTCCAAATTCTCTTGCCACCACGCTCCTCCGTGTGGCTTGTTCCGGAGGAAGGAAAGGTGAGCGGCAATGACGGGTCATCGGCACGAGTGACACAGGAGAAGAGGGCACCCATGAGTGAAAAACCGTCGCCGAGAGCGTGGTGCAGCTTGAACACCATGGTCCCCTCAGCGTTCTTGGTCCGGTACTTGATGAGGTGAATCTCCCATAATGGCCGGGTTTGGGAGAACGGCTCCATTGCAATCTTGGAGAGATACTCTGAGACATGATCGTCGTAGGATTCCAAGCCGGGAGGGAAGACGGGGACGTTCACGTGGTCCTCCAGCTTCACCTTCACCCTCTTCCATTGTTGGACACCATGCTCGTCTTTCACCTGCAAAGAAATGGTGGCAGTGATGTAAAATTGAGGTTGGCCTAATGAAGAAGTAAATGTAGAAGCAGATCATGGCTGCTGGAACCGATATGAGAACATGTAGCAGAATTTAATGGGTTTTATTGAAGACAGCTGTCCCACATAAACTAGGCGGTGGCTTGGCAAGAATTCTGAAGCTGTTCGGTAACGGATTATAACAATGTCAGTTGCTAAAAATTCGGATTAAATTTAATCCATCTCATATCAAAAGCTTACAATTTATAAACGAGTGAAATTCTTTCTGTTTTGTTGCAAACTTGAAACTTCGTAGGATGGCAGAGGTTTGTATGTGATTTGTCTGGAAGCTGCATGTAATTATGAGAACTAATAATATTAAAACACTTTCTGTTTCGACACACATGTAAAACTTGACATCTCTTTTCAAGAAGGAACGATCGTCGGGGCGTCTTTTTGTATGTTAACAGTTGATTATGTAATGTTTTCTCCATTTCTATTGAATATTCTAGCTAGCTTTGGTATCAAAAAAGAAAGGAAAATCGAGCAAATTAACTCTGTATTTCAATTGAAACACGGCTTCTAAGTTCCGTACTAGACTAACAGTCCCTTTCCTGTCAGAAAATTTATAAGTTTTGGACTACTTCTTCTAAACAGTATCTAAAGGAACATATATGAAGATAAATGACGGAGAAAGAAGGAAAGGAGAGAATAGAAATCAGAGGAAGAACAGCACCATGATGGAAGAGAAGCGCGGGTTAACGGGCAAGAACATGTTCTCAAGCGTGGACATTGTGGGTGAGTCATCGATTGGGACGTCGGAGTCGAACAAGGCCAAGATGCTGATGGAGAGCACCGAGCTGTTGAAGTACTGCCCAGTCGGGCTCACCGGCTCCTCCTCTCCCATCTCAAACACTTTCTCCTTCGACACCAGGCTCAACTTGATCTTAGTGTCTTCTAATCTTGTGTTGTAGCATGAGAGACGAAGTCAGAAACCATGTGAGGTAATAAAGGTAGAGCAATAACGGAGGAGCGGGTCAAGCTTGTGATCAAAGTGTACCTGCATGAGCAGAATGCTACGCTGAGAATAGGGAGTTGGTTCCAGCGTTGCAGAGTAAATGGCTTGCGGTTATGTGGTGAGCATATAAATGTACCATCAGTGGAGCCAGGAGGCCGTGAATCCTAATATTCAGATCAGGTAAGGCTAGTATGCTTTTGATGCTTCCGCAATCCAACGAGTTTAACGGATTTCAGAGATGAACCGACGATTAGAGGCGTGGTTTACCGATCTTAATAGTGATTATTTTTTTTTGTCTTGGAGAAAGTTAAGATGGCGAATCGACGATAAGACCGTCATTAATAAGGATACAGTGAGGTTAACATCAAACTGAGTTGGCTTTGAAAAACACAGAGAGCAAATACTTGTTTTGTTCAGTTGGCGACAAGGACGTATGTTGCTCCTATAGACAATCAAGAATATGGCTGAAATAATGCAGTCTGACCATTGTGAAACGTCCCTTTGAGAGCGGTTGGAAAGTGCACCGACTTGCCATAAATTTGAAGCATGGCTGCCGCCAATACTACGTGCCTCAGCAATGCACATAGTTTTTCGATATCGCCTTGGGCTGAAATCAAACCGGCAGGGGTTGCTTGGCCCATCAGATACGGAAGTGTCCTTGATTTTTGGCATTCCACGGGGTCGAGCATATGCAACTATGCGGATTCAGCCATCTTTCTCATGGAATACATTCTCAATCCATTGTATACACATTGGCATATTGAAAATGGAGCCTACTGCTGCAGGCACAAATGGTGTATGCAGCAGCAGTATCTCAGCGTTTGCCACGTAACCCGTTTCCTTGGGTGTGCACAAACAACGAACGATTGGATATTTCTCGGCAGATCCTGCAGCAAAACAATGCTACTCTCTGTTGCGGAAAATATCGATATCCATCTCAATTCACGATATAGAGGAAAAATAGAAAAGAGGAAAAGATAGCACACAAAAGATATATGTGAGAAGACAACTCAGAGAATATTGTATTGATGAGAAGAGGAAGAGAAGATTACAACGATGGAGACGAAACTCCAATATCACCAACTCTCACAAAAGACTAAGTAGCCTAACCGTCACAAAACGTATTGAAAGTATTGATCTATATATATCTCTCTCACTCTATTGAAACCCTTACATCAATGGTGTATTTATAGATGTGGCCTAATGATATTTGAGTCAAAGTAGAAGACTGACTCAAATAAGATTTCTACTAATTTAAGACTTCTAGTAGAAGATAAATCTAGATAAGGATTAGGCCCATTAAATAATTTCTTAATATAATTAAGACTATCCGGAAAATCCGAATTCGAGACACCATAAAGCCAACAACTTTCGACGTGTGTAACTTGAATCTCTCGGCCAACAGCAGCATCCACTTTGCGAACGAAAGGAATCGAATTCTCCCACTCATTTCCTAATCATACGCACAGAATGAAGGGGCAGGGCAGAGTTGATGCTGAGGTTACAACTGCATTTTGATGCTTCTTACAGTGAACTAGGGTTGTGTATTATTCGGTCAAAACCGAATTAACCGACCAACTGAAACCGAATAATCAATTCAGTTTGGGTTATTCGGTTCTCGGTTCGGTTTGGTTTTGAAAAAAAAAAATTTTTAATTCGGTTTGGTTTCGATTTCTGATTTTGAAAAACTGTAAAAACCGAACCGAACCGAATTATATATATACCAATATACTGCGGTTAGGTTTCGGTTTTGGGCTAATCGGCTCAAACAGCCCCATGTATTATCGCTTTCTCTTAGAGCGGCTCGCCGCTCTCGTTCTTGCCTCTCATTTCAGCCCTAACCCTAATCCCAAATTCCCGATTGTCTCTCGCTCTCGCCGCTCTCGCCGCTCTCGCTCTCGCCGCTGCAGACCTGCGGTGCTGCGCCTTCATCCCTGCAGCTGCGGTGCTGTGCCGTGTCGGTGACATTGCTTTCATCCACCCCCGAACCCCCCCTCCTCCTCTGAGGCACTGAGTCCCGACGCTTCTCTCTGGTCGACGCTCTGAGCTTCAATCTCTCATTTTTTTATGACGGATTAAGCTGTAAGGTTAGCGTATTTAGGAAATTATGAGATTTAGGGTTGATTTTTTGTGAAATTAAATTAGGATTTTTTGTTTTAATATGATTTTATTGTTAGATCAGTAAATCCCCAGTTCCGAACTGACGATTTTTCTTCTCCTTCATTCCTGCAGCTGCGGTGCTACGCCGTGTCGGTGACATCGCTTTCGTCCACCCCCGGACCCCCCTCCTCCTCTGAGGCTTTGAGTCCCGATGCCTCAATATCTTTCTGGTCGACACTCTGAGCTTTAATCTCTCATTTTTTTACAACGGATTAAGCTTCAAGGTGAGAGTATTTAGGATTGATTTTTTGTGAAATTAAATTAGGGTTTTTTGATTTCATACAATTTTATTGTTAACCCTTTCGTCCACGGTCCACCCCCGGACCCCTCCCTCCTCTTCTCTCTCTCCTCTGAGGCTCTGACTCTTTGAGTCCTGATGCCTCAATATCTCTCTGGTCGACGCTCTGCGCTTCAATCTCTCATTTTTCTACAACAGATTAAGCTGCAAGTTGAGAGTATTTCAGAAATTATGAAATTTAGGGTTGATTTTTTGTAAAATTAAATTAGGGTTTTTTGATTTCATACGATTTTATTGTTAGATCAGTAAATCCTCAGTTCCGAACTCCCGATTTTTCTTCTCCTTCATCCTCGGTGGCATCGCTTTCGTCTACCCCCGGACCCCTCTCCTCCTCTGAGGCTCTGACTCCCGACACCTCAATATCTCTTTGTGACTAGCTTTCGAGACTTTAAGCTTCAGTATCTTATTTTTCTACAACGGTATCATCGAGATCAAATTGCAAGGTTAGGGTTGAATTTTGTGAAATTAAATTAGGGTTTTTTGATTTCATACAATTTAATCTGTAATTCTGTTTTTTTCTATTGACAGATGTTGAACGAGGATGACAGTCAGCAGCTTTCAAACACAAATTCAGTTATTCCAAGTCCAATGCCAATTTTTGCTTCTCAGGAAAGTTCTACGCCTATGGCTATCGAAGTTTCAAACGAGGGCAATGCATTTACGTGTAGTACAAAGCCTCCAATGCCGAGAAAAAGAATGGCAGCACGATCAGCTGTATGGGAGCATTACACAAAGTTCACAGACTCGGGCAAGTCAACCAAAGCCAGATGCAACTACTGTGGTAATGAACTCTTTGACTCCTACACTAGTACAAGCTCTCGTTTACACTCAAGATTGGATTAAAAATTCAAAAATAGAAATCAATGTTGAGGAAAGTTTGGAAGAACTTGAAAAGATTCAAGAGGGTAAGATTTGCATTGCTGATATTTTTATTATTGCATTGTATATTTCTTTATTATGATCAAATAATCATTGAATGGTTTTTTTATTTCAGAGTTGATAAAGATGAAATTGGATGCCACAACTATTGAATTTTGAGAAGTCATCTTAAGGTTTGAATATGCTTACTTATTTTTTATACATTTCTTTTCATGTTTCTAACTTTCTATGGTCATCTCTTACATATTCATTCTTATATATCCTTATTATTCATGTGCATCACAGTATCAGTGCATGTGTGAAGTTATGATCTTACAGTCCTTAGTTCCTTACCCAGTTACCTACTTACCTGATATTTTCTTAATTGCTTTTACTGTGATGATATTTTACTATGTTTTTTAGGTTCAACAGTATGATCCAACTATCCAGAGACAGGTATGTATCCAACTATTATTTTGTAGGAGCAGCCGAGCAGGTTGATGCCTGAGGGGAGACATCTTCGTTTTTGATGATGCATCAAAGCCATCTGAGCCTCTTGAATTTTTGCTTTTATTTGAGGTTTTTTTGTCTTTGGTGTTTTGATGCGGAGGTGTTCCAATGGTCCCCTACTCTGGCTTCGTCCTCTTCACTTTGTAGGCTTGTAGCAATGACATGGTTGTTTGGATGGCTTGTGAAGGCAACCACTACCTACCATTCGCTCACGGGGAGAGCCAGAGAGGGATGCTGGGTATGACGATATAAGACGAATATGACGGTATGACCCTCTTGGAATTATTTTATGGTTTTTTTAATGATATTTGTTGAATTTTTCATAAGATGTTTGAAGCGATGAAGATGTTGAATCATTGGCTCATTGCCATATGCTATGATCGCATGTTGGCAAGTGACTGATGGGACGATTGTCTCCTTCTTTGGCTTCACCCTAGTAATGTTATGCTGCTTGGAAGTTGGAACTTCTGGTTCTGGCTTCTGTTCTGTTACTTCTGTACACGAGACTACAGGAGATTTCTCAAGTTTTTCTTAATAGACCATTTGGCATGATATAATCCTTTAAAGTTCAAATGCTAACTGATTATTGAATTGATCATATTTATTCTGAACCACATAATTACAATTGTTGTCTTACAGCTTGCTGATGCTGAGTTATTTGACTTGTAAGAATAATATTATAGCCTTATAGAGTCATAGGATTGTCCTGCTACTGTACATTGTCCTGCAACTTTGCAAGCATGAAGTTGAACTGTTGAAGTGCTCTACAGCAGTGCAGCTTGCCAGCTTCTGCTACTATACAATATACATTATCTTGTTGCTCATCTGCTCTTGCAAGTATGAAGTTGAACTGTTGAACTGTTGAAGACTTGGAACTTGAAAGTCTTGAAGTGTCTTGCTACATGAAGTCGAACTGCTAAACTGTTGAAGTATTTTGCAGCTTGCCCGCTTCTGCTAGACTGCTACTATATATTGTCCTGCTGCTCCTACTGCTCCTGCTGCTGTGCTGCTCCTGTCGTGCTGCTTCTGCAACTTGAAGACTTGATTCACTTGAAGTCTTGAAGTGTCTTGTTACATAAAGTTGAGCTGTTGAAGTGTTTTGCAGCTTACCTGCTTCTGCTAGACTGCTAGTCTGCTACTATACATTGTCCTGCTATTGCTGCTCCTAGCCTCCTGCTGCTCCTGCTGCGCTGCTCCTGCAACTTGAAAACTTGAAGTGTCTTGCTACATGAAATTGAGCTGTTGAAGTATTTTGCAGCTTGCCCGCTTCTGCTAGACTGCTAGTCTGCTACTATACATTATCCTGCTGCTGCTGCTCCTGCTCCTGCTGCTCCTACTGTATCGCTCCTGCAACTTGAAGACTTGATTCACTTGAAGTCTTGAAGTGTCTTGCTCCTACTTGTGCGGTTGTGCCATTGTAGCATGTGAGATACTGAGATTAATTGATTATTTATTGGGTTGCGATTTGCAAACTTGCAATTGGACTGGATATCAGCCTATCAAGGTCAGATTCAGGGTATGTATAATGTATATCCTGTATTTTTTTTTTTTACCTTATGCAAATGACCAGATCCGTTCATCCAGAGTTCTATAAAAATTCGGTTTGTAATTCGATTATAACTGAACCGAACCGAAATATTTCAGTTCGATTCCTGTTCGGTTTTGGATTTTCAAAATTTAGGAAATTTTGATTCGATTTATTCGATTCGGTTCGGTTCGATTTGGTTTTAACCGAATGCACAGCCTACAGGGAACCATTTGAATCAGCAATCGCTACTATGAAATTCTCCAGCTTCTCAGAAACTTCAGCTGCGAAAAGGAGGAAAGCTTTAAGTGAAGCAAAAGGAAGGCGAAGGGAGAGGGAGGCAGCAGCTTCAATGCATCATCCACTTACGAGGCAGATTTTTTTTGAATTAAAAGCCTAGTATTTGGTGTATTTGATTACCAAATCAACTCGAATAGAGTAAACTAAAAATTTCAGTTTTAAAAATTTAAAAATTAAATCAAATTAAAATGTTATAAAAATTTAATTAAAATAAAATCGAAATATTTCGGTTTGATTTGGTTTAAATCAAAAATTAAAATTTTAAATTGATTTTTCTGTGAATATAGACAAAATATATTTTTTTAGTTTAAATTGAAATCAAATTCAAATTAAAATCAAAAAGTAAAATCAAAATTAATACTATATAGATATATATACACGTAATTCAGTATTGTTTGTTTTTTAAGATTTTTAAAATAAAAAATCGAAATTAAAATTAAATACCAAAATTTTTAATTTTAAAAATAGAATAAAACTAAAAATCGAATAAACTAAATCAAATCAGTTATTTATCTTC
The DNA here is from genome assembly GCA_005019695.1 of Trichopus zeylanicus subsp. travancoricus. Taxonomy (NCBI): domain Eukaryota; kingdom Viridiplantae; phylum Streptophyta; class Magnoliopsida; order Dioscoreales; family Dioscoreaceae; genus Trichopus; species Trichopus zeylanicus. Next base: position 929,595 of record RXID01014982.1, read on the forward strand.
AGTTCAATCAATTCATTTATTTTAAACCAAATAGTGCACAATCCTATCCAATATTTAAGATAAAAAAATTATTATTATCCTCGTGCAACGTGTTAATTAGTTCCAGACTGAAAGAGCATCAGATGCCTAATTAAGTGTTATCTATCTAGCTATCCATGTACCTGTCCATCGATCCGTCGTCAACCGATTCTAGAGAAGATTCAAAGGAAGCTATCAAGTAAGACTCCAAAGCCATAATGATCTTTCTTAATCACTCGCATAACATCAATTAGCGCATCATTTGCAAAGCTTATTAGGAAGGCCGATCAACCATATGGGTCACAGAGGAGAGAGGACTAGAAAAGATCAAAAGAAAAAATGGAAATGATGGGACCAGGTTTGGTCAGGAAAGAGGGACCAGGTCGGTTTGCCGCAATAGCAAGTCATGGCGACCAAATGGTGGTGGACGTGACGCTGTCACATGATCTGGTTTTTAGTTGAACCGAAAAGGGTCCGCATCAAAATTGACCGGTGGACCAAATATTCTAGATCGAGCAATTAGTGTGTTTTTTGCGCCTGCACGTGATTGCACGTGACCGTTTCATCGTTTAGATTCTTTAGAAGCAATGTGGGAGTGATTATATGATGGATTTATGGGATTTATTTGTCTTGTTATTTTAGGGTTGTGTACTTTCTCTAGTTGTTACGAATTTTCATTTTTTGTTTTTTATATTCGGTCAATCAGTGTTTGTGTAATTATTTATTTATTTATTAAAGATTGCATATATGCTCAAAGACGCCTACACCCGGTTTGGTAACCAGTTAAGGTCACAACTAACTGTGATTTTAATTTTTTCTAAAAAAATTAAAATTAATTATTTTAAATTATTATTAATTTAATTTATTATAAAAAAGTTAATTAAATTTTCAAACTTCGAATTATTTTAATATCAATCTGAATAAAAAAAATATTAATTTACAAAAAAATTTAATTAGCGTTAAACTGGACTTTAATTACGATTCGTCATCAAATTGGTCCCTGGAGAGACCAAGTCGTCCATCGGAAACGTATTAAAAGTATCGTGCAGGAAAAGGTTAAAAATAAAATGATTTTGCCCTTTGTCATAAGTTGTTGCTCTATTGAAAAGCCAATTAAGTTAAGACATAATTTAAAAAAAAAATTAGGACACCGTTTGAGTCAAAAATCAGAATCAAAATTAAAATTAATAAATTATTTTTATAAATTAATATTTTCTTGTTAAAATTACTTTTATAATAATTAAAATTTCGAAAATTTTTTTTTTTTTATAATAATTTTATTTAATAATAATGTAAAATAAATAATATTTTAAAATTTTTAAAAAATAATTTTAAAAAATATTAAATTTAATTTTGATCGTAAATCAAAGTAAACTAGCGAACGTGACAGCCAGGATGAAAAGGAGCGAGGGATTGCCTTTTGACAAAATAAAAGTTTTGAGGGGATAATTGCAGTTTTTGTCTTTAATTTTGGAATTATTGAGTAGAGGGCTGCCGGGTTAGTGATGTAACAGCCCCTCAGCGTCGTTTCTTTTGACCCCGGCCGCCCGGCTTTTCCTCGCTGGGCCCCCGGCGCGCTGCGAAACAGAGAGACCTGCTTCCTTAGGAGTTTCTGTCGACGGCTAAGTTGACCGGTAAATCCACGACTTTCCAAATTAGGAAATAAAAAAATTACTAAACTATTGTGACTGACGTGGCGCTCTATTTTCCGTATCAGGTTGCGTGTGCCGTGACTTGAGTGGGCAACATGTTTTGACCCGATACAACCAACGAAATTTAATATTTAAGATATTAGAATCATGGTTTTGAAATTTTAGTTTGAATTATAACCATCAAAACCAATTCGTCTTATTTGTTTCTATCCAAATCAATTTCGGTTCGATTTATATTAAATTATATTTTTTTAACAAAAAAGAGAAAAGGTTATAATTACATATTCCTTAAAACTTATTAAATACATATATTTTTGAATAGAAAAATATTTAAAATAAAAAAAATAAATTAAAAAAGGATTCAAACTAAGGTCATTTCAAAATTATATGAGAAAGTTAAGGAGTTATTGAGTTACAGAAAATTATTTTATTTTTCTAGAGAATATTGTTATAGAGACAAAAATTAGAAATATTGCACAAAAGTAATTTTTTTCTGATTTGGAAAACTAAAAAATAGTTTTTTATTTTCTAAAATTATATTGATTTTTAAAATTATTTTTTGAAGTTTTTATTATAATTAATTTTTAGGACAAAGCACATATTTCTCTGTATTTCTCGCTTTTGTATTATTTGAATGATATATTTTATACAAAAAAAATAATTATATTATATTTAAATTAGCACATTTTTATAATATTTTTAATTTGACAATTATTATTCACTTAATAAAAATAAAATGAATAGTCTTAAAAATAGACATAAAATTATTTTATTTTATTTGTATTTTTTTCTCAAATAGAAAATAGCATCATTTTGTAAGTAGTTTCTCTTTTTAAAAATTAAAATATTAGTTTATATTTTACTGAAATGAATATATTATTTGTTTTTTAGAGTTTTCTGTAGAAATAAAGATAAAAATTAGATATGTAAAACAAAAAATATTTTCTATAACTTAACATACGTAACCATCTGAACTAGATCGGATTGAAAATGTAAATATAATATCAAAATTAAGTATGATATATTTTAACTTTGAAATTGAATTTTAAATCGAAATATTACAAGTTAGAACAAAACCAAAATATTTTTATTTAGGCGAAAACGTAAAATCTCGATTAGGATTATTTACAAAAAACATGAAAATATGCAGTTACTTTCTATATTTGTAAAATTGAAAAGTGAAATTATTGGATATATTAGGCCTATTTGAATTATGAGTTAGCAAATGATCCTGATAGTAGGAAATCACTCTACTATGACTATTATATTAATTTTATTGTAAATTTTGGTCGACAAGAAGTATAATAAAGTATTCAATTTTACTATAATTTTTGCCCAAAAGGTTATGATGTTGATTACGAATGATATAACTGCTAGGGTGATTTTGGTTGAAATTTTTCCATCTTAGAGTCTATTTGTTTCATGGGATATTAAAATTATTGAACTTTCAAATTTTAAAAACTATAAAATTCTATATTTATTATACAAAATTTTGAAAATTTGAAAGTTTCAAATTTTGATAAATGTAGAATTTATTGATTATTTAAAATTCAACTTGTAAGGTGATATGCTAAATTTTATATTCGAATAAAACATAAAAATTATAATTTATGTAATTCTAATAAAATAAACACAAAATTTTAAAAAATTAAATTTATATATCTTATAAAATAAATATACTATCAAAATTTTTTTAAAAAATTAAATTTTCAAAATATTAAAATTTTTAGAATTTTTAGTTTTAACAAAATAAATATATCCTCATATTAAAGAAATAACGATGCTTTTCTCGTTGCAAATAACAAACAAGACATGCGGTTATTCCCAAAAATTTTAATTTTGAAAAATCTATAGGAAAAAGGCGCTCAATTTCCATGGAAGAAAAATACTGGTGCTAATGACCGGTAAGACCCCATTTAATTTGGGATCAGGATCGATATCAGTTTACTTCAAAATTATTTTTTTTATAAAATTAATATTACTTATTTTATGTTATTATTAAATTAAATTATTATAAAAAAATAAATAAATTTTCGAATTTTAAATTATTAAAATGTTAATTTTAATAAAAAAATATTAATTTATAAAAAATGATTGATTAATATTGATTTTAATTTTGAACTGATTTCGAATCAAACCGGGTCTAAATGTACATCACGAAGAACGCCACCTGATTTCGTGGGTCAAGTATCTCGGCCTCTTGATTTGAAACAAAAAAAAAACGATATAATCACTCTAAAAATTATATATTTATTGGTTTATTGTAATTTAAATCGAAACTAATGATTTGTACGTAATAATCTCAGTGATTCATAGCGAGTGCATCGTGGCGACATGGTAAATTGGTATATTGTGCTTCACTTTGAATAAAGAATTATGGGAAAATAAAGTAAAAAAAAAGTGTTAGAATTTATTATTTGGATGGGCACACAACTCAAACCTCTGAACTTGCTTTGCAGGTACTTTTCCTGCTATAAAAAATATATATATGATTTTGTAAATGACTGGACAGAGAAGCAGCATGTGGCCGAGGAGTCGTCCGATGTGTTGTAGTGGTGAAAACACTGGTCCCTCTCTTTGGACCAGACCAAAACCGAATTAAAATTAAAGAAATACTCAGAGGGGGTGTTCTTCCCAAAGCCCAATTAATGGGAACTAGATGCTCTTCTTGGCTCTTTAGATTCAGTTAAATTCGAAGAAAACTACATGAATTTTCGCTTTCAAATTCGGTAAAATTATAATTATCATTTAAATATTTTATTAATAATTAATTAGACAGACGGTCGAAGAGGATATCGACTCGTGTTGGGATTCGCAGCGAAAGTTTTACAGCATTAATACAAGATAAAAGGAAATAATAAAATAAGACAACGGGATATCCACTATCAATAGATAAAGGCTTTTACAAGAGTTTACAAGAAATACTTCACTCTTTCTTACTCAACTAAACTCTTTCTCCAAGTCTCGGCAACGCCTCCACCTTCAGAGAGAATCTCTAAGAGAGTACTACGAGAAACCACCACGAGAGACCACCGAGAAGTACTAGAAAGACCCACACACGAAAGCCAACACTCTCTCTCTTTTTCTTCTCTCTATTCTCTCTATTCTTCTCTCTCTATTTCTCTCTAATTCAATTTCTATATTACGTCACACATAAGCTCTATATATTATAGTATATTTATAGACTCTTAGGCCCTAATTTTACTTAATTATAACTTCTAATAATATAAATCTAAATTCAACTTTAGATTTCTACTTTAACTCAAACTTTAATTAGAATTTAAGATATCTAAAACTCAACCGACTCGCTCGTCCGAAATCGAGCGTGGGTGCTATATTTTCACGATGAAGATCCATCTGGTGATTCCAAAATTAAGAGAGAGAGAAAGAGAGAGAGAGATGGCTGCTGCGTTGGAGTCAGCGCCGAGTGCGGCACCAGCAGCCCAACGGCTCTGAAGTCAATGCCTCTCCAATTGTCTCTCCTTGCTTTTGAAATGTAGTGTCCGGGCCCCACACAAAGCTTCAAGGTCAGCATTGAAATTTGACGCCAACCCCTTGGGCATTTCCCCCAACAATACACTACAGACCCTCCTCCTCCACCTCTTCCTGATCCTCCTCCCATTAGGCATCGTCAACCCACTACTCTTAGTCTGCAAATTGAAAAAGAAGAAGAAACCCTTCCGTTTCATCAAATGATTTCATCGTGCTCCACACACAAACTCCTCCCTTTCTTCATTCTCCAAAGCTGAGATCTTTGGGCCAGAAAAGGAAAAAAGCTCGGATTTTTAGCCCCACCTTGCAATGGAAACCCACCCAAATCTGCAGGATAGGGAGATGATCCCCTCACCCAACTCCAGCTCCAGCAGCAGCAGCACCAGCGCCACCAACAACAAGCCAGCAGCCCCGGCGCCTGGGCCGCCTCCGCCGAAGCCTCCCACCACCCCGACGCCGAGATCCATCGATGCCAACCCCTACCCTACCACCTTCGTCCAGGCCGACACCTCCTCCTTCAAACAGGTTGTCCAGATGCTCACCGGTTCCGCCGAGACGGCGGCCAAGCGCACAGCCAACCCGCCCAACTCCTCCTCCTCGTCCAAGACCTCTTCCCCAGCCGCCGGAGCCAAGCCGCCGGGGCCCAAGAAGCCGGCTTTCAAGCTCTACGAGCGCCGTAGCAGTATGAAGAATCTCAAGATGATCAGCCCCCTCGGCCCGGCTTTCCTCCACCCGGGCCCTGTCTCGCCCATCGCCGCCTTCTCCCCTCGCAAGCAGCCGGAGATCCTATCCCCGAGCATGCTCGACTTCCCTTCCCTCGTCCTCAGTCCAGTGACCCCCCTGATCCCCGACCCCTTCAACCGACCTCCGGCCGCTGGCTCCGCCGCCGCGGTCTCCGCCGAGGACCGCGCCATCGCCGAGAAGGGGTTCTATCTTCATCCTTCGCCGCGCACCACCCCGAGGGACGTCGAGCCGCCGCGACTCCTCCCTCTTTTCCCCCTCACATCCCCGCGAGCTTCCTCTCCGTGAGATCGGTAACAACTATATTTTGTACTCGTTCTCCTTTTTGTCGAAGAGAAAGCGAGAGGAGGAGAAGGACGAGCTCAAGTAATTGGATTTGGTCTGTGGAAATCTCTCTGCTGCTTTGCTTTATCTGTTCAATTTTTTTCAGGAAAAAAAGGAAAAAAAAAATCCCTTCATCCTCTTCCTCTCCAGCAGCTGAGATCTCCAATGGTGGGATTTTAACTTTCTTTTACTCTTATTTTTCCTTCTACGTGTTGATCAATGAAATCTCTGCGAGAAAGATGACTCCTCTCCAGCTTCCAGTTTTGATGAGACTCGTAAATTCAGGTTTCAAGATGTTTCCGTTTGTGACTTGATGGCAGCAATTGATGCTATTACGAAATGCTCTCTTCATTTGATATCTGAGTAGATTTCCACTGGTTAATGCAAACCTTCTCCTCCAGTGCTGCTTTTCTTTTCTGTATTCATTGATGCCATTGTGGATGATTGGTAAGGAATAATAACATTAAATCTTTCACCTTAAGGAGAAAAATACAGCTGTCTTCACCAGATTGGTCACAGAGACCAAAGAATCTACGAGGGCCCTTCCGTTCTGCGTCCCTTCTCGAGCCCTTTTCTGCTTTCCGTGTGTCAATGCACATGACGAGGAGAACGGAAAGCAAAGCAAGCAGAAGCATATTGATGGAAGTGAAGAAAGTTAATTTCTTCCCCCTTTTCTCATCGCATCGGTTGTCTCAGTGAGTGTGAAACTTGTAAAGTTTGGCATGTTGTCTGCGACCACTCGAGTGATGTGTGGCAGGCGGTGAACTGCTGGTTTGGACTTGCAGCAGTGAATGCTCTTCTTCTTCTTCAGAAGTAGATACGTATTCAACGCTTCTGCTGTAGCATTTCAATGCCCGCACTGTTTTCTTTATCCAAGTCCACACTCCACAAAGCTGAAAACCGCCGTGGCCATACGCGGGCATGGAGAATCATTTGCGGTCAATAAAGGCTGCAGTCCCTCTGCCATCGGGGCCCAGCGATTTGACTAAGAGATGATGATAGCTGCATGCTCCTTCTTTAGGTTTTTTGTTTCTTTTTAACGATTTTTATAGATTTAATCAGAAAATTTTAGATACATCTTAGTGTTAGCAAAATATACTAGTTTGGTTTCAACACTCTTAACTCACACTCGTGTCCTTGTCTTCCTTTGTGACAAAACTCAATTCTTCTTAGCTTCGTTAATCAAGCTAAAAAGGGAGAGGAGGTGGCACCGGTAGAGCCTAGAGATAAATAAATAAATATATATATATTATAAGTCTTATAAAATTATATATATCTTGTATAAGTCAAAATACTTAAAATGAAAGATGATCTCAAAATACAAATGAAAAAGAAATCATAGCAAATTTTTAAATGCATACAAGCATCAAACAAAACAAAGCATAAGCTCATGATTTCAACGCTCATGATTTCAACAATTATCTTAGCCACAACTTTTTTGAAAACACAATGAATGTCTCGTATATTTAGAAATTTAATATTATCACGTATTATCACAAGCATTTTGTATTTGCATAAGATGATAAGTTTTAATCACTAAAAAATGGTTCAAGTCTTATTTTACACAATTCTCATTAAGAAACATAATCTCAAAATGACAATATCAATAAATTTAAAATGTGGACATTCTCTCTGAAATGCGAAATAACAAATATACTCTTCATCTTAGAATGGTGATGATCTCCATTATGACAGAAGATAAATTATGACTAATTGAAGAAAATAAATAATGATTAATTAGAGAAGATAAATAATAGTTGGTTGGAAAAGATGAATAGTGGCTAATTGCAGAAGATAAATAATGACTGATTAGAGAAGATAAATAATGATTGGTCGGAGAAAATGAACGATGATTGACCGAAAAAATAAATGGTGGTTGATAAAAAAAATGAATAATGGCTAGTAACGATCTCCGTTAAGACAGACAATGGTGGCTAATAATTAGGTTTATTTTTTTAGATTATTCTAAATAGCGCCAAAAAATTCTGCCAAAAATTTCTTTAATATTATCCATAATGTCTCCCTGTTTCTTATTAGCGGCAAGAGGGATGCATCACTAATCTGTACATGTGCAATGAGGTAGCACAAAAATAACAAGGTAATTTCATTGCTTTAGTTACAAAGGGACTGATTGTTAATTTGAAAAATTAAGAGTTGGTGTTAAATTTCAGAAAATTATAAATAATTATAAATAATTTTTTTAAAAAAGAGAAGGAAAGAGCCGCCAAGGATGCGGCCGCATTAAATAAAAAAAAGAAAAGCCGGCAAACGATGGGAGTGAAAATAGTAAAATACTAGGATTTGTTCGGAGACCGAGCGAGGATTTGGTTTGGCTTTTGCTCCGCGAAACACGGCCAATGCAAACAAAGCCGGCACAGGAAACAGTCCCCGTTGTCTCTCCGCTCACCTTCCCAACCTCCCGTAAATTATTTTCCCGATATTTTTTTATGCCGAAGAGAAAAAAATAATAACAAAATTTCTGAGGTCAGGCCACCAGCATGTGATGTTGGAGACGGAAGGGTTGTTGCGGCCAATCAGGTACGGGGATTTCGTGTCTGTCGGAGTCATTTAAGTACCAGCGAGGTGCACCGCGGCGTCCACCACGTGACACCAACTCCCTCCGCACTTGCCGCCGAGGTATGCATTTTTCGGTTAAAATTAAATAAATTGATCGAAGCCAAATCGAATAGTCGATTCGGGTTCAATTATTTAATTTTTAATTTAGTTTAATTTTGAAAATCAAAATTTCGTTATTCGATTTCGGTTATGGATTTTAAAAATTAAGAAAAAATTAAATCGAACCGAATTATATATGTGTATGTACTAAATCACTGATTTTGATTTTGGGCTAATCAGTTCATAAGGACAACTATATATATTATGGTATTAGTTGATCGATTTGCCGTTTTGCCGCTCTCGCCTCTCATTTCGACCTTAATCCTAAATCCCGATCATTCTTCTCCTTCATTCTTGTGGATTGCGGCTGTGGCGCTGTGTCGTGTCGGGATCAGAGGTTTCATCCGCCGTGTCGCGATTAGAGATTACATCGAGCGATCGTCACGGTGAGAAGAGTTTGGAATTTCTTCAGCAACCCGACTCGACATCCTTCAGTCTTCAAAAACGTGACATTGCTTTCGTCCACCCCCCTCCATCTCTGAGTTCCGACGCCTCAAGATCTCTCTGTGACCAATCTTCGACGCTCTGAGCTTTAATATCTCATTTTTCAACAACGACATCATCAAGATCAATATGTAAAGTGAGAAGATTTATGAAATTATGAAATTTATGATTGATTTTTTTGAAATTAAATTAGGGTTTTTTATTTTATACGATTTTATTGTTAGATAAGTAAATCCTTAATTTCGAACTCCCGATCATTCTTCTCCTTCATCCCTATAGCTGCGGCATTGCGTCGTGTCGCGATCAGAGGTTTCATCGCGCGATCGTCACGGTGAGAAGAGTTCAGAAGTTCTCCAACAACCCGACATTCTTTAGTCTAAAACAACATGACATCGCTTTTGTCCACCCCCCTCCGCCTCTGAGTCTCGACGCCTCAATATCTCTCTGTAACCAACCTTCGACGCTCCGAGCTTCAATATCTCATTTTTCTACAACGACATCATCAGGATCAAGCTGTAAGGTTAGAAGATTTATGAAATTATGAAATTAAGGGTTGATTTTTGTAAAATTAAATTAGGGTTTTTTTGATTTCATATGATTTAGTCTGTAATTCTATATTTTCTATTGATAGATGTTAAATGAGAATGTTAGTCATGAGCTTTCGAATACAAATCCAGTTATTCCAAGTCCAATGCCAAAATCAAATTTTCAAGAAAGTTCTACGCCTATAGAAGTTTTAAACGAGAGCAATTCATTTATGTATACAAAGTCTCCAATGCTAAGAAAGAGAATGGATGTATGATTAGTTGTATGGGAGCATTACACAAAATTCACACAATCGGACAAGTTGACCAAAATCAAATGCAACTATGGTGGTAATGAATTCTTTTATGATTAAAAAAGAAATGGTATTTGTTCTCTTAGACATCACATGAATCAAATAATATCCATATAATGTTGATACACATCAAATACAATTTGCTATGTAACCTATTAAAAAAGAAGTAGAATATGAGTGTGTACTAATTAGTTGGAAGTTTGATAAAAAAAAAATTAGAAAAGCACTGACATACATGATTGTTATAAATGAATTGTCTTTTAGTTTTGTGCAATATGAAGATTTTCAATACTTTATGTCTTAAGCTTGTTCTAGATTTCGAATGCCTTCACATTGGACTATGACTAAAGATTGTTATCAACTCTACCATGATGAAAAGGTAAAATTGAAACAATATTTCAAAGAGTCCAAATAAAGAGTTTGTTTGACCACTGATACTTGAATCTCAATTCAAAACATAAACTATATGTGTATTACAATACATTATATTAATATTGATTGGAAATTGAAGAAAAACTTTTAAACTTTTGCAAAATTATAAGTCATAAGGGTGAAGTTATAGGAAAAGCAATTGAAAATTGTCTGTATGAATGGGGAATTAATAATATTTTGATTGTTACTGTTAATAATAGTTCTTCAAATGATACTGCTATTTCCTATTTGAAGAAAAAAATTTTGAATTAGGGCACTTGTTTGGCACAAGGAAAATATATTCATATGCGATGCATAGCATATATCATTAATCTTGTAGTGAAAGATGGTTTGAAAGAGATGACAAATTTCATTGCTCATGTTAGATTTATAGTTAAATATGTAAGATATTCTCTATCAAAATGGCAGAAGTTCAAAAAATATGTGGAAATTAAAAAAATTGAACGCAAAAAATATTTTTGTTTAGATGTATCCATAAGGTGGAATTCCACCTATATGATACTTGAAACAGCTCAAACTTTGGAGAGAGTTTTAAAAAAATTTGAAGAGGAAGATAACAATTTTTGTAATGAGCTTAATAACGAAGATGAAGTTCCTCTATCTTTTGATTGACAAAATGTTAGACGACTTATTACATTCTTAGAGCATTTCTATGAGTTCATTCTTCGAGTTTCTGATTTTATGTATGTTACAAGTAATTTATTTTTTTTATGAAATTTGTCAGGTTAACCTTCTTTTGAATATATGGAAAGTCAGAAGTGATACAAAAGTTCAAGATATACCTATTATGATGAAAGCAAAATATGATAAGTATTGGTGTGAGCCAAAGAAGATTAATATGCTTCTTTTCGTTCCTGTCGTCTTTGATCCAAGACGCAAGTCAGAATATGTTGAGTTTGGAGTTGAAAAAATGTATGAAGGTGAAAGAGGTGTCATAATGAGGAGAAAATTGCATGAAGTTGTATTATGATTTGTTTAAAGAATACAAGATGCAACTATAATCAGGAGGGATGCAAGATGGTGAAGGATCAAATATGCCAATACAATCAGAAAAGTACATCTTAAGTAGTCTATTTGATGAACATAGAAAAAGTTTCATGGGTGATGAAATGAAGTCTGAGTTAGACAAGTATTTGTTAGAAAATCTTGAAAAAAATGAGCCAAATTTTGATATTTTGGGCTTTTCGAAAGTGAAAAGCTGCAAATTTCCTATTCTATCACATATGACTCATGATATATTAGCTATACATATCTCGACAGTGGCCTCTGAATCAGCTTTTAATACAAGAGGGCACATCCTTGATCGTTTTCGTAGCTCTTTGACTCGTACACTATACAAGCTCTCATTTGCACTCAAGATTGAATTTGAAAATCAAAAACAGAAATTAATGTTGAGGAAAGTTTTAAAGAACTTGAAAAGATTCAAGATGGTAAGATTTGCATTACTAATATTTTTATTATTAGACTGTATATTTTTTTATTACGATCAAATAATCATTGAATGATTTTTTTATTTCAGAGTTGACAATGATGAAATTGGATGTCATAATCATTGAATTTTGAGAAATCATCTTTTGATATTTTGAGACTCTATAAAGTACTTAAGGTTTGAATATTCTTATTTATTTTTGATGTATTTATTCTCATGTTTCTAATTTTCTATAGTCATCTCTTGCAGATTCATTCTTATCTCTCCTTTTTACTGAATATTAACTTGATTTGTATCTTCATAGGCTCATAGCCTTTCAATGTGGCTCCTTATCATTCATGTGTATGTGTGAAGTTATGATCTTACTGTCCTTAATTCCTTACCCAGTTATCTGACATTTTCTTAATTTCTTTCACTGTGATGATATTTTACTATCTTTTTTAGGTCCAACAGTATAATCCAATAGAAAAATTGAATCTAGTCTATTTAGATGTATCATGCATGTATTCAACTATCCAAGAACAAATTTGATTCTATACTTGTTTTGACTTACTTGATTGCTTCAGTTTTATTTGTTTCCTTCATGGTGAATTATGACAAGCATTTGGTATTGAGAATCTGAGATAACGGGATTTTACTCATTTTAAAACATAGTCTTAGTTCTGTGCTTAGTCCCCTTCTCTGGCTTCACCCTCCTGGATGGGCCTATGGCTCTATCTATAGCAATGGTTTAGCTGTTTGGATGGTCTGAGAAGACAGCCATCGGCTATTATTTTGTAGGAGCGGGTTGATGCCTGAGGGGAGGCATCTTTGTTTTGATGATGCATCGAAGCCAAATCCGAGCCTCCTGAATTTTTGCTTTTATTTGAGGTTTTTATTATTATTTTTTATTTTTTATAAGCATTGTTTTGCTTTTTGTCTTTGGTGTTTTGATGCCGAGGTGTTTCATGTTAATCTTTTTGATTGGATTATGGTCTCTTTCTCTGGCTTTGCCCTCTTTGCTTTATAGCACTGGCACAACTGTTTGGATGGTTTATGAAGAGAACCACTACCTACCATTTGCGCATGAAGAGAGGGATGGTGGGTTTTGACAATGGATCAAAGGCGAATATGACCCTCTTGGAATTATTTTATTTTTTTTAATCATTTTTGTTGAATTTTTCATAAGTTTTTTGTTCCTTTTTTTTTTTTGGTGTTTGAGGCGATGACAATGTTGAATATGCTCGCATGTGGGCAAGTGACTGATTGGATCATTGTCTCCTTCTTTGGCTTCATCCTAATAATATTATGTTGCTTGGAACTTCTGGCTTCTGATTTTTTATGTTTCATACAAGTTTGCATATATATTAGAGTTTTGTTACTTTTGTTCTGTACACGGGATTGAAGGAGATTCCTCAAGATTTTTTTAATGGATCTGATATAATCCTTCAAATTTCAAATGCTAACTGATTATTGAATTGATCATATTTATTTTGAACCACATAATCGCATTTGTTGTCTTGTTGATATTGAGTTATTTGACTTGTAAGTTGATTTGGAACATAATGTATTATTAATAGTTACTTTTGCATTTATATTTTCAGTTTTGTTTGTAATATTGTTAATTTGATTAATTGTCCTCGAAGATAGGGTTCTTCAAGACTGTCCTCTATGATTCCGTTTTTTAAAATATTTTTTTAATATTTTTGTATTTTTTTAAATTTATTGACAACACTAATAGCCAGCGGGTCTCTTTGGATCTCGGTGAATGGTGAATGGTGAATGGTGTTCTGGACCTTCTGGTGACTGCCTAACTGGTGATTTTGATATATATCAAATAGGAGTGCTATTGGGATTATTCTCAATCTCATAAATGCAAGTGTTCAAATTTCAATCACTACATGGTGATCATTGATCAGATTTATTAGTCGTATATTTTGGGGGAAGATTTTATGCAAATATTAATTACAGTAAAAGCAAAATTTTTGCTAAAAAAGTCAGAATTGCCAAGAATGCCGCTATGCCAGCAACCTGGGCTTATGGCACTTGTTCAAATTAATTCTTGTCCAATCAGCGTTTTCTACTCTGTCCGCAAGTTAAACTTGGACAAACACAGTTCAGCTGAGTTCATGCACAGGCATCGCGCGGTGTCATTAGATGCCCGGGGCGTGTTAGACCGGTGGGCTCCGCTCATTAGAAGCCCGTTCAAAACACGTTAGTAGATATTACAAAGCCGGCTATGTATGCTAATAAATCTTGATGTATTTGATTCTAGATCATGATCATTTTATTTTAACAAACTTATTATTTAAATATCAAAAAAATAATTAAATTATTTTTATGTTATTTTAAAAATAAATTACCATATCACTAGTATATTTACTCATTTAAATTTTAATAAATAATATATTTAAGGATATAAAGATTCAAAAAATTTAAATCGATTACTAATCAAACTAATATTTAAATACTAAAAATTTGATTATTGTGCTTTCGTGATCTGATTAAAGCGCACAAGAGATGATTGACCGTGAGTATTGTGCCTTTGTAGATGTTGCCCTTTTAAAATAAACTTGCAACCTATTGGTACACTATATATAATTGACTTGAGTATCAAAATAATTAAAATTTTTATCAATTTTTTAAATTATTTTTTATTTTATAAATCGTGATATAAATCCGTCTAATAAATTTAAATCTCGAAAAGCGCTTTAAACAAACATACGGTGAATCAAACTCCCTGAACACAATCAAGATGGTAAAAAGCTTTATTGTTAATTTTAAAAAACAAATCTGCTGTCATTAAAATTAACAGAATATGGCTCACAATTCGAATTTTACAAATAAACCTCTAATATTTTATTTTTTCAAATGCACTCAAGTATTCTAACTTCCAAAAAACACTCCTCATATTTGAATTTTATGAACATATATTGTATCCGAAACTTACAAATACACTAAGTATTTGAATTTAATAAATAAGTTTTTTAGTAAAAAAATTACATATCTTATAATAAATTTATGAAAAATTACGTCTCTTTTTGTTATTAGCGAAAAATCAATCATCTTATATTATAAATTTACAAAAAAAATCACATCAATTAGAATATTTAAAAATATTTTATTTTAATTCAATTTTATCGATTAAATTAACATAAAAAATTAAATATATCCTCTCATTTGACTTTGCTTCGAACAAACTGGTTAAAAAAAAATTAAAGTCTGAACTTTCAATTTCATAATACCATACAGATGGTTTTTTATAGAAACAAAATTTTTTGTAACAAAATTAAATAAAAATAATTTACTTTTTAAAAAAATTTAATCAGTAGGATTACATTAAAATAAAATATTTTTTAAGTATTTTAATCAATGTGATTTTTTATATATTTACAATATAAACAAGTGATTTTTTTAGTGATTTTTTATAATAATTTCTTGTAAATTTTTTTTTAATAAATAAACTTCTTAGACTATGAAGTTTCCAAAGAAACTTGCAGTATTCGAACTTTACATAATACCAAAATATATAAATTGTACAAATTCATCCAAAATCTAAATTTCAGAAATACACCTTTTAATATTGAATTTACCCTCAGCTTCAAAACTTTTAAAATGAAAAAATAGAGTTCTTTTAAAAGCGTGTAACATCCATTAATTTGCTAAAATATAATTTATTTGAAAATGGTGTTAGATGGGCGGATCGGGTATTTAACGCTTAATAGCGGAAAACCTAAAATGCGGTCATTATTACTAGCCAGGATAATGTGAAGTAAAATTAAAATAGAAATATTCGGTTGGATTTGGTTTAAATTAAAAACTGAAAATTTAAATTGTTACTTTAATTTTAATTATAGTCAAATTAAAATAAAAATTAAAATTAAAACTAATATTATATATTTATATGTAATATGTAATTCGGTTCGATTCGATTTTTATAATTTTTTAAAATAAAAAATCGAAACTGAATAATCTGAATAGACTCTATTATTTAATTTCGGTTCAATAGATTTATTCAGCACTGATATATTCCTCGCCGTGCCTGAACCAGGTTTATAAACCCTAAACCAGAGCCCCTGAGTCCGGCTGCATCCGGGCCTTCACCAAATTGTCTTGGTTGGAAACTTCCATGCCATTCCGGGCCCCTCCTTGCGCGCAGCTTGACGATGACCCGATCATATACAAACCCTGCCGCTCACTCAACTTTCTCACCCGATCATATTGAGCTTTGTGGAGTGGTGATTTCGATTCGGTCTACTTCGGATTTGTAAAAACGGAGTTAATTATCATAAATGACAGGCGGTTTTATGTAAAAAAAACAAAACCTTTCAATCACCTATCACTGTGAAAACAAAACAAATCTGACACAAAACCGACGAGAAATGTTATTCGGAATCTGATAAAATCTCCAACATCTCCCATCCTTCCTCATCGTCATGCTTCGATCTCTCCTCGCCAGCCACCTCAAAAGCAGCAATCTCTCCCTCGTTCTTCCTCGACCCGAAACCCTCGCCAGCTTCTCCATCCACCGCCCCAGAATCCGGCCCCGAGGCCGCCACCGCACTCCACCCCGGCAACCACTCCCCCAATCCGAGATCGACCGTGCCGTCTCCTCCCTCCCCCCGCGCTTCACCGCCGCCGACCTCACCGCCGCCATCGCCGCCGAGCCCAACCCCCTCCTCTGCCTCCATCTCCTCACCCATCACCACCCCCCTCGCTCCCTCCCTGACCCCTCCGCCTTCCTCATCACCATCAAGAAGCTCGGCTCCGCCGGCCTCCTCCCCGAGCTCCGCACTGCCGCCGAAATCGCCCTTTCCCTCCCCTCCATCCTCTCCGAGCACCTCCTTACCACTCTCATCTACTTCTACTCGAATGCCCGCATGCTCTCCAGCGCCATCCACGTCTACGGCGTCATGCGCTCCCACCCCGACCCCGCCTGCCGTCCCACTGCCCGCACCTACAACCTCCTCTTAGCTGCCCTCGTCGGCCGCGCCCACGGCAACTCCTACATCAATCACGTCTACATGGACACCCTCCGCGCGCTCTTCCGCCAGATGGTCGACTCCGGCATCCCGCCGGACATCTTCGCCCTTAACTCCATGATCAAGGGCTACGCCCTCTCGTTGCACCTCAACGACGCGCTCCGGATCTTCCACCAGATGAAGCCAGTGTACGGCTGCGAGCCGGATGAGACCTCCTACAACTATTTGGTGCACGGGCTGTGTGCACAGGGGAGGACCAAGAATGCCCGAGAGCTGTTTGATGAAATGCGGAGCAAGGGGTTGGTGCCGAGCGGAAGGACATGCAATTCATTGGCGTGTGCGCTGGCGATGGGAGAGGAGGCGGAGGAGGCGGTGAGGATGGTTTGGGAGATGGGGAAGATGGGGAAAGCGCCGGACTTGGTAACGTGCCGGACGGTTCTTGGGGAAATGTGTGGGAGAGGAAAGGTGAGGGATGGGGTGGAGTTGCTCAGAGAGTGGAAGGAGAATGAGGTTGTGGACCTCAGGGTTTACAAGGAGCTTCTGCAAGTGATTGAGGATGAGTATGGCACTGAGTTGGATTTCAGGAACTGAAGATAATGCAGAATCCAGAGTTGCAGGAGAGGTGTTTGTATTTATGTCCCAAAGAAACAATTCTTCAAATAAGAAAGAACGAAAGCACCAAGGGAATTACACTCTGCAAGGCAGGCACCCAGCCAGCCCACCTAATACACCACTCTCCGAAATCGAATTTGGCCGCTGCCACAGGGGAGCGGAGCAATGACTGATTTAAACCCTTGATTTGAAAAATTAAGAATTCGAGTTTTAATTTGGATCTACAATTTCGGATTTAGGAGTTCAAATCCGGATTCTTAATTGTCAAGATCGATCGCTGTCAGTAAATTTGCGTCATTCACTGTATTCGTGATTCAGAAATTGGTTTCTTACGGCCGCAAACCTAAATTGAGTCTCAAAGAAGAAGAGCCGAGCTCATTGAAAGGCTTTTAGCTCTAGAATAAATATCGTCACCCTTCTCGACATCAATCACCAGAAACAAGTTGAGCGAGTGCGCAGGCAGCACAGTTTATGCACCGATCTTGGCGTTAAAAATACAAACCAAAGAAACAAGTCAGATATGGATGGACAGAGAAATCCCGGCATCTTAATATTATTATTCGGTGGCTCCGGCGTCGCTCTCCAGACAAACCGTGCTATGTCAAAAAAGCAGCGTGTAGTTATCACCGACCTTCAGTAAATACCGCTCTTAATATTAGAGTTTTTAATAATAAATATATTTTGTTACTGTTATCACATGTGTTATTGTGAATTTATAAAAAATTATCTGTTTCATTATTATTAACAAAAAATCACATCGATTAAATATACAAAAAAATTATATTTTAATTTAATTTTAACAATTAAAAAAAATATTAAAAAAGGCTAATTACGTACACCCCTTACAATATCCGGTAATTATAAATAATTTTCCAAAATTTTCATAATTAACTACACCACCTCCTTTTTCAAAATATTTACCTACACCCTTCTGATTGTTATTTAATCAAATTTTTCTCTAAAAATTTTGATTTTACCCTCCATAATTTTTACAATTAAATCCCTAAAAACTTTTTTTCTCACTCCTACTCCTTGTCCCAAAACATTTACAAATAAACCCTTAAAAAAAATTTATTTATAAAAAAGTCCAAATATTAATATTTTTCAAAAAAATATTTATAAAGGAGCTGAAATATTTTAAATATTTTATAAATAAATTGTAATATTTGTATCTTGACAAATAAGCCGCTTGAATTTTTTCTATTGATAAAAACTCCAAATGCTAATATTTTTCAAAGAAATATTTATAAAGGAGCTGAAATATTTTAAATATTTTATAAATAAACCCTAATATTTGTATATTTACAAATATGCCTCTTGAATATTTTTATTTATAAAAAAATCCAAATGTTTATATTTTTTATATGAAAACTTATAAAAAAGACCTTAAATATTTTAAATATTTTACAAATAAACCCTATATAAGAAATTTAATTACAAATTTTATATTTTTGAATTTATAAATAAGTCCCTTGAATTCTTTTATTTATAAATAAGTCAAAAATTTATAAGTTTTAAAAAAAATTAACAAAAAAGAGTTCAAGGTATTAAAATTTAAAATTTTAAAAT